>JAHFWJ010000285.1:0-472070 GCA_028555115.1 Himalopsyche japonica
TATATATATTTTTTCTTTTAGAAAAAATAGTTTAAAAACTAATGTTAAATTCATAGTACTGTAAAATTTGAATTACACAAGCAAATTTAAATGCTTCAAATAATAAACACCGCAAAAAATATTCTGCTCAAGGCTCCGATAGGTCAATTGCGTATCGGCTGATTATTTTCGAAATGTAAATGTGTTTGTAATCTTATTTAAACCTTCGTATTATTTATCAAATAATATAAAAAGGCAACATACGATTTTTATCATGTCGGGTGTATTGAGCGTAATTAGGTGTAGATGATACTTCAGCAATGAGAATTATTTTTGCTCACTTAACATATCTCATAAAACCTAAAACTTAACCTTATCAATTATTATTTACTGAGATATATTTCAGATTACCTATTCCTATTCTTTTAATGGTTCTTTTCCTTTTATAAAAATATTTTTACAATATATGATATCGACTGAAAGTGCTAGGTGCTATAGAACATTTTTTTATAATCATACAAATTCAAGTCTGTGCTTGATGTAAAGCATATAAACACCTTGAGAAGCTTCTATTACAACACGGTGAAAAAATAGCAATGTATTTTAGTTCTACAAAACTATTTTTAACAAATATAGTTGATAGCTATTATAGTTCTGACGATGGTGTGAGCCGAAACAGCTATCAACTATATTTTTTAAAAATAATTTTGTAGAACTAAAAGGACTAATAGTTGGCTTATCACTCTTTCTGCGCTCAATTTTCGGGATGGTATAGGTTGTTAACTTGACGTAAGTTTTAACTTTTGAACGCAAATTCAAAAACAAATTCACAAAATATTTTTTACGAGATTATATCATGTGACAAACGCAACCGAATAAGTCGAATTTCCATGAGATCGATTGGCTACAAAACCGGTAAAACTCGTTGTCTATTCTATAATTCTTTCATTTTCAGACTTCATTAGATTGTCAGTCTGAGCTACTGTTACAATTATCCCCAAAGTCAAACGCCTTTCATTAAGATTGTCTACAATAATGTAACAGGAATTATGTCTCAATTTTTAGTACGAAAATTGTAGTCTACTCAAAAAAAAAAATTATGGTATATCATACATAATAAATCGTCTTCTAATTGCTCCTCATATACCGTTATGATGAGTCCATCTTTATAGTAAACTAATTATATGATATAGGTTTCGTTTTAAATTTAAATTGTTAGTTCAATTTATATGACTAACAAATATTAAATTTATCCGTCTAGTAAAATTTGTCACATTGGCACAAATAAAAATCAAGTTGTATGTGATGAAAATATTCAAATTCTCTTTTTCTGCAAAGGTGAAACGCAAGTGGAAGACCCTTCCTCTCCCAAAAATGAGGCTTCCCTGTTTTACTACCTTTTTGGGTATATTTAAACCAGGATTAACAAAAGGTGATTCAGAAACACTGCACCTTCAAATATCACTTATGCATTAATAACGCAAGATTGTTTCACTGTATAAAAATAATTTAGATAAATAAATTGAATGATTATACTGTGTATACAAATGATTTACAACAATCATCTCTTTTCAACTTATGTAACTTTAAACCATTTTATTCGTAATTAACATACATTTTTTCTGTTTCATGTATTCTTACAGCTAACGACTCGGGATTCAACTGTTAATTCTGTTCTGTTGCATCCGTGTGATAGAATATCTGAACATGCCGAAAGGCGAAACCCGAGTCGTTAGTGATAAAACATGTGAAATCGTACAACGTTTCAACAATTCAAATTTCATATTGAAATTCCATCAAACTAAAGGTCGATATCATAAATTATTCTTACAACGTTTTACTTTTGTGTGTCTAAAAATGTGAACAATTTTTAATGTATGTCAAAAATCAATTCGAATAAGTTAACTCTAATACGAATCAGCTTGAATACAACTTGAGATTGCGCGCATTGTTAGTACAACAATCAGTAGATTTTCATTTGACGGAGACAGCTCTCTGTTCGTGAAACGTCCTCTACGATTCCCTGATTTACTTTTGTGACATTTAACTTTGAGATCCCAAAATGTCACATACCCAATTTTACCTGGCTGACTCTCCAACTTACCCATTGAAGGAAAATCAATGGAGCTTGTATGAGATTTGAATAAATTCACTTACAGTAATTTATCGCAGAATACTGAATTACTTAGCACACAAGGAATATTAATATTTGGAACTTAATGTTTTTTTTAAGATAAAATTAATTCTTAAATAATACATTCCACATAATCACAAACAACATGCTTATTATAAAGGTTCTTACGTTTTCACGGATATACTAGACATTTTTTATGTGGTACTCAATCGACTTTTTGACCATTCATAGATTAATCTATTCTTATTATATAACTTAAACCCTCCAAGACGAATCCTTAAACAGTTCTAAAACATCTATATTTACGCAAGATTACATGACAAGGTCAATTTTAATGTATTGCATTAGTAATGTATTCCACATAATATATTTTTTAACAATTTTAAATGAAAATGTCAATTTGGAATATTGCGTCTAAGTTGGGATCAGCTAATCTGCTAACTTGGGCAAAATCTGAACACTTTCATGCATCCTTAGCTACAATCTCACTATGCAGTAAAGTACCAAAAATCGCTTCTAAGCCACATGAAAACTACTCAATAAAATGTCTATGACAGAAGATGTCCGATTTTTTATTGCTACTCTCACATTGTATTGTCAACATTGAAGGGAAATATATTTTGAACAATCGAGTTTCTTTCAACGTCAAATCTTCAATCTGATATAACTTTATATACAATGTTAGCATTAAACCGAGAAGCAAACTTCATCGCTATATTGCAAGCGTAGCGATGTTTCGCGACAGGCTACTCGCACAAGAGAAGTCCTGCGAGTGCTACGCGTACGCAAATTAATTGTGGTCATCGAAAAGACACACACGTAAACGAGGCATAGACTTGTATACAAACACGTAGACAAGTAAACAAAACAGACGCAATTGAAAGATTTGTGTGCTTAAAGACGAGAAAGAGTGTGCGTAACGCTCTCGCTTTCAATTGAGTTCACGTTGTAATGCTTTCACACCACCCAATCGTGCAAAAGAGCGTGTGATTGAGCGTGGGTAAAACCAGTTTGAACTCATCAAGCGTAGAAGCTTATCGACCTATATGGACATGCAAATTTAGCCTGACATCCGCATCCGCTCTTTAACTATGACCAAGTTAAAAAAAAATAGACTTTTTTACAAATTACTTAATGTTCCTGCAAAGTGATTTTAAATTCCTATTGAATATACGTAGGAAGAAAACGTCGGTGAAGCAAATTTCTCGCAACTGATTATTATGCAACAAAACCGAGATGATATCGCTCAAGGGTGTGGTTGACAATGCTTCCCAAAACAAAGTAATTTAACAAATATATTAAGATACCATTTAATACATATCAACCCCAAATATATCAATCAAATTAAGCTTCTTGTTACTGACTAATGGATTGGAGTTAACTTTGGGAAAATTAATTTTCGATGTGGAATATAAAACTGTTACTTTTTATTAAATTACTTCTTTAACAAAGTTTGACACGGAGTTTTCTCCGTGAAAAGCATCGGCAGAGGCAATTTATTATAAAATATCCGTATCATAATATGTAATGATTTTTAGTAATATTTCAGCTTTTTATAACGTTTGATCAATCATTCACTATTTTACTGAGTAAAGAGTGACTCTTGGGAATCTCCTGCAAAGCTGTTAAGCGCCATGAGTCAGGAGATAAGACTTACTATAGTTACTATTATAGATACTTAAAATAAACTATAGTACTCTTACTAGCATTCTTTGAGTCAAGAAAATAAGCGAGTAAAAAAAATGTTTCAAATCAAAATCAACATGTTTGTTTTGTGAATAAACTTATTGTCATAGCCGCCTTTTTATAAATATGTAAATATGTATTTATATATGTTTGTTTTTTACTACCACTATTTGTCCTTAAATGAATGAGTTTTAATTTATAAGCCTGGACCACAACGTAAAAGATCACCAGTAAATATAATTGCTTTCCAAAACAATTAATTGACCTCAATTCAATTAAATGCTCAATAAATTGAAATCAAGACAACAATTTTGTGAAAAATTATTCATAAAAATTTGCCTACGTTTATATTTAAAATTCAATTGACACGAGAGCTTTTACCTCAAGATAATTCATAGAATGTATAATATAATGCATATACCAAGGTGTTTCAGGTTGCACATGACAATCCTTCATGAAAAAAAAATATAATGAAGTCTATTCCTATTCAAATGTTTTGTATTTAACGATAAATTTAAAAAAAAATGTGAACCATAGACAATAAAATACCTCAAAATTTTTCATCTGCCACCTTTATATCTATTTAAAGCTACTGTATTGAACGTCATCTGATCTGGAGGAATCAATGGCCATTATTTTTTTAATTAAGAATGCGGAGTTATGTCTAGTATTTATGGAGGATGTTATTGTAATATAATCGATAATCTTTAGCCACCAGAAGTGGATGGCTTTGGTCTGTTAAACATGTGGTTTTAACACGATGGTGTAACTTCACGTAAGTCAATGTTACAATGGTATTTCTGAGAGCTGTAAATCTTTCCAGTGAACTCTCTATAGACGATATTATATCAGCATAAGTTTTAAAATAATATAACAGAAGATAATGACTGATTTTGTATTTGTTCCGGTTGACCCTTCACCAGTCGTCATAAAAATCATTAGTTTTGATGTTTTCAGTTATTTTTAGATCAGATCAAGATAGAACGCCTTAAAAAATAATTACTAGAATGTTTATTTATTCTTTTCCAATATATCATAACAGCGTTCTTGCTTCATTAATTATATTAATTTAGACAAATGTTGGCGTATTAAAACAAAAAATATCGTTATGAACAAAACCTATAGATTGGGTTTGAAAATTTTCCAATTAAATTACGATATAAATGACGAAGAATAACTAATTTTGCTTTTTCAATTACGTGATAACTTTTTAGAAGCGCTTTGTAAGCTCCACTGGAACGCTTGAGCTTTTAAGCTTGTATCAAACATTCGACGCGAGATACCATCTGAGCTTTCTATTGTGCTTCAAATAGTGACTTAATTTCCTCAAATAATAATTATAATAATTATGCCGCGTCGGCATTATGAAATACGAAATATCATAATATTTATTCAACGGTTTAATTATTATTTCAAGTGGAATGTAATATTATGTATGAAAGATTACTCAATAAAGGCGTTAAAATCACATAAGCGAGTTATATTTTCGCATTAAAATACTCTTTGATGTAGATTTTCTAAATTTATGATAAATAGATACGCTGAAAATTTTCATTTAGATTAGTTATTATTATGTAATATAATAGAAACAAAACCGTGTCATAAAATATTTCATAGTAGAAACAGCGACATTAATGAATGATATATATTTTTAAGCATTTCATTAAATGGTTAGATTTCATGAATCATCACACAATACGACATACTTCATATAATATTAATACCTAAATATGAAGAAATATTTATTGAAATAATTTTACAATTTTATCAATTTATCATGATCGATTTCATCGCGATTCTATCGCTTAGATTTTTTCTATTCGTTTATGTGCCATTTTTAAAACCGTATAATTTCCACCTGGCAACAAAAATTTAGCTGAAACATCTCGATGGAGGTAAAAACTAATTTCAATTTATAACAAAAAAAATATCAAGGAAATACTTATTCACTAACGAAAAATAATTCAAATAACCGAAAAGAATACTTATGGTACAGGTTTTTTTTATCTCCTGATGACAATGAATCTAGCGTGGATGCAATGAATTTGCCTAGTGATCGCCTTTTTGCCAATTTAAAAACAATATCCATAATAGAGTGGATACATTCTGCCGTTGAAAAAATCCAGGCCTTTTAACGTCGTACGTATATAATCGCATTTTCTCCAAAAATATATCAGGCCAACTTATTTATAGCTATTACTCATTGAAACACCTATTATATTTTAAGCCACAATTTAACTGCTATAAATTGTAAACAAAATTAAATCGTTTGTCAAGACATTTCAGTTACATATGTAAAGCTTTTTGACTCATGTAAGATTATGTTAACACATTCCCTAATATAAAAGGTTACCTAGGTAAAAGCTAGCGATCATTTTTCCAATCTTATTTTTCAAAAAATAGTCCAATATTAATTATATTATAGAGAGAAATTCAATAAACAGATTTATTTATTATGATATATAACGAAATGATAGTTAATCTAATGAGTTACCTTCAAATACAATTCCTTCTCATGATAATTCGTATGTATGTGTATGTCCGGCGAGTGTCAATTATTGGAAACTCAAGGGGTAAGCCTTGAACTAATCGATCATTCAGTTAAGTCCCACTAACGATCTTCCCTTAGGATTTGAAATGTACATTTTCAACAAATTCAAACGGATACGATATCAGTTATTTATAAATTATGTATATCAAAATTTTGTGAAAGATATGAATATTATCATTCAATAGGTTTAGAACTACGAATTTCCTCAGAACATTTAAAAGTTCACTATAATTCATCTTATTAATTTTAAGTCATTAATGAGAATTAATAAACATTCTAAGCGTAAAACAATAGAAATCAACACAAAATTCTATCAATGTAATAATATTCTTATTATCATATTTATGGAGTAAACGTAATATTTTTTCAAACGATTTACCAATCGAATGAAATTGCGGATGGTTCAAAAGTATGAGAGGAATTCGGTTACGTTAAAAAAACTGTTTTTTTACAAAAATATTAATTTAGAGATTATATTTTAATATTTATTCATTGAAAAATTTTAACAAGAATATTGAGTAAACGAATATTTGTTTTCATTTCGAACATACAAACTAAATTAAAAAATCAAATGCCATTAAAATCAGAAATTTCTGAACTTACTAACACCCACGCGGCATTCAAAGCAATATTGCTAAAATAAATACAAATCTATCTTGGTGGTATATTCGTTGGACGTCTTATTTTACATGTAGAAACTGTGGCAAAAATAATAGTCTACATGTATGCAGTGATATATTATTATTAAAGATTGTATCTTGAATTTGTTTTGCAGTTACTAGAAAAATCTTCATTGTAGTATTTTTCAATATTTGTGAATATGATTTTACAAATAAAAAAGAATCACCGTAGTCATGTATATATAGATGTTTAAATATTTCATAATTTTCAGAATAAATAAAGTGAATTTCGCGAAGCATTTATGGGCTTAATATCTGTTCTGAAGAATCGGTCACGATCACTTTCACCTTTCAGCAATTCAGTCTACCGTGTATAATTATTTTCTCACTAATTACGCATTGTCTGTAAATCTGTAATTAAATACTAAAATTCTATTTTCACGCGAATAGCAACCAAATTGGATGAATTGAAATTAATTGGCGATCTTTAGAGATATCCGACATTATATAATATATATGCATTCCTTTATCATATCTAATTTGACTAGTGTATTGTTTATTCTGCGACAGGATTTCATGTTTTAACCCGAATTTACGTATTGTCAACGAATTTAAGCTTTAGTTTAATTTTAGCTTATTTTCCAACAAGTAAGAATGTATATAACAAAACATGAGTTTTAATTGGTCAATTATCATTTTAAAAGAAAATGTGTCGCATTATGTTACATTAAATCACGTACTCGCCATTATTAAACATAATATAAATTTGACAAATAATAATGAAATGGCTGTGCAACAAATTTTGAGAATAAAAACTGTAAACGTCAAAGCATAAAGTGCACGAGAATTATTTTTGCATCATTCATAAGTTAGTTTACTCTTTTCAGAAACAGATAAAAAATTTAATTTATTTTCAAATTATCGTCCTTCGTTCATTGAAATGACGTCTTATTATTCGTTTATTTTATTAAGCTGAAAAATTTTGTCGCTTATCTTCTGAAGATGCCAATTATTTTTTTTTTATTACAATGTAAAAAAGTGCCTTTCTTTCTTAACCTAGCAATAAAAGAAAATTAATAAGAAAGTTTTATTTCATTCATTTAAATTTAGAAAAAAAAGAATTATTTTCTGTTAAAAAAGGACAAAGCCTCAGAAATTTGAATCAGGTTTTATTATTTTTTAATCAATATTCGAAGAATAAAAAAAAACATGTTGTAAACCATTATTTACGAAGACTATATCAAAAATAGAAAACTCTTTTGTAGAAAAGTATGGAGTTTTAAAACAAAACTTATTTGAAACTTGTAGAGAATACGTTTAAGTTTTGACCTACAAATTTAATTATAAAACAGCACCGTCGTCGGCAAATATGTATCAACTATTAAAAAAATGTGTATAGTAAAGGTGTTATTGCGATAGGTAAAGAAAAATTCGTATTGTCTGAAACTTTAATAATGGAATACGTAGAATTTGAACAATAAACTCAAATACAATTGTTTTGATCTAAAATATACAATATATTAGATTCAGGAAAGGTTTCACTGAAAGACAAATATTCATAGCATAGACTTTATATCTATATTTTCCGTATATTTACCATTAATAGTAAATACATAAGCTTTTTTGTTGGGGAAATAATAATTGTTTTTAATATTCCACTCGTCAAGTATTGAAATTTTTGAATGGATTGAAATTGAACATTCCATTTTAATACTTCCGGGCGGAAAACTGATCTCATTAGTAGCTCATAAAAAAAATCGTGGTACGTAACTATTTGAGTCACTATTGAATATATTATTTAAAATTAATCACTATTCTCAATTATGAAGCTTTTTCATTATCTCTTTAGGTAATTAAAAAGATTATAGAAATCAAGTTCGATTTACTATCCATATGACGACGCGAATTCTTATAATTAAATTTCTTGAAATCAGTCAGAAATATAACCAAGTCGGCAAATATTTCGATAGCTTAATTAAAGTATGACATATATCCATCAACCAAGTGTGTGAACGATCCCAAATAACATTTAATATTTTTCATATAAAATCTTCTCAATCAATGTTTTTCATCAAATTGTAAGACAAGCATTGTTTCTTATTTCAATCACTTCATTGCGTGCCATAAATAATAATAAAAAATAGTACAATCACTTTTTACCCCCTTAGCAGTGTCTCAACTGCTCAGACGGTTGATTGCAGTCTGTAGATAAACCACAGTTTATAACATAAAAGAGGCAACAATGAAAAAAATATTCTGCGTAAGAGTTAATTTGTCTGTTGAATAAAAGTCTGATTTGACCTGATAATTAGCAAAAATTTGTTGAAAACCAACATTGTTAAATATTTTTTTGGAATATCCTTTTCGAGAGTCAGCAAGAAACGGGCTTAGGTTTATCCTATCCCTCGACTTAAGCGGTAGATAGGTTCATGAGAAAAACGTGTAAATCGAAATTGTATATATATATCTATTTTTTTTTTAATTTGGTTGTTTTCTAGAATACATAAATAAAACAAAATTATTAAAAAGTATAAATATAAATATTCTTTTATTAATTAAATACACATAGCATATAAAGAGGAAAAAAAATTAAATCCAAAAGATTTATAAAAAAAATATTGCCACGGTTGGTGGAGTTTTTATCATTCAACACTATCACAAATCACTGCCAACTGTGACTGTGAATATGACTGGCTCAAAGTCACTTTCATCACTCGAAATTATTTGTGACAATTCGATGGTTGAAATAGAAACATTTACACCTCGAGGAGATTTGGTAATAAAAATTTGCTTCGAATTTCTAGTAAGATCTTTATGGACCTCAACATATTGAGCCAAGCATTGATTAATATCACGTTGGAATCGAAAGGCCCGTTCAACATATGAGTCATTTTGTACAGAATGATTACCTACTTTTCTTCCCAATTCGTGTCTTTCGCAGGTGATTTTAGATGTAAATGTAACTGGTTCAAATTCTTTTTCAATCCGTGTTAAAGCGAAAATGTGTAAAACAAATAACGTGTAAATCGAGGGATAGATGTATTCACAAATTTATATTTTCCGAATCAGAACGGGTCCCGTTAATCGCAGAGAATTGTGAATTGATTGTAGGAACCGATTGTGATCTTGAGAATATAAAATTGTAGTATTAGAACTTAGTATTGTTTCTTATTATTTTAATAGCTTCGGTGGACAATAGCTTAATGATCATCGTTTTAATGCAATGGTAGGATTCGTCGCCGACTATAATTGAAACAAACGTCTGCTTGTGCAATTTAATAAGCTAAATAAATATGTAATAATTAAGGGAGTTTGTTGTGTACCCTTGTTAAGTTAAACGTGTAACGTAATTAAGACACAAGTGTCGAGGCTTAATTAAATGTTATCAGCGGTTACGCAACCTACTTCGAAGCTAATTTTACAAATATAGGGAATAGTAATTGCGAGCTTTGTTTAGGTATACATACATACATATTTACACAATATATAATATATATATATACACACGTATTCATCGATTTAAATTCAAATCAAGATGTGAAATGTAAAGTTAGTTGATAATGCATATCAACCATTACAATTACATAATGTCATATAAAAAACTACCCTTCAATAACAATACTATTCCATTCAACGTTTTTTTATAACTAATGACAATCGGCTTTCTGATATGATATGTATGTAAAATTTGAATTGCTACAACTTTTTACGATCCCATATGTTTTATCACTAACGACCCTGGTTTCGCCTTTCGGCATCCTCGGGCATTCTATCACAAGGTTGCAACCGAAATGACTAAATATAAAAGTCAGTCAGTTCTGTTGTGATAGAATGCCTGAGGATGCCGAAAGGTGAAACCCGGGTCGTTAGAGACAAAACATGTGGAATCGTACAAAGTTGTAAAAATTCAAATTTGATATTGAAATTCCATCAAGCACCTTTAGTCGATGTCATAAAAAATATGTATGTAGTTTAAAAATGTATATTTATACAGTCAAATTTAATAAAGTTGATATCTTTGTTGTTGTCCGTCAGGCCTTGAAGGTTTAATTGTGAAGGAAGAATTATAATGAGATAATTGTTAATGCTATATTAAAGGACTCAAAATAACTCTCCAAAAAATATTTGTCATTTGAAACAAAAAACGGTTTAAAGAACCCATATATATTCAAAATAAGGCATTTGTCAATTTATTGAAATTCTTTATTTTGAGCTGAAAAATACTATGAATTATTAAGTACCTTTGAGGCTTCTTGCGAAACTAATTAAGTTAATTGCTTTTTCTTTTCCTTATTAAAGTGGAGAATATTTTTTTTGTTTTTATATTTACCCATAAAAAGATGTGTTTCAATATCTAATTTTCAGATAACGTCACGTAAATATTACGTCTTAAATATTTTTGCTGAACTCTATATTTTTCTTAACATGTTTCAAATTTGAATTGTTGAAACAATGATTCCACGTGAATTTTCACTTTCAATCCAGGTCTCGTCTTTCTCGATATAATGCCTGAGGATGCATAAATTGAAATATTTTATTTTATTGACTTTTTATTCATATTAATATTTCACTATAAACATCGTTAATATTTTGCTGACAATCTCTAACTAGAGCGATATTTTTCTCGATATTTTGAACATCAAAATAAAAATAAAAAAAACCATTGTCAAATATGGGCTACATGAAATAGGGTTTTTTATGTCAAAAATTTAATTACGTCAAAAATTTTAAGTGTTTTTACAGGACACACCTAATGGAAATATTTATGTGACCGCGACTAACCAGGTAATTCCATTCTGTAACAGAGATGACTTCATCAATTATTTAACCGTTATAATGAGAGTGAAAGGTTTTGTATTTAAAGCTACTTGCCCGCCAACTGGTGTTATTTAGTGGACGCACGAATTAATTGCTGAGCGTTGCATATTAAAAGAGATACGCACCCAACTAGTATAATTAACTCATTAGCGGCACAGGTGTCCAAATGGACACACAAATTTTGTTCTCCATGTGCCAAGGTTTTTTTTTGTTTCAAAAATAATTTATTTTCATTTATTATGTATCAGCATGTTAAATGAAAGTAATAACTAAATTTTAAATTAAAATATTACTTTTACTTTCGTAGAAAACAGCTGTGTCCACATGGACACGCTTGACATTTAAGGTTTATTTTTAAATTTCACATGAACTGTTCAATGTTAAAATGTAATAAATCGTTGATATATTTAAGATTCTTTATTTCTATAAAATATTAACAGTATGATAATGTTCAAAACATATAATACACAAGCCAACATCGCATTTTCTACTTTTATCGAAAAACAATTGAAATAGCTGACTTGCAGATTTATCTTTGAATTGACTATAATCCGGCTCTGGGAATGATTCCATTTCACCCTTGACCCAAGTCCTTTTTTCTTTTCCTACTAAATAGTCAAATTTATAAGTCGCATTGTCGGTGTGGTCATATATATTAGCACATTCCAAATCTATATTGGTTTGCTCTATATTATTTTTTTTATATATCTAACTCTTGCATGTGCACTTGCTTGCAATTGCCTATGATTTAAATTGTCGATAGTTCCGCCACAATCCTCATCTCCTGAATCTTCATCTGTTAAAACTGCAGGGTCTGGTGGTGTTATAAATAGATTTTATTTGGTAACGTGTTCATCATCGCTTGCATCATATAGTGCATCTAATGCATTGTTAATTAGTGTTTCTCTTGCAGCACCATTGGAAATATCCCTAAAATTGAATAATTTTTACATGTATTTACAAAAATTAAAATAAAAGTATCTTGAAAAATTATATAAAATATTTTTTAGTGGTTTGTGGCACACGTGTCCAAATGGACACATTGGATTTAAATGCTCAATAAATATACCATCAACAAAATTATCGCCATTCTTAACATAAACGATGTATGTTTATAATTCATTTAATGAAAGAAACATTATTCTTCGAATCAAAATTGTCAGAAAAAAATACTTACGTAAAATTTGAGTTCATGTTTTCTCGTCCGTAAAATGATGACACACTTTGACAACCGATATTATTTTAATTTAATTAGCCAGAACTCCAAAGTGACGTCTAAGTGAAGCAATGGACCTTTGTCAACTGATATATGTGAAATAATATTTATGACTATATCCATTGATAATTTTCTGATCAATCGTAGACAACAATAAAAGCGTGTCCAATTGGACACCTGTGCCATTAACGTGAGCAATTGGGTTCGGCACTAATGAGTTAAAAATGGATTATAATTGTTGACGCCTTTTTTCTATTTTACCCCTAATTAACAATTTTATGAACACTTAAAATTTAAACACTCAACGTTAACGAAACAAATTTGTAAGATTCCACATGTTTTGTCACTAACGAGTCGGGTTTCGCCTTTCGGCACCTTCAGGCATTCTATTACATGGATGCATCAGAACTGACGTAAAATCAACGGTTACCATCGTCTATATACCAAAGTTATTAATTACAAGAAAACATTTTCCCCAATACACAAATATTAATCAACAAACATTGATTAATATTTGTTGAATAACCATTTCAAGAATGACTCGATCTAAGATCGTTAATGAAAACTATCTAAGGCAATTGTGTTAATCATTATTAAATTAATATTATTAATTTTGTTTTAACTGCCATTTAGTGCTTGCCATGGTGTTTGTGCTTTCCTGTAATTAATAGATTTGATATATAGACGATGCTAACTGTTTATTGTACGTCAGTTCTACTGCATCTGTGTGATAGAATGTCTGAGGATACCGAAAGGTGAAACCCGGGTCGTTAGTGACAAAACATGCGGAATCCTACAAAGTTGTAACAATTCAAATTTGATATCGAAATTCCATCAAGCACCTCGATATCATAAATGAAATCAAACATGTTTATTTATATTCTATTATAAATGAATGGGATTATTTATTAAGGATGCCTGACCATGGAATCCGTATTTGATCTAGGAGTTGATTCTAGGTATCTTCTTCCACTGATCGTTTTGACTCTAGATTATCAATGTTATTTATTCGGTAGATATAACAAATAAAAAATGTGTATAACCATACCCATAAAATGTTTAGGACAAATTATAGCTGTAATGCAAATAACGAAAATAGAGAAAAATTCCTCTTTTTGTACTTAAGAAAAAATTAAAGATTTGCTCAAAAATGTGTGCTCTTAGCCTTCCGTCCTCATAATTTGCTAAACAATTTCAAATAAATTAATCATATGAAGCATTTGGAATCAAGCAATGAACATATCTCTGTATTCTCAATTGAGATATTCTTATTTATTACACAGTTTTCCTGTTTATTTATTATTCACTATATGAAACCGATTTCGAAAACAAAAATCTAAAAAGCAATGTGTAAATATTCACTGGGCAACCCCTAAATAGTTCACATATTAACCGTTTTCTTTTGAAGTATCACTTCTTTTTGTATTCCGCTGCATTGAATATGGATATTTTTTCCTAAGCTATGAGTGGCCCTCGAAATAAAACTTTAAGATATAAGAACAGGTTTGAAAAACGTTTGCATTTAGCTGGAATTGTCAATTTATGCAAACCATTACTTCCAAACAGGTATAAATTTTATTTACTTCTATATTACTAATTTATTAATTTAAAATAACAAATGGTGAACAAAGCCAGTCCTGATCTTTATATGTATTTTAGAATTTTTGTACTAGAAAAATAAACTCTTTTATTTGTATAAATATAAAAAAATTCTTAAAGAATCGACAATCAACACGTAGAAAATGTTAACACTTAAATTAATTTTGAGTTTATAGCATTACTCATTCACTGTATTTTCTGTGAATATAATACAACCAAAATATAAACAAATTCTATGGTTTTTCTTAATATATTGTTGTTACAGATTACCACGCGCACACAGTTAATGTTGTATATGATAGGATTTTGAACAAACAATTCGCTGGGTAGGCTATCAAAATATATGGAAAAAAAATATCAGCAACAATTGGTGTGCTACCAATCTTATCGGGTTTTGAAAAAAGTATAACAGTCAAATGACTTAAAGATATTATTATGTGTCGACAAACTTCTTGAGCGTTCCTCCTAATTGGTTACAGTATATTCGGTTTTAATTATATATCTGTTCGTTCCATTTTATTCATTCAGCATTTTATTTATTCATTTATTTGCCAAAGGAAATTGGATTATCAAATCAAAAGATTGACTTACGCAATACGAATTCGATAATATTTTTTCAGTTACTTTAGTAGAATAAACATCACGAACAGCCATGCCTAATATCTATAAAGATAGACATTGGTATTGCCGGGTATGAAACCCAGAGAAGTCGGACACAAATCTCACCACTAACTATTACAAAGTCTGACTATAATTTCTCATCTACTGCCAAACTTACGACAGTTTGTTCGTAAAATCCCCCCTAAATTAATTTGCCCACATGTGCACTTGACTACACAATTCCAAGAACATGGTATGAAAACCATGCGGTGTTCTGTTCAGTATTTCTCACAATTATTTACATGTTTTAAAATATTAAATAGAAGATATATTCTTTGAATATTTTTCAGGTAGCAGCACCGCACACTTAACAATACCCAAGAAAAGATATTAGAGTTCAAAGGTACCTAATTGTTTTATTATTTGAAGATACACATATTTCTAGAAAGATTTATGCCGTTGACTTTGATTTATAGCTAAATTTGTAAGTAAGACATTTTTAACGTGTATATCTATATATATATATGAGTGTTAATACAATATTTTATTGCAGTAGTTTCATGCTTAAACCACCGAATGAAACTTGAAATATAAACATTTTTATGAGTTACCCATATGAATGAATAGATATTTATGGTTCTTATATTACATTTTAAACAAGCGATAATAGCAAAATACTTTTAAATACTAATTTTCCCTTCATCAGGTCATAAGCCTGGTACCATTACCCTTTATGAAAATATTTTTTTTAAATAAACCATGATCCATCAAGTGTCTGCATGCTCAACATAGAATAATAAGTATTTGTATTTTCATGACAATTAAGAAACATCAAAAATTATTAAATTCATTGGAATATATTCATTATTTTTATTCGACCACCCAACGTTAAATGCCCATAAACAGAAAAGTTGTGAATTCAAAATCAGGCGTACGTTTAGGAGACGTTTGGCTGTCACTAATGCCTTCTCGTTTTCTAATTTTAGTTCAAAGGAAGTTAGATTATTAAGATTGGCGAACCTTTTTTTGTTTACATTTTTGATAGTTCATCCTGTGCTTGGGCCATAGATATGACTAGTAAAATAGGGCTATTGAATTCAACACGAACACGTGTTGACTATTTTAAATATCTTCATTTGTGAATGTATTAGTTTTTCATGCTCAAAATTTGCCGATATGTATTTTTAATAAAAAATAAAATACGGTACTACTAATTAAGAAGGCTTATTGTTATTGCATGATATTACATGTTAAGTCTATCAATTTGAGATCACCCAGTAAAACAAATGTTTTCTAACTAAAAATTCATTTAAAAACACACATTTAGAATCCTATTTTGAAACCATTTTAACCCTGATATGATATTTTCTTTTTGTCTATTGTTTCTTTTAGAAGCTTGTCGGTAACAATCTGGATCTCAGTTTCAATAAAAAAAAAAACATTGGAGACGAATATTTCAAATCTATGCCCAAAAATGACAATGTTTAAATGACTTATTAATGTTTATTTAATACTAAATAAATATTTTAATATAATTAGAATTGAGCTCGTAAATTATTCAAACTAAAAAAAATCCAATTAAAACAAGGAAACCAAAGCATATTTTGATAACTAAGATTTTATTTTATTTTCAAGGAAAACAGATTTGTTTGAAGAAATTAATGATTACAAAATCATAATATCAACAGTTTAACACTCATGAGGTAACAGATGTTAATCAGTAAATGTGTCTGCATGTTAAGTATATATACCTGGTGAAAATTAACATGTTAACATTCAAAACATTATCAAAAGATTTAATTAAAAATAAAAGAAATGAGGCTTGATCATATTTCTGAGAATTTAAAGCACTTTTCATTTCAGGAATTTTTAGAAGGGTAGAATAATAATTCATTGAAAACTCTTAATAATAAACTTAATTTATTTATGGCTAAGAAAAACGCCATTTAAGAAAGTGCTTTTCAAACTTTTTTATTCCAAATTGCCCCCTAAATCTTTTTTCACAATAAATATTTTTTTGGCTCCCGCAGAAAGTCTGCGGTCCCTAGTTTAGAAAGCGCGGGTCTGAGCAACAAAATATCTGTCAAGAATGTCGGTAGAATATAAAAATCGCATAAATGATTTGATAGACAAACATCAATTACACTGGAGATCTTACATGCAGTAAATTATTGTACATATTATAACCACACAGATAAATTCATAATTATATGGATCGAAAAAACCAAGCCAATTTTTTATCGATAAAAATATCTTAAAATTTTTCCACTGTTCCACAATTTTAACACTGAAAAGAATATTATCGACTAATTCGTCTTAATTTCTTCATAATCTTCATTAATTTTACAGCTTTTTTTAATCTCTGTAATAGCCTCGAGATTTTTCATTGCTAATTTTAAGACTGACTTGAAAACTTTTGAAATATATTGATACCTAAAGCATTTTTGTGAGCATTATAGATAAGATTAATACACTTTTTATTTTCAGTAATTCCACTTGACATTCAATAGGTTGAATCATACATAAAAAATAAAAAAATGTAGCCTTTTGTTGAGAAAAAATATGGAAATTTATTATGTAATACCTTTCAGTTATTTTCCAAACGAAATATTATCATGATTAGATATATTCAAAACATCTTTATTCACCAAATATGCTTATATCTATAATAAAACATTATGAAATTAATCATTTGTATATACCTTAGCATTAAGGTTATATCAATAATAGAAACGATCTCCTCAAAAATTTTATTTTACTCGGTGTCAAAATGATAATATATAATGTAGTCAGCTCCCAAATTTCAGCAAAAGTGTCGATCTCAGACAAATAATAGAGATCATTTTTTGTTAAAAACAGTACGAGGCGTGGGAAGCTTTTTATAAATTGATACCATTCTCACAAATTTCAATGATATAATGTTGTTTATGTATACTGTGATGTACTATATATATAAACGTCATTTATCCAATATATGAACAGCTGTCTATTCTTGATGTATAATTTGTGTTCATTAAAAAATATATTGTTTATTTCTTAATAAAAAAAGATGTCGCTCTTTTGTCTAAAAAAACAATGTTCAAAAAATGATAGTACATTTAAAAGTAAATGATACTTACCAATTCTGTATAACCGATGAACTTTTAATTTTGTGATTTTTATTTGGCACGACAGTCTGAAGAGGTCAGCCTAATGGAATACCCTTCTGAGTCGAATATACATAGAACATATTATAGACCATTTTTAAAGTAGATTTTTTTTTCATGTAAGTTATCCGTTGAATGCGAGCAATTGCTTTAAGCGGTAAAATAAACAAAATTCGAGATTGTGTTGCGTACATCTGTCTGCTCCCCAATTTTCTTTTAAACGGTAGTTTGAAGATGCGGCAGAAGAGGCTTTCTCTTTGAAGTGACTTCTCATTTCGATTTCTTGCGAAAACTTGTGTTTTTTGTACTTCTTTGACGCTCCGTCTCACTCTTGATATCCACTTGGTCGCCCTCTACGGAACATACACCCTCCGATAGGGACACCTACTCAAGCTATAAAAACGAAATAGTATAAAGATATTATTTTCTATCCAAAATTTTGGTCGTAAAATTGCGAGAAACTTTTATTACTTGCTTACTTTATTGGAAACGTAAAACAAATTCAACAACAAAAAGTGGATATTAATTAAAGAATACTTTTTATACAAATAGTTGTCATCTTGTTAAACGATTTCTTATATTGATTCTTCCAATCTATTAATAATTAATCATTAACATGGAAAGTCGCTAGTCAGTTTCTAGTCATTTTGACGAAGTTAAAACAATCAATTCTGGAATGGATTTGAAGATAGCTAATCGCTTTCATTACTCATGATTATAGAACGAGTGTAATAATATTAAAACATCACAAATATATGTCGGGTTGTACTCAATAAATCGCTTAATAAATGTTTCTATTTTTTATGTTTACGAGATTTAATGTTGTGACGTAAAAGCTGTAGTAATAAAGCAAAATTTGCGACTGTTTTAGTATTTTCAAAACATTAAATTAAAGAGGATAGAACCAAAAAAAATACAATTTTTTAGAGTGGCAGTAGTCTATTTTTGTCAATGCAATACAGACTGTTCAAAAATTACAAATAAACGAAATTCGTCGGATTTTTTAAAAACATTTTGTGGGTTTTTCTCGTATTCAGATTCATAATAATCGCGGGCTGAAGTATGGAAAATTCTGCCTTATAGCATATTCATGATAATGATTTTTTTGTATATATTCTCCAATGAAGCCAGTCTTAAAACCACAATGAATTTATTTTTTTTCATCATACATCATAAATACAATAAAACTGTTGACACAACCCTGGGTATCCTCGCTGAATCTCCCCCGAACATCCTTTAATTACATCCTCAACTGAAGCAACGATTAAAAAAATATTTACCGTAGAAATTCATTTCTTTACACTTGACCCGCCCGAGGGGAGTGTCCTACCCCATTCTACCTGCCAGGGATATTTGCCCACTTCTCAAACCCTACCATGACTCCCCACAAAGACGCTCTCTCAAAAGGAATTAATAAAGATTTTTCGTTGACTACACACAGATTTTGTGTTCCGAGGAATAATTTTATAAAATAAGATACGTTCTTTTACTTTGTCTGCACATTTTGACACTTTAAATAATGATAACTTTATGATATAATTACTAAGTATACTTGGGGTATTGTTATAATTTAAAACTTTTCTAGCAGCTTTGTGCTTAATATTGTATCTTATAATAAAACGTTTATTGATGTAAGTGGTGGTAAATTCTTTCTTTTACACTTCATCGATATTTTGGTTCTACAAGTCTGTGAAAAATTTCTCTCTCCTTGCAAACATGCGATACACAATAAAGACTAGTCCAAGCGACGACGAATAAATATACGTGCGCTTTTACTTTACCTAAAATCACCTAAAAAAATGTCTTAAAATAATATGAGCTGCGAGAGAAACGTTCAATTTCATACAATATATTTCTTTTTGTCTTCATATATAATATGTTAAGATAAAAGTGTTAAAGGTACCAAATGTACGCAGAAGATCGAAAGACATAATTTATACTGTTTGAATTAAAAATATAAATTTAAATATTGTAGTAATTTTAGTTGTATTCTATATATTTAATAAATATGCGATTCCCAGACTTGATCTGAGTGGTGGATTGAGCTTTTGGTAGGCTACAGGTAATATTTAATTTGCAGGCTCGATTTCCCGGATATGATAGAAAGCTAAAAAAATTTACATAAGATAAAAAAATGATGTCGAGTATATTTGTAGATAAATGTTGGAAGCAAAAGCTCTCGGTGGCCTAAAGCACTCGCTTTGGGATAATAAAGTAATAATAAAAATATTTCATTGCATTATTTTGCATTTTAATTAACCTAAAAACTAGAGTAGCTAGTCTTGTTCCGTGATTTTTTACATCAACCTTTCAGCGCGAATTATAGTATAATAGCCTGGAGAAAATCAATGATGGATATTAATATTTATTACACATAAAACTAAAATTTTAAAGATAAAATGTGCATCGGTTAATTTCAACAAAATTTTAAATATGCCGCATAATGTTGAATAAATCAACAAGAATTCAGAATATACTGCGAATTGGTAATAGAGAAAGATCAATTATATTTCAATTTTTCATAATTCTTGAGCCCTTCAGTGACGGTTGAATTAGCAGGTGTTTTGTGAGAATTGAAAAAACTCAGTCGGTCAATCTTTCTTATTCGGTGAAAATAAGTATATAAGGATTGGAGGATTTGTGAAGTACGAAACTTGTATTTAGAGCTAATCGCACCCGCTAGACCCTGTTCATATAATCGGGTTGATGTGAAAAAAAAATTGACCATCACCAATAGACACGTGGCATATGTATTCGTGAATCGATTTAAAAATCAATTTGTATAACTGCCCTTTCTGATATTCGAACTCCCAAACTCTGGAAACAAAACCAACAACTGTAAACACTCGGCTAAAGGCTCAGCATCGAGTATCATGATACAAAAATGAGAGTTGATAAAATCCACATTCACAGGTAAGGCTGGTGCTAAAAACCAAGATTCAGTCTGTTCTGAAGCTTGTATATGATATTTAGAAACTGTCAATACTAGTATTTGAGCAGATACGTGGCAATTGAAGATAAAGATAACTGAAAATTTGCTTTTATTATAAAAAACTTATATATATTTCTTAGTCAAAATTGATATCCATACTATTATAATGATAATTTTTTTGCTCGCGTCTTCAAGAAGAATCTTTTGAATTGAATTACTCAGGCGAGGATCGGTACAAAAATAAATACCGAGTGGTCATATTTATCGAATAAAGTCATTTTTTTTCTTTTTCCTACAATATACGTGTATATAACACTCTAAGTCGTATAATCGGATCGTGGAATTCGATGTACGAACTCGTTTATTTCACAAAGGGACTTTTGTCAAAGATCACCTTTGAACGCTGGACATCCAGGAAAGGCTGTCATGGACAGACTTTTCGCTTTTCCACTACTTACGACAACTTTTTTTTTATTTTTCGCTGTGGACTTTTAAAGGTGAGTTCGACTAGCCACACCGCACAGTGGTTCCAAACAACCGTTTATTAATTGAAAATATAGAACATTGCATTTCTATTTGTATAAATGAAAGCTTAGAAAATTGTGTGTCATAAAATATTTTAAATTCTTACTTTGCTAAAAAATGCCGTTCTTTTTTATTTTTTATTCAAGAATTCTAATGAGGAGAAAAAAGTATATAAACTCATGAAGTAAAATTGATTTGAAACAGTATTTTTCAATAAATATGAAATAGTTTGAAATACTAAAATCGATGTTTTTTAATAAAATTATTGAAAAATTTCCTCAACTTACATATTTGTTTTTATGCAATCAACAACAGTTGAATTAATTTATGTTATCGACTGAAGGTGCTTGATGGAATTTCAATATCAAATTTGAATTGTTACAACTTTGTACGATTCCACATGTTTTTTCATTAACGACCCTGATGCACGGCACACCCTAACGGATTCAACAGAAGTGAGGTCAGTTGTGTTGCATCCGTGTGATAGAATGCCTGAAGATGCCGAAAGGCTAAACCCGGGCAGCTAGTGACAAAACATATGGAATCTTACAAAGTTGTAGCAATTCAAATATTTGAATTTCTGAACACGTTATTTAACACTCGTTTTTTTAAAAGGTCGATGATTTAATAAATTATGCATTGCTACAAAACCTAAGTACACCCTGATAATGACAATAAAATACCGAATATTTTATCCAAAATATAGCTTTTATTAAAAACAATGTTTTGAAGACAATTTTAATGAACTTTTCTTTTTCCATACTAGAATATTTGAAGGGTAAAAAGATAATTTTTATTGCCAATCTTGGATGAAATGCAACCACTGTGCGCAGTCAAAAGAATTCTTCGACAGCTTTTCACAAGGGATGACTGATGAAAATACCACTCAACGTTTTGGATAATAGCAACGTACTTTGTTTAAAAGGTCTGTGTTTATACTTCACGGAATGGATTCTATATAAGACCACATTTTTTACGATATATGAACAATATTGATAGAATTGCTTTAATCTATTCCATTTTACTGGACATCTATAGCATAAGGATAGATAATTAAATACTTGTATTTATAAATATGGAAGTGAATTGGAAAAGCTTAATGCACATGATATTCATAGTATATATGTAACCTTGGTCTTTCTAGTACAACACATATAAATTATTGTAACATTACAATAATTTCAAAATGTTGTGATATTTTGACATTTTCGTACCCTTAAGAAAACAGATAAAAGTAAGCTTATCGTCGCCAAAAAAATTTAATTCCGCGATATATATTCGAATATCTTATATTAATCGAGATATTAAAAGTAGTCAGTTACGACATATTCCAACGAATAGAACGAAATTTTTGTGGCTATAGAGACCAACTCAGTAAGTTTTGTATTTTTATAAGAAGTTTTTTTAGCATGGTGAAAAAATAGCAATGTATTTCTACAAAATTTATAAGATGTATAGTTGATAGTTGTTTCAGCTTACATTCTCATCAGAAATATTATATATTTAAACGTACATTTACTTATCTATATATAACTGTGTAGTAAAGGTCCAATATACATCTTTTCTCCTAGTCCAGCACCCTAGTTTCATATTGTGCCCATAAATTTTAAAATATGGCCAATTGATTTTATGCATTTCTCAAGTGAGAGTTAATCTGGTTTTTTTTAGCATAAACGTAAATAGTCAATAAATATTGCACGAAGATGATTTGAATATTGTGAATCTATTTTTTTATAATTAAATGATTTCAAATGTTATCATCTTCTGATCTTGATTGAATATAATATAATACGAATAAAGGAAATAATTCAAAATAAAAATTAATCAGAACATTTTTTGAAACAGAAAATTCCCGTCTCAATTATACCGAAAAATACCTTCCTTCTAATGACACAAGCCCGTTCTCACGCCACCTTTGAAGAGCGATGATAAAATTCTCTGGAATAATTTCTTTTCGTCGCGAAGTAAAACCGTGATTATGTAACGACCCTAAAAACATCTTAAGCGGAAAAAGGTTCTCATCTCCTTTCTCCGTCCGTACAAACAAGGCGTTAAGCCACCAAATTTAGTGGGTGAGGAATATTCTCTTTCTTATAGTGATACTAGACCGTTTCTTTAGGGCATTTATTAAGGTATCGTATTTTATGAGACAATTAAAATACACCTTAATTCGTACGTTAAATATTAACCGTAACCGAGTAGTTGCGGAGTGATGCGTGATTCCTCAATTCCCAAATACAAAGAAATTTTATATACATTCATTGTCCTTGCAAAATATTTTTAAATTTTAATGATGTTTTCAAGATCAGTTAGTTGTACATTCTAAATACCCGATCTTGAAAAATTATGTTTTGGAAGAGCGAAATTTTCTATTCAATTCCTCAAATTATTTTTATGAAAATGTTTGGTGACTGATTTACAATTCATTTATTTATTAGTTAATCTCAATAAGGGTTTATCCATGACTTTAAGCATACAAAAACAAGGAAGAAAAAAAACATAATGCGTTGCATATCATTTGTATGCAATATGTAAACTTCTCACATCTTATTCTTTATTAGCTAACTCGTTTATGGATTGAAAATTTGATATTTATATAAAATATCATAATTGCAAATATCACAACCAGTTTTACAAAAACAAATGTAATCATAATCATTATTATGGCCTATTGGTATCGTGATACCATAAAAATAAATCTATTAATGTCATGTCGATATTTCACAATGCTATCTCTTTGCTAAGATTAATTAAATCATTCATTAAAGAATATTGAAACCTGTCGATCTATTGTATATTAAATATTCAAGGGTCTTGAGCATAGATGATAGCAATCTCAAGTGATTTTAAAAAAAAATCTGTCGCATATTAGCTGTAATGCCAAGTATTTATTTTATTAAAATTTGTAAAATGTTTGATCATGTTAGATAGAATAAAAATTGATTTGCCTCTCAATACTTCTACGAGGATTCCATTTTAATGTTTTTGCTGCGACTTGCATCTAGTTATTTTAATGTAATGTTTTTTTGATTTCAATAATTTCTAAAAAGGTTTCGCTTGGCTGGTTGAGCACTCGTGTCTTTACATTATTCCTGAAAATTAATTGGTCTCTAAAAATACAAAACCGGGGAAGAAAATTGATCGCACTAATAAATTTAAAGAGAGTGAAAATTTAAATGTTCGGTGGGTGAAATTTTCAAAAATTACCTGTAGATAAAATGCTCCAATCGAAATTATTATTGAGGTAGAAATTATGTCAAGAGAGTTAAGTGGGTTGCGAAAATGAGGAGAAATATCACATTGATAATCGTATAAGAAGAATCATGAGTGGGTGTTTAATCTGATAGTAGTCATATGAATGATCCTTTCATGACTTCTTCTTTTCTGTATGTGCAGTGTATTGTTTTCCTTGAAACATTGAGTTATGAAAAAAAACTCGATTGTTGTGAAAATTCTACTTGTTTCAATAATGAACAAGATCTTTCTTTTCGTTGTCGTTTTACGCCATCATGGTTGCTTAAAATATAGTTTCTCAACCTTTTTACATCCGTGGGCCACCGAAAAATCCAAAAATGTTTTGCGTACCATCAACATTGAAATAAAATAATAAATATTTATTAAATTGATTTTTTATTCAAAACAATTAATTTTGTAACGCCATATGCCGATATAACAATATTTAAGTCTATTAAAACAGACAGTAACAAATAAACATAATTTAAAAATCCATAAAATACAACATAAAACTCGATTGTTTATCGACATAATATTATATTGCGAACCACCCAAAAATCTCCGCGGACCACCGGTTGAGAAACAAGAGCCTAAAATTTCGATTGACTATTTCATGGTGGATGATACGTGATATTAAATTAAAAAAATAAACACAATTTGAAATATCATAATCAGTTGATTACAAATTTCTTTTTCTCAACGATTTGCATGGTAATGGAATTTATTTAAAATAATTATATAAATTATAGATAAAATTCATATATTTGCAATCAAAATTTATTAACGGCAAAACAAAGGTACGTTGTAATTTAATATTGATGACTTTGTTGATCCACTCGTTATTACAATAAATGTAATATTTGCTTTAGACTCTGAAACACTAACACAGAGTTGATAAGTAGAAGTTGAATCTCAAATAGGTGAAACACGTGTTTTAAATTTTATATATTTACAGAGAATAAATTTGTACATTTGTACGGCTTCATCCATATAAAACTTATTTTATATTCCATAAAATGATTTGTTCAACAAGCCAATCCGTCTTGTATTGTTGTCCACTACGCGAAAGTGGCCGTCATAATATTAAATTTTTGAATATTTTTCATCGATGAACAATTTTTTATTCTTTTTTATTGAACCTTATGTTGTTGCTAATAAAACCGCAGTCAAATATCCTCAACAGCCTGAACACCATATCATGTTTCCTCAAATAAGAAATTAATAGTATTATACATAACCCACTAATTATAAATACCATTAAAATATTCACAACAACTTAATAGTGTAACATTAAATGTTTTTTATTTCATTTTGCATTTCTTTACGAAACATATAATACTTATACGTATAATACTTTCATTTATCTTAGCTACATAAAACACTATCAATATATACATATAAAATTTATCTGAAATAGAACTAAATAAGTCTTTATTAGAAAATGCAGGCATGCTGGCCTTTAATCAAATGTTACAAAATTCTTATTAACTTTTTAAAGTATTGGAGTATTAAATACTTCCTCCATGACTTTCCAATGTCACGGGGATACCCTCTGATTCACTGAATCGGGTAAAGGCGACAGTGCGTCCATGACTAATAGGAAATACCTCACAATTAAATGATAAAACCCGTAACGTTTTTCATTTAGCTCTATTTTTACTAGATACGTTGGTTTGATATTCAATAATTTTTTTTTGTCAAAGAGTGTTACTGCTGTCTTTGGTGTTATACCTCAATGTTATAAAATTCCATTATATATAATTCAATAAATGAGGTTTTTGCTATCACGTTTCAATGAAAATGCATGGTATTTAAACAATAAAGCACAATGTGTAGAATTTTTCCTCATTAATAAGACATTTTTTTATTAATAAAACAAGGAATAATTTTCCTTATCGCAAGCATTATCAACTGACTCATAATTTATTATCTTGGAAATACTGTTAAACATTGAATTTTAACATTTAGAAATAAATTCATTTTTTTGTATTAACTCCAGAAGTAGTTTCGTTCATCACAAACATAGGTGTTACAGAATCAATTATTCAAAACATTTTTTTTTCAATATTCTTGAAAAGGTTACAAATACTTTTTCTCTGGCATAATACTACGCAAACTTTCATTAAATTTAACGTATAACCTTATATATTTTACAAGAATCATAAAAACAAACGATTAATTATAAAATTTACGTAACTAAATTTTTCTACAAATGTTATTTCATAAGTATTTTTTTGAATGTGGTATGTATAGACCTGATTTTTCCGAAATATTTTAATTACGACAAATATAAGTTGATCATTTGTCTATTTCTAACGACGACATGATATACAAAAAATATTGGCGGGAAACCGTTAAAATAGCCACTGTGAAATTATCCGGTGCCGTTTAAATTTCCGGTGTCAACCGTGGTCGAAACATCCGGGGAAAAGAAGGAGGAGTCGCTCCCGCAACAATAATTATTTTGACCCGGCCCACCTGTATCCCTCCGGTAGATCGATACCGTGACACGGAAGCCAGTGACGTTTTGATATAATTGAAGAGGGGCTAGTAGTCCCTTGTCGTTCGTTGTACATGTAAGAGCTTTATTTTTATTTAATAATTTTTTTAAATTACATATAATATATGTCAATATTTAACCTCCCGGCAACACTATCAAGAAATCCAATCACCCAACGCAAAAATTGTTAAGAATTAAAACAATCGTATTATATTATATAACTAAAACGTTCCATTTGATTGACACGGTTTTATCACTTGATCATATCACTTGACTTTTTTTTAAATTCATTTATCAATTTTTAAAATCTCCTACATCAGAAGGTTTAACCTATCATACTTTCGCGTCATATATATGATATCTATAAATTATTTCAAGAAGTCATTGTATAAGTTCAGTGACGAACACTATGCTAGGATCCAAAATAGTCTGTTATTATAAAATACAAATATATATCTATATTGAACAATAACACGATTTATAGCACTAAATTTATCAACGCCACTGGTGTACACATATGTATTTATTAGTTCGGCAAGGGATTATATCACATCAGAGTGATGATGTAGAAATTGTTCATATGTACGTATAATTCAGTAATATATAATATTTACGATAACATGAAGCCATATTATTTTCAAGTGAATGAATATCAGAATGTTAAAGCGGCAACGTCTGACAATAGAAAAGATTATAAATGTTTTTGGAATTCCAGAAACTTTCCTCATCTTTAATATGAGAAGACGTCGTTCAACAACATTGGAATTTAAACATCTAAAGCGAATCACAATGAGTAAAACTGTTTGCACTCAAAAAGGAGGTTAAATATATTTTTACATCAATATTTTTCATGCTTTATCAAATTTATCACAATTTACCTGAATGATCATAATGTATGTATGATCATGGGGTTTTCCATTAAGCACCGTTGATATTTGTAAAGGCGTACGCTGTACATATATGCTTCACTTCAACATTGTTCAAATTTTATTATCACATCATGTTCGCTAAGGTTTCGAAACCCTCTAGTAATAGAGGATGCATTCGATATTAAATAAATAATGTGGTAGGCTATAGATAAATATTCTGAAAACACGAAATGGAAAAAGTATTATTAGTAACAATTATTTTTTTTATCCATAATACATCAAATGGATTTTTACACTACGGATTAAATCATCTAAATATCTATTTGTTACGTTATTACGAAAGGAAATATTTTTACTTGAGTTTCAGTGAAATCACATCACACTACATAATATTGTCGTCTGTTGAAATAATCTTCTATTTTTACAGATACTTTCCAGTGATATTACTTTCGATTCAGCACCTTCATCAAAATCATATACACCATTTCTATATTATTGTCACTACATTTACACTGTCTGAATTAGTAAACCATATTTTCAATTGAAATTTAATTTCGCAATACTATAAGTGTACTATATTTTACTTTTTCTCACCTTACACTGTTGGTGTTAGGTGAGAAAATGAGTCTCATTCAGCTTTGCATCTGGCTAAAAGTGCTACCGGTGCTTATACCGATTCTCCAGTTCTCCATTTAACCTCTTTGATAAATACATGATTGTTTTATTGACATCGGTTCATATACGTATTTAAAATAAATAGCTTGCAATATTTATTCATTATACACAAATCAGATTATTTTACGAGTAATTTGAGAGATAATCTTAAAATCGTAACGCTTAATAAACCTTGAAAGCGATGACGGAAAAAGTTGAAGAAACATATATACGTTTGTCTTTCTTGGGATTCTTGGGATTTTGGTGGAGAAACGGAAATATTTATTAACTAATTCTATAACCTTTCGTCGCTAAATTACATGACTGTGCTTTTTTCTATAATATATACTTGAGTGCTACTATGATATATTACATTTTATAATAAATTTTGTGGAAGTTAATTTCGAATCCGTTTCTTTTGTATTTGCAGAATATAAGTTTTCAATCATTTTAAAAATCTCAAACCAAGATCACGCGTTTATAGTAAATGTTTATTTAAACGAGCAGTAAGGCTCACCTTAACAAATTTTTCATCATATTACACAACTCTCGTCTACCCATAACTGATTCTGATAAAGTGCGTATTCACGGTTGCAACTTTGCGATCCCCTGTATTTCAATAAACGCATGGGAAACTAGGTTCTTCTCTCAGCGATTCAATACAAAATAGCGTTTAAAGTCGCTTGTATATATATAATGTTTTGTGTCGTTACGTAATTTGGGTAAAATACTGGAAGGTAAACACAAGCGTACGGTGCATGGCAACCCTAACAGATAATAAAGCCAGAGCCAAAACGCTGTAAGTGCAATGTTTTTTGAATACAAGCTTAAGTGGTAAATGTACGGTATTTTCGTATAATAGAGATTAATATTGTTTGAAAATTATAGTATTTTGTATGGTTGTGCTTGAAGTATTTTCTAATACCGAACTAAATTCAAGTAACCTCCCTTTCTACAGCATCCAAATGAGTGCAGTTTATGTTTCAAAGTATGCTTTGTATTAGATTGTTGGCAAAGAAAAATAAACCGTTTTTCCTTTGTCTAAGGAAAATAGACATAATATTCAAATGTAAACAATACCTTTTCTTATTATTAGCAGTTTTTTGTAAATTAATTGGATACATTTTCAGGGGGAAATTTTCTTTTATCAAAAAATCTAACATAATAGATAAGCGCTGTTATTTTTAAATTAAGGCATTACGCTTAAATCATGAATCTTAATAAGAAGTAAAATAAGAAAAAAAACAAAACGTTTTCCTCGGTCTGACACCTCCATTTCAATCGCCATGATATGATCATATTTCAAAGTCCCTAAGGACCCCTTAAAGCCCCAAAGTATTAATGGACTTAATTCGTTTATTTTATTTATTGGGATTATTAATAATAAATTTAATATTACAGTTATTATTATAAAACAGTGCATTACTGGAAATAACGCTTAGGATAACAGACTATACGGCGTTACCACGGTTGCGTTAAATTATTATTGATGCATTGAGCTTGTTGGCCCACAGCATGAAATTGTCAAAATACTGCTCACAAATGGTCAAATAAAATGTTAAAATAAAGCGAGCTTAAAATTTGCTGACTGGTCTTAGTCATAAATGTCTGTCGTTTATCCGGATAATCAAACTGCTTTACCAACATACTGGATGTGTATTAACTGTCGTTGGAAGTTATGGCTTCAAACTGATGATGATGGAAATAATTTCAGGATTACCTGAATTTAACTTCCGTTTATTTATTTTTTCAGTGTTAAAGGCAATAATTTCATGGGTATTAACCCCGCTTATCTATTTATCAATATTTAAGAGAAAAAAATTTCCTCGAAGAAATAATTGAAAAATATTTATTTCGTGAGAAATTATTAGCAATAAAAAAATGTAATTTCCTAGTGCTATTTTTTGCGAAAGATAAAATATTTTTTCCCATTGCGATACGTGGGTAGAAAGGAAATTAAAACAGTTATTCTTTGCAAAATTACGTTCTGAAGTTGCCAATTTGCATGTTAATTTATAATAAACTTTGTACTGACCACCTCAAGTCGGCATCGTAAGATTTTTGCGATAAAGTCCAAATACCAACGCAAGAAAGTTTACAATATTTTACCATATACCAAACGTATTGAAAAATCTTTCCATGACATACGAAATAATAGGACAAAAGCGAATAATGTCAGTAGTTCTGAGTTCAAAAAATATGCATCTAAATCAAAACAATTGCTATGTTTATAAAATTCAAAAAAAGAGCGAATTCTATCACCCAAAACCGATCAATGTTTAAATTTGTTTTTGTATGCGTTACATTAATTTCTTGAATATTTTTTGAAACTAATTTCTTCTCTTAACTATTCTCACAGATATACACTTGAAAATAGCCACTTTATTTCAATCTTTATATATTATATTATACTTAATTTTAAATAATAAAAACACATTTTTAGTATATATTTCCATAATATTTTTTATGATTAGGACCGGTTTCGCTCATCGCGAGAATTATCAACTGATCTATAAGAAAAAGTGGTTCTGATTATAAAATATATTGTCGAAATAAGTCCTAAAAAATGTTTTCACGAATGCTATCCAACAGTTACTCATTTGGCAGTTCACCTTGAAAATGGACAGCGAGTATACTTCACAACAGAAAATGCACCACAGCCAACAACGTTAATTGCATTTTTCTTATTGTGTAGGGATGATATGTTTGCAAAGACGCTACTTTACTCTGAAGTGCCAACATTCTACAGATGGAATGCATCAGAAAAAAAAAATCAACACTCCCAGAGAGGCTCCCGACGACGCGTTTCCATAAACTCGCGGTTTCTTATTTTTTTTTTAGTGGCTTGCAATGCATGTCGGGTACACGCTAGTCATATATAAAGTCATGCCATGAAACATTCTTATTTTGTTCTATCTAAATCAGCGCTCTTAAAATGTTTTTATATCAAAAAACGATAGAATCTCCGGGCCTCTCCTATATACAATGTTACCACAATCAGAAAAAATTTAATTATATACAGATTTCATTAAAAAAAGTAAAATAAATCGTTTTTTCGGATACGGTTGGAACTGAAGGATGAAAATTATTCAAAATTACGTTATGATCATGATGTGTAATGAAGAGGAACAAAAAAATACTAAGCGAATAATATTTTGAAAATATCCTATATAAATAGAGTTTCTCAATGTAATACATATGGTATGGTATTGATAATATGATGTGCGCGGCGCTATTTTAAGGCTAACGACTAAAAACACCATTAAAAAACTACCCCACTATAGGTATTTAGGGCTCAGTAGTTAGTGTTTTAGAATGTCTCGTTAGTAACCAAAGTCGTTCGTCGTTAGTGAGTTAGCAAGGAATTTTCTAGCGTTACAAATTCTATTCGAATTTCTGCACCTAATAGTCCCAAGAAGGTGACAGGACTAAATTGGATCGGTAACCAAAGGAATACACACATTTGTTTTCAGTAAAACTCTGTACTACGTTAGTGATAATTAATAACACGATGCAGATTTTTATAAAAGTTGTAATTAAATCGAGTGAATAATTTTGTTCCATCGTTTTTTACAGCTATTTAGATGTAATACACCGAATTGTCAAAGTGTGCTGTTATAATAAAATTATTCCATCTATATAGTCGATTTAAAATAAACTATAATCTTTCGAAAACAAATATTTCCTCGAATATATTTTTTTGTTATTATTATACATCCATAGACATGTCTGTTAAGCATTATTAAATACTAATTGTAGACAATTTCTTAACCGAGCAATAGAAAAATAATTACCCGTGCCATAGACGTAGAAGAAACAAAGCATTCTGACTAAATCAGTCCTGATCATAAATATATTGTGGTAATGGTACATAAATTGTCTTAAAAAAGAAGCCTTGCTTCTAAGAAGTCACAGTTGACACCTTAATAGTACTTAATAACCTGACCTGATTTAAAAAAAAAAAAAACATATCTAATAAGTAAGAAAGTTGAAAGTTAGCTTTAACATTTTTTATAATGATACCACATATAAATATTATATACTAGTACTTATTTCCAAGACATATTTTTTTAATATGGTTGAAATAAGTACGAGAAATATGTTTTTAAGTAAGGGTCGCAGGATGACGGCTTTGGAACAGCTGGAAATCAATGGATATCAACTATCACAAAGGATTCTTAACGAACAAACTAATATATGTCGGTCATCAATATTGAATCCTCTGGGGGGTGTTTCTTTGTTTCTGTAATGGACCATTTCCGTGTCTTATGTGAACTTATTGATATAGCCGCCCTTTTAGTACCATTTACAATTGCTAGTTTTATTGCGAGCAGGAAACAAGCTAGGTCGTTATAACAGGAGAGAAGATGCATTGTGTACCTTTTCTACACAGCTATATATAGATAAGCAAATGTTAGTTTAAGCATAGTTCTGATGATGGCGTGAGCCGAAATAGCTATCAACTATATTTGAAAAAATAATTTTGTAAAACTAAAATACATTGCTATTTTTTTCACCGTGTAGCGTTTTTATTATTTAAAATATCATACTTTTCCATTAAGAAGTGACAGTTTACACCTAACAATGTAATCTTTGACACATGAAAGTGATGAAATATTCCAGAATAATTCTGTATCGCTTGCTTTTATTATCTTAATGAATGATATAAAACCCAAACATAATTGCACGTATTATAAAATTTATCGAATTATATCCCTTTTCCCGAAGATTTCTGCTATATGTGACATGGGCTATGTGTTAAGTCCAAACGTAAAATTATTCCATCTGGCTGTTATGATCGTGAAAATATATATGGAGAGCAGGTATCCAAATACTAGTGCTCACTCAACTCTATCTGTAATATCTTTTACTCTTTGCAATTTATATACTTCTATCTACGGTTCTATCTACAAAAACTATGAACCCTATAGAGACTCTCCAATAAGCTTCCTCATCGACTATAAATTTAATCATAAACAATGCAATTTCAAAAATAAACTTCAGCATTTTTTTACAAAAGTAATTAAAGATTCTTCGAAGCAAACTAAATTTTCAATTCCTATTAAAATGCAATAAAATTAAATAATCAACAAATATGAATTATACTGAATTAATTTATATCCTTATCAAGACGATTTTCTGCCAGAAACGTTAACGAAGCTCGAAATATAATTATCAATATGTTGCATGAAGGATATTGATTGGCTGCCGGCTCGACGTTTTAATTAAGTTTGATGCAAACAAGTACGTCAAGAACAACGAAGCTATCAGTCCAGTCATTTTTATAGATTTATATATATTTTTTTTTGCAATCAGTTAAGTTAAGCAGTATTTTTTATTGTTCTACTTATTTTACAGTTTATATTTAATAAATAAGAAAGATTGATTCCATTTAGCAAAATAGCGCAAGAAACTGATACCGATTATAATTAAATTAATAATTTTACTTTTAATGTGTTAACTGTCACTTCTTGATGGAAAAGCATGATATTTTAAATAACAAAAACGCATTCTTTATTACTTATTTCCATAATATTTTTGATCATGACCGGTTTCGCTCATCGCGAGCATTACCGAGCGAGCCTGACAAAGACAAAAAATTGTCAGTTCTCTTGCACCCGTGTGATAGAATGCCTGAAGATGCCGAAAGGCAAAACCCGGGTCCTTCATGAAACAACATGTGGAATCATAAAAAGTTGTAACAATTCAAATTTTATATTCGACTTAATAATAAAACAACTACTTTTACGAGAACTTCTTGTTTCTCACCCGGTTCATTAAAAATTTTCATATAGCAAAGTTATAGAAAGATATCGCTCGAACAGGATAAGAAATTAACCAACCCCTATTTTTAGATTCGTATGGGTTGAGGAATGAATACTACTAATATAATGTCTTCGAGCAGACCAAATACCGGTTAAAAAAAACCATTTCCCATTTGACCATCGACCAGATAGGTTTTTATATTATTCAATTATATATACCTAATCATGGAAAATATATCGACACAGACTCAAATCTTACTATCATCATCCGATGTAAACAGGTAGGTTAGTTAACGAGAATCCACCATTAGTTGTCCAGGAGCCTCCGAAATGTCAACATAAAAAAGATAAGCATCGCTTTAACAACCTAATGTAATCATCTTGGATGAACAACCCTTTAACAAAAGTATCCACAAATCATACAAGCGAGAATCTAGTACCTTGCTTGGACCGCCTGAACTGATTTAAGTATATCTTTCACAAAAACAAAGAGAAATAATATTATCGTTCGAAAATCATGAATATAATGTAATCCACACTATCTTTATTAGTTGGCTACGACACATAATGTTTTAGAAGCGATATAGAATGATTTTTTTTATCTATTTTTGGATTTGAATCCATCGGAAACGATGCCTGTAAATTGTTCAATTCTTCCTTCTCTGACTTCCAGAAAATAATGCGTAGAGAGCGCGACAAGCTTTTATAACCATTCCATCTCCTAAAAGTGAGTTAGGCATTTCTTAAAATGCAGCGCTTTGCTATACTCTTGAGACTTCCAACCTTTTTTTCTCCATTTGGTGATCGCTTAAATTTTAAGACCGGCTACCGGTTAGTGACTGCTGTTATATCATATATATATTGATTCATCTTCCGTCTTTCCGGTAATATTAATAAAAACTTTAAATCGTGGAAATTGGAAAAATGTTCGATTTTTGTAATAGTGCAATAAATAATGTACTATTTCGAATTCCAAAATGAACAGTAAATCAAGGTTTAATTATATAAAAAAACTTTGAAATGTTCTGAAATACATTAAAAAAAGTTTCCCTAAATTTTTTAGTCAATGGCTATTGGGGAGACGCTTCATTATAACGAAGGCTGAATAAACATTCGCCAAATTGACTATGTCGCTGCACGAGCAGTATAGAGTGGTTGGAAAATTTGAATACAATAATATGGTAGTAAGAAAAGTAAAAATTTTAGTGTAATAAAAAAAAACTTTCATCATCAATGTTCAATACATACAAGATGTCGTCAATAACAGACTAATATCAGACCAAAGGTCGACAAAACGCAGTTGGCGAGATGCATTGCGCGACTCTTGGAATTAATAAGTGTTCTTAATTCAGACATTTTATACAAATCTTTTCGATGAATACAATTTTTATTTTAACACTGAAATCGAAAGACAAAAGAAAAATAAATTAATTGATTGAATTGGCTTTTTCTTTGTAGATCTCCATTCTAACACGGTGTAAAATAGTAATTCGGCTTAGTCCTCATCATAACTAGTAAGTTAGACCTTAGTTAAGCCGAAATAGTTATCAATTATATAAAACCTACGTACTACTACTAAATACCTAATAAATTTAATAGATCTAAAATTAGTAGCTATTTTTTCACCATGAAATAAATTCAATTTAATTTCAATATGCAAATTTTGATATTAAATATTTTCTGAATGTAGTTTAAATGATTCATCGAATAGCTTTTCAAATTCAAAGTAACAGTCACAATCGGTTATTCTTCTTATATCCAATTCTACATTTATATGACAATAATCATTTTCAGACATAAAGCATAAAAAGAGCATTTTGGGAAATCAAATAGGCGATTTTAATTTGGAGTGCTGTCCTAAATTGAAAACCAATAACTATAAACCGACCTTGTAAAAACTGATCACAGATGTGCATGTGGCTTTATTAAAATAAGATTTCAAGATTGCTTGTAAATTTTCTTTGATTAATATAGATACATACTGACAAATTTTATTAAATTATAATTTCTATATTAAGCTCCTATGATCTATATCTACGGTTTCACAGCCCATGGCTTAGCTTATAGTTGAGAAGCCTCTGGTCTATTTATGAATTCATTTTTAATATTTATTGAAATCTATAATATATTCCATAGTAAACAACTTTTTCATAAAAATATTCCTCCACTCTTGTGAAAGTTTAATTCCCTAACATTTTTACTAGTGTTAATTTATACATAAATAAAAACATACCGGTATTTACGAAAGAAATAACTGTAATAGATATTTTAGAAAAATAGCTTCAGAGAGTCTCAATATACAGTCGATACGATAAATTGATTGAATTAACGATTTAGTCGAGTTCCACTATATTGAAATCGTAAAAAATACATTTCTACAAAACAAAGTTGTATTTTTTAATTTAAAAAAACAGTTTTTGTTTAAATTATTATGCTATGTTTTACCATGTAAATATGATTGAAAAGTAATTTAAAGTTAATTATAAACATATGTACTCGTATTTTGCCATTTTTTACATCCCTTCGAATGAGAGGCCGGTTTTTAAGCACCGTGTTGAAAACAAAACTTCTAAAATTTTATAGGTAGCGGCGCCATGGTGCCTTTCAGATCTCGCTGTGTCCCAAACTGTGGACACAATTAACAATGGCATGGCGATATAGCGGAGCTGTAATAACCAATTAAGAGGGTCGAACGTGGACCCAGAGTTTATCATATTGATAATCAAGATTTTCCCGGGACTGAAATTAAATCATAATACTGTATTCTTAAGAAAGGTTAATAGTATCTTACTATTATACCCAGAGATGAATTTATATGTAATAATTTCGTTCATGCGATTACTATGGCATTAATTTTGGACCCAAGGTTGACAAAGTTTTATTGTAAAGATCACAACCGTCATCAATTTACTTTGTTTCGTTAACACGTTGCAGAAGCCCTGAATGTTCCAATTTAAACATCGATTTTTTAACAAATTGTTTACAATTTTTCTTCCCTTCAATAGTTCAGAATACGGCAAAGAGAAAATATTTAGCTTTGTAATATGCCTTCATTATCATGTGACTCGGATGAATGGTTATTGCCAATTGCTAACAATTGAATTGGCATTTACTTGATAGAATTTCATTATATTTATAATAGAGTAAAAACCGTTAAGCTCTGCAAAAACTTTGTATTTTATAATATATATGTTATTTTGACCACCCACCTTCCTCAGATCTATCAAGTTTTTGTAATACTTAATGTTTTATAATTTTTACAGTTATATCTTATGCATCCATTATCTGCTTCTTAATACTATCGAATGATCATTTTTATTCTGTATTTTTTATTATCGTGATTAGCGAATTGTGAATCTGTTTTTTACTGTTGAATAATCTTATGTTACATGTTCCTTAGCTCGAGTAGATATACTTCTACCTGTCTGTCCGATATAAACAAATAAACATGAGCCAAAGGACATTTTATGTCCTTTATCCTAGTTTTATTGTGAGAAAGTAACAAGCTAGGCCGTTAAAACAGGAGAGAAGATGTATTGTGTACCTTTTCTACACGGCTATATATAGATAAGCAAATGTTAGTTTAAGCCCCCGAGGCAATTACCGACGACCAGGTCAAGGAGGAGCTGGTAGAAAACGCGCAGCGGATGCGCAAGGGAAGCACCAGGACACCTCTACCCCTCGTCCTGGTAGATGTGGAGAGGACACCAAAGGGAAGGGAGATTTTTAATCTCGCTTCCCTATTCACGTATAGGATAGCCGCGGAATCTCTGAGGAGGAAGACGTCCGCCGGACAGTGCCACAACTGCCAGCAGTTCGGGCACGCAAACCGCGGATGCCACGCCCCTCCAAAATGCATTCGCTGCGGGCAAGCCCACACTGCCACCGACTGCACCCACAAACGGGAGGAAGGACCTGCGACCTGCGCCAATTGCGGCGGCCCGCATCCTGCCAGCTACAAGGGTTGCCCCAGAAATCCAGCCTCGAAGAAGGCTGCATTTAAAGCCCGCGCCTGGCCCCTGCCTCCTTGGAAAGTGGTAGAAGCCCCAGTCGCCACAGCAGCCCCTCAACCGACCCCCCGCCGCCCAGACATCATGACAGCCCCCCACCCGACCCCCTGCCCAGCCGACAACAACAGACAGCAATCATACGCCAAGGTTGCCGCCAAACGCCCCCGGAACCGGAACGCGAAATCCAGACAGGTGAGCTATCCCGCCCAGACTCCCATACACTTCTCCCATCCCCACACAAGCCCTTACTCACAGCGCGAACTAGCCGTGATGGCAGAGAGGGACCGACTCAAATCTGCACTGGCTAAATGCCAAGCAACCCTCCGCGAAACCGCCGCGGTCCTTCAGACAACCTCAGCCAATTACAATGTCTAGACAACCGATAAAACCCACATCCTTCCAGTTAGCTTTTTGGAACGCAAACCTAAAGCTAACTGTCGACAGACTTGAGATTGTACAGTTCCTTTCAAGTCACGACGTTGACATATTTCTTGTCAGCGAAACGAACTTGAAACCCGCGAACCGATTTAACATACCGAACTACCTGACATACCGCGATGACAGGTTGAACGGTAAAGGCGGCGGCACCGCCATTTTTGTTAAAAAAAACCTCGACCATTGCTCATATCCCGCGACGACCAGTTCCTCTATATCGCAAATAGAGTCGACTGCGATCGTACTTAATACAAAAAACTCGGGTAAAATTAAAATCATCTCCGTCTACTGCGCACACAAGCACAAACTGACGGAAGCAGACTTAACAACTCTGATTGATCCCGCAATCACCGCGACCGTTTTCGCGGGCGATTTTAACGCCAAACACTCTGCTTGGAACAGCAGATTGACAAACGCGCGAGGTAAATTAATTTATAAATTCGCGACAGACACCTTCTCGACCATAGCAGCTCCCTCCGAGCCCACCATATATCACGCGGCCACCGGGTCCGCGGATATTATAGACTTTGCCATATTGACAAACGATTATCACACACCCCGCGTCACTGTGTTAAACGAACTCAATTCGGATCACAGGCCGGTCCTCATGTACATGGCGGACCCAATTGATCCTCTGGCACACATTCCGACAAAGCCCAAGACCCGGACGTCCTGGGAAGACTTCGAGACACACATCGAAGACAACTTTCAGGTCCCAGATAACATCTCGGACCCGTCTTCCATCGACACAGCCATAGACAACTTCACGGATGCAATACAATCCGCTAAGGAAGCTGCGTCTTCACCCGTCACCGCGGACGGACACAGACCAGACCTACCCATTCGGATTAAGAACCTGATTAGAGATAAAAACAGAGCCAACAAAGAATGGCGCAATCACGCGAACCCGGTTGCGAGAACGCTTAAAAACCGTCTCACAGCCGAGGTGAAGAGGGCGCTGAAAGATCATCGGAAAGAGTCTTTCGACGCCTATCTCAAAGATCTCGCGAAAGGGGATCAACCGTACTGGCTACTTAGCAAGTTACTCAGACGCGACCCCAACCCGTCGCGCCCGCTTCACGGGCCGAACGGTCCCGTATACACGATGGAAGACAAAGCGGAGCTCTTCGCAGACTCCCTCGCGAATCAGTTCTCCCCACACGCGATCGATTCGTCCGATCACGCGCTCGGAGAGCGCGTGAAACTTATCGAATCGAAATACGACAAAATGTGGACTGACACCCCACCTTCCCCACTAACGACCACACCTATCGACCCCGCAACCACGGCAGAGATAGAGAGTCGCATCAACCGACTTATAAACAAAAAAGCCCCAGGCGTCGACGAGATCGGTCCAAAAGCGCTCAAACACCTTCCCGAGAAGGGAGTCGAGACGCTCACGCGTATCGTCAACGCGTGCCTGGAGGCTCAATACTTTCCAAAGTCCTGGAAAATCGCGAATGTCATCCTCCTTCCCAAGCCGGGAAAGAATCATGAACTCCCCGAAAGCTACAGACCAATCAGTTTGCTCCCGTCAATGGGCAAACTGCTAGAACGCGTCATAAAATCGAGACTCGAGGCGGCCGCTCTGGAGAAAAAACTCATCCCGGATGAGCAACACGGTTTCAGAGCGCACCACTCTACCAACCATCAACTGCTCCGAGTAGTTGATTTCTGCAAAGACGGTTTTTGCAGAAAGCAATTCACGACGGGACTATTCCTCGACATAGAGAAGGCCTTCGATAAGGTATGGAAGGAAGGACTCGTGGTAAAATTGGCAGAAGTCGGACTTGACTTTCCGATGCTAAAATTACTAAACTCCTACCTCTCAGACAGACAATTCTACGTCAAATTGAACGGCGTATACTCCACCCCTCGAACCGCGCACGCCGGCGTGCCGCAGGGGGGTGCGTTATCTCCATTACTGTACAATCTCTACACACACGACATACCCATCCCATGCGCAACAACGCAGACTATCGTCGCGCAATACGCCGACGATACAGCAATATTAGCCCGGTCAGCTAATAGAAATAGATCCGCACTGCTCGTCGAAAAAGCGAGCAACAACATAGCCGCCTGGTGTCGCGATTGGAGGATAAAAATCCACCCAGACAAAAGTACGGCGGTAAATTTCAACCGGAGAAATAACCGCCACTGTCTTAAAATTAAAAAGATAAAACTGCTTGGTACCGAGATCGAGTGGGACAAGTCGGTCAAATACTTGGGACTCACGCTCGACCATAAGCTGAATTTCAAAAAGCATACCGATGCAAAAATACGCCAGGTCTCCCAAATCACGGGTCGGTTATACCCGATGATAGGCAGAAGGAGCACACTTGCCTTAAAAAGCAAACTGCTCCTTTACACCGCGATATCCAGACCGATCATGACCTACGCGTGCCCAATATGGGGACACGTAGGAAAAGTTCGCACGGATAAACTGCAAATTGCGCAAAACAAGATATTGCGTACAATCGTGGACGCCCCGTGGTACGTCCGCGGTTCTACATTACACCGCGATCTTAAGATAGAGTCAATTCATGACCACGTCCAGCGACTGTCGACAAAGTTCTACAGCGACTGTGAAAATCACACAAACCCTACGATCAAATCATGCATAGAAGCGTTCGACATTGACGCCCCTTCCGACTACACAAGACCTCGTCATGTCTTAAAACTGAAACCTCCCTAGATCCTCTCCCTCCCACAACACAGATCACCACCCTCGCACATACCCACCTGTCTGGTGTCCGTCTACGGTTCCGGGCAGCAGGATGAGAAAGCAGTACCCCCTGGACCACAATACTTCGCCGCCGAGACCGTCATTTTATTATCATTGTTTTTTTTTTTTTTTTGGATTGTATAGAATCATTGTATATTTTGTGTATTTTGGTTTATATAGAATCCATGTTTTTGTTACCTGGTGCTGCAAGTGACACGCAACCTGCGAGTCACTTGCCCAAAAAGAGATCGAAAAAGCGTCACGCAAAAAATCTAGCCTGACGCTTTTAAAAAAAAAAATTAAGAGGATCCACAAAAAAAAAACACAAAACACCAGCGACGAAAGGGACAGAAGGGCGTTAAACGCGCCCTTAATCCCCATTATAGTGTAAAACGATAGTAGTAGTAGTAGTAGTTTAAGCATAGTCCTGACGATGGCGTGAGCCGAAATAGCTGTCAACTATATTTTTTTTAAATAATTTTGTAGAACTATAGCTATTTTTTTCACCGTGTCTCAAATATTTCATTGATTTCTGTTAAGTTAGGGAAAAAATGTTTCGGATTACTGTCGTGGTCACACAAGTTATTGATTTTCGGAGATGCTGACTTTTTATGATGATGATGACGAATATATGAAGGCTTCGAATGTTATTTGAAATTTATGGCGCAGAAAATATAAACTGGCATAAAGGTGATTTCGTTAATTTTACGACCGCGAATCTTCTCATTTAATAGTAGCTGTTGTAATGCCTCTCCGTCTCCTTGTTATAGAAAATTACTATAATATAATATACAATACGCATTTACTTTGCCGTATAAGTTTATTGATCGGGAATCGAATAAAATGCTTAATGGGTTAAAAATAATATGATAAAGCTCTAGTTTGTTTTATTGCTATTGCTTGAAAACATGATAAGGCCATTAGGTTTTACAACAAATCGCAGAGTTTTCATTTTACGATACTTAGACGAGCTTAATAGCTCAACGATTTTATATATTCTTGTTTCCTTGTCCATTTTAATTCGTTCCACAATAAATTTTAAAATCTTAGATTCAGCTTAAAGGTTATTTTTCAATATAACGACCGATAAAACAATAATGGTAACAATAGAAAGGTACGAGAATAATATTATAACGACCTAGAATATTTTAAATGAAAGGTTGCGTATCTATAGGTCATTTATTGTATTGATTGAATTGGCATTTACACGGTAGAATTCCATTATAACACGGTGAAAAAATAGCAAAGTATCTTAGTTATACAAAATTTATAAGGTATATAGTTGATAGCTATTTCGCCTTGCCCCTCATAAGAAACACTTCATGTACGTATTATTGTGTTATGTACGTATTTTTAAAGAGCATTAATAAAAGATTAATTTTGTAGAACCAAAATCTTTGACATTTATTTAATTTGTGATATTAACTGAACTTAACGGAATTTCAATTTTAAGCTTGCATTGTTGAAGCCTTGTAAGATTTCATATGTTTTATCACTAACGACTTGGGGTTTGTCCATTGGTATCTTCAGGCATTCTATCACACGGACGCAACAGAACTGACGCCAGTTCTGTTTCATCAAAAGTGAAAGAAAAACGCGGGTCGTGACTGACAAAGCATGTGGAATCATACAAAGTTTTAACAATTCATTTGTTTGTCTGTATATTAACTGAAACTTAAAAAGTGAATGTGGGGAAAAAGGCGCTACCAGTAATGTAGTACGCACATATCTTACTGATGTTTACACACATACATATATGTATGTTAAGTTAACAGTCAACCTCCACATACAGTGAATTCTAATTTTTCAAAAAGCTTACGATAATGAATGGTGACACAAGTCAAATTTTCAGTATGAGCATTTTAAATAACATTATCGATTTCGGTGTAATCCCTACGTAGCAATCGACCGAATGAACTAATTCTCACTTCAGTACTAATGATATACTACATTTTTTCTATGCGATAAGAATTTAAATTTTCACGCTGAACGTCACTACTCAATTCGTGTGATATTTTCATACGCAATATTTACGTCGTATTTTTTATTCGATTGACATTTTTTTTTCTCTTCACCATAATTTTATAATGGACCACAAGTGATTGTTGGTACAGGTTATCATAGATTACTTGGTATTGTTTTTTTTATTGAGAAATATGTTTGGTGGAATAGTAATTCAGTTTATCACAAACATAAATTTGATATAATTTATAAACGTTTGATTTTTTCTTACTCAACATACCGCGGAATGTTAAAATGCCTCAATGAAGTATGTGTATTCATTTACCATTCACCACAACATAGGTACTGCTGAATAAAGTCTGAATAATCGCACGGATTCGCAGTTCACGTCGCCTATAATTTCACATGAAAGGGTATCAACCTATGAAGTCATGGACTCTTGTCATGGACTATATAGACCTCTTGAAATAGCATATTGTCGAGTGTTTATTTCATCCTCATAATAAAACAGTGGAGTACAAAAGGATATGTTGCACTATGAAATCTTAACAAATGTGCTATGTACGTAATGTTTTTTTTATTTTGCGTTGTTGCGATAATTCTTTTTTTGTATGCAATCAATATTGTATTCGCTTATCTTATACGAATATAAATTAGAGGCTATATTAAAACAACCCGCAAAGGGCTATTTATATTATACAATCAAGTGAATTGACGTATGTTACATTTGCCTATTGGCTTGCAAAAATGTCATTTTGCATAGAACGAGTGACTGATTAGTTAGTATTTGTACTTAATTAAATAAATACTGGTTTTATTTATTATTATGACAATCTAATTCGCAAAACTATTCTTTTGGACATTACAAACCAAGTTATTGTGTTCAAGTGTTAGTACGGCTTCTTTACAAAACTACCGTTTGATAGTTAAATAAAAAAATTACAATTACTACATCGTACCAAGACCGTGACTTACTGTGACACATGTCATTTTGTTAAAATGGTTGAAATAAATCAAGTTTATAATTTTCTATTACAATAAACCAGAATCCAACAAGATGAGATTTTTCACCATAGTCTCCAACGCCTTTGTTGTTAACTATACACAAAATAATGTTGCACGCCTCTGGCGTGAAGCTGGAAAGAAATGATTTTCCCTCTTCTCTCGTGCAGTTTGCAGTTGAGGGACCCAAGCTCTGTCAGGATCGTTAACCTCGTCCGCGAAAGCCTTGGCGTTTATTGATCACCAACCTTTTCTTAATGTTTTTTTAGCCTACGTTAATATGCATCCTTCGAAACTTCAACAACTTCTTTGTAAACTAATTGATAAATTTTGTCCAAACAATCATATTAAGAGAAAGAATATTCATTTCCACAACAATTATATCATAGCAATGATAATTCTAGCATGCATGGCTAAAAACGTATTTTCTCGAATGGACAAGATAAATATACATAAATCAAGAAACACTATCACCCCAAATTTGATTTAATTTTTTGTTAAAAAATAGTAATAAAGAAAACCCGACAGAATTGATTATAATGGATAATTGATTATAATATTATAGAAATACTACTAAGCTCATTACATATATAGAATTTAAATTTTTTTGATACTGATATAATTTTTGAATATTGATTGTAAAATGTCGTAACTATTTTTGTATCATTTTTAATCACCTGGTAATTATTAATATTTTTTTCATATATAATCAGTATATCAGTTCATTCCCGATGAACCTATCCAATCTCGGTCATAATGTTATAAAATGTAGAAAATACTAAACTTAGTGTTCTAAAAGTTAATTACTTTTGTTCGCATTTTTTCCATTCTCACAATTATCATAAAGCTTTCTTTTTAACTATTTAAAGAAAACAAATTATTACAAAATCTAACCAATTATATCGTATATAGTAAGCAACATATGTAATTCTATTACTTTATAAAGGTATATATATATTAATGATACAACGAGTAAGAATCCTTCGGTTTTTCCAATTTTCGATTGTTGTTGATCTCTGTTAAAGAGCTTACGTTAAGGTACTACTGACTTAACTGCAGCTTACGCTAGGTTCGATCGTCGACTGTCTTCGGTCGCAGATTGCCGTTTCATTCACGCATTATTCGCAACGATGCGTACGAGAGGGACACAGAGCAAAGACTAACCTTGGCTTTTATAAATAAATGAGTACTATTTTTACTGCGGCCGTCTGCCTTCCCTTTGCCTTTGTTGTTGAAACCATCTTTGGATGAACTGTTCGTGCCAGTGGCTCGGCCTAGTTCATTGAACATGTAATTAAATTTATTATCACTAAAATTGAATTGCGTCAAATAATTAAAAACTAAATTTTGTTAGAATGTGACACTTTTGCAGTCGTATGATCAACCTCATTTACAAAGGGTCAATCATCTGGTAGTTATTTTTGTTGACTTCGATTAAAGATCTCACTGAATCGAATGATTCTTTTTAATATTATTTTGATTTATGGAAGGCATGGATGTTTATAAAATTCTCTTCCATCTTTCCATTCTTAAAAAAAATTTCGAGGACAATTAGTTAACCACTAGTCCTGTCATAGCTGAGATGTTGAACAGCTTTGTTTCAAGCAATTTCCATAGAAAAAATATTTATTGATAACATTGCGACGAAGGTGGTTTTAGGGCGAGTTAATAGAGGCAATGGTATAATATATCCAAGCATATTTGATTACATATTCAATTCAATCTCAATGTATTTAGCCTTCCTCCTTCATTTTATGGCTCAGAAAGAAGAATGCAACATTATGGAATATTAATTATCAGAATTATTTCGTTATAACGTATTTCTTATCAAATCGTATATCTTGCGCTTACTTTTCTTAATTGGAAAACATATTCATAACATCATGTAATTTTCATCGTGATCTTAAAATCTAAACCATCCTTGAATGCAATAGACTTGAATTCATAACTCTTTGATAATCTATTAGCTGTATAATATTATGATGCGCTTAGATCTTTGCTCAAAAATAGATCATATCGTTTATAATTGTTTTTTACAAACAACTGTGATCATTTTAAATGCCATCAAATAACTTTATACATAAAAACCTTCACCATCGAAAAATAATTTAAGAATTTGTCCGAATAACAAACTCAATGCATTTATCTTCATGTAAACTATTATTGGGGTTATAAAATTACTTAATCAAAGAAGATATGTATACAAAAATACGTTCATAATAATTTTTTATTTTTCACTTTTAGAATTTCAGATAATATTATCACTATTATTTATACAGAAAATATATATTTATTATTAAAACTTTGCCATCACATTTTTTTTAAACAAATTTAATCACTATTATTGCCTTATGGCAACACCAACATTTCTTTTCCTTCTTTTGGTCATAAGAGTAATTTGCTGGTTCGTGCACGCTTACAATGTTTCACATTTAAAAGTTTCAAGAAGCTTTATATTTAGTATGTTTTATTTCTAAGCGACAAAAGAAACTATTTGCAGTAATCTGCACGCACGCCGTCTGCAAAAGTTACATTTGAGCTAGTAGAACGCTGACGTGTATATATATTATTATTTAAATTTAATAAAACATTCAGTAAAATAAAAAGGAAACGCTTCAATTATCTATTAGTATATTGTATACGAATGAATTATTTTTTGATAATAGTATTGCCAAAAGATTGCATTGTAACTAACTGAATTAGACAAACCGATAATAATTCGAATCCATCTATGAAAATTTATTATTTTTGAAAAATAAAGCTCATTTAAGTTCCATCGATATCGTGATATATTTTCCCAGTCAATCAATCAATCATAATTATAGTTTTTATAAATAAAATATTTCATAATTCATAAACTATAGGTTTATTATTGCAAAACCAAACAGTACAAAATTAAGAGGACCTCGACCGGGAAAGCGTGACATATTTCTTTTTTGAGGTTGGTTGTCAATATTGATTAATTTTATGTGATAATCAATGTTAACTATGTTATAAAATAATATTTTAAATATTCGCTTTTTTATACTGACGGTATGTCATATGTTTCACCTATCTGTGTTCTTTCAACACGTTTCGAATAAAAAGTGAAGTTACCAATTGATTTCAGTTTTATTTATAACAGCAACTGAATATTAAATTTTTGAATAGTTGGACATCCTTTTACTCGTCGCAACCCATCGGTTGGGATCCCGGGAGCTAGGTCTATACCCATCTGCTGTAATCTAACTGACATCTGGGTATAAAGTTTTAAATGCGATATGAACTTTAGATAAAATATTATAATGAACAAACATAACTCAATTATTGAAATTTTGAGTAGATGAATATGAGCACACGCCGCCGCGACGGCAGATGTCTCATGAGAAATTAGTTTAACCTCAAAGGTTCAGGTTTGAATTTTAAATTGAGCTCAGACTAGTAGGAGCGTTGAAATACGAGTCCCCGAAAAAAATGAACAAGCTGTTGAACCGTGTAGTTGAAATCCAAAATTAAACCACGTTAAAAAGTTTTCTATGATCAATCACCATCACACCCTAGTGGCGCCATTAGAAATTCACCTTTGTAGAAAAGGTATTAAATATAACTCCATGCTTTTAGTCTAACAGTTGTATACCGCTTATTATAAAAAAGCAATAGTTTGCCCCGTTAAGAGTGATGATAGAAATTTTATATTAATATTCACCCAAAATTGACAACATTTTTATTCCACTGCTTGTGTTACTAATTATGAAATGTGATGTGTGTTTCTGTTCTAATTCAAGGCCCATAAATTATAAAAATAAAGGTAGACTTTTTCTATTGGACATTAAGATAAGGCTTGATGCACTCAGAATTAGTGTCAATTATCATCACAAAATCAACTGATAATATATGGTGGGGGATCCCATAGAAAATAAATATTACACTGGTGACACACCTAAAAATATTTTATATTTTGTTTATGATACAATTTCAAGGAGAAATTAATCAACAAAAATTGATAGCTAAGTCACGTCTAATATTATTATTATACATAAGCATCAAGTCAACCTCAGAAGCAATTGCTATTCGAAAGATATTTTATTGCAATATTACATAGTTCTGTCGATAGAGTAGTATCGAAATATTTGTCACAGTGGATAGTTGGAGACTAGATCTCATGGACATCGTGATTGATTAGCATATCATGGACCACTCAGTTACAGCTTCGATAACGAAATGTAAACCATCCACAAAAAATTATGATTTTAAAATAATACGGCGCACGAAGATTTTATTTTTGGTTCCACGTTGTGTTTGGCGTAATAATTCCAAGGCAATATTCTCTCTACAAAAATAGGTTTAAGAAATCTTTTCATGTTCGGCTGTACGGACCTCATAGCAAGTCGAGCTGCCTGCATAAAATGCACTAAAATTGGCAGGGAAATAACAAAAAAAATAAAACGAAACTTGAAAATTGTATGCACATTGCATGTTACACATCCGGTGGGAAGAATAGGGTTAACACAACATTCAGTTTGCAATTTTATATTTTTTTTGATACAGTACTCTATAATCGTTCATATGAAAGAAATGTGTATCGTATACAGCAAAGAGTCCGCCGGCTTTCTTAATATTTATATCTTCCATATAGTTGACAGTAAATATATCGAAAATAATTTATAAAATATTATAACCAAATAACCAATTACAACTGATACGCTTGTGAAGTTGCAAAGGTTTGAATTTTAATTATTATTAAATTAACATTTTACATGATACTATGTTTCTATTGAGCATTGCGGATATTATGTAATTGAGACAATTCACAAAATCTTTTTGGTGTTCTGGCGTTTTTTATGAGTCCGCATTTCCGAACAAACTCGATAAATTAACTAGTTAACTGATATAGAATTTAACTGAATTATATTGAGAGTAAATATAATAAAGTTTTTTATCAGAGTTGTATATATTTGATAGAAGATTCATTGGTCATTTCCATAACTTAACTATTATATTTTAATTATGCTCCGACATTTGACGTGGTCTTCGCAGTATAACAACCACATATCATATATTTATCATCCAATATTATTTATTTTGCAATGAACTTTCACCTTCAACGGACGTACCGTACATTTTCAATGACAATTATATATGGCAACCCTGTTTTCTGCTAACCGTGACGAAACCAACTTCCTTTGACTACTGCAGCAACGATACAGGGAAACTCATATCATTATAACTTTTGATATCTTGTTGTGGCGAAAACAAATTGCAGAGATAAGGTAATTTGGATTGTTTCATTTTGTAAACGTTAATCAATTAATTTTAATTACATTATAATAATTTATGATATCGACTGAAGCTACTTGATGGAATTTCAATATCAAATTTAAATTGTTAAAACTTTGTACGACTCCACATGTTTTGTCACTAACGACAAGGGCTTCGCCTATTGGCATCTTCAGGCATTCTAACACACGGATGCAACAGAACTGCCCGTTCAGTTACAAAACAAAGTGACAAAACATGTGGAAACGTAAAACGCTTTAGCAAATTGAATTTGATGTATTATAATACTTCCGTATTCCTACGGAAATTAAATATTCGTTTCAACACCGATTGCAACACAGAGATCTCGCTTTTTGAATTAAAAACTATGGATACAAATGATATCCAATTTTTCTGAAAGAAAATCGTGAAGAAATCAATATTCGCATGCTCATTAGCAATACTATTTTCAAAACATCTCATTTTTTAATATTAACTAATATTTTTTTCCTATAAAACTAATTATAACAATTTTAATTTTTGGCTAACACCGTAATTTATACGAACGTGTTTGAGCCGTAAACCTCATTATTTAAGATCTTATAAAAAACGCGTTTTTTAACAAACAAAAACAAGTCATATATTTAGTACAAAAATAAAATTTAATTTGTCAAAAGTTATCTGTAGAATAATGCAATGTTTATCCAGTGTAATATTTAAAATTCATAGGCTAATTCCTATCTCAGTCGGGTCAGATGCGAGACGCCAGCTGACGGTTGTTGGAGTTGGCTCTAAATTGTTAAATCATCGAGTTCGGTTAATTATGTGAGTTATATGATCGCCGACAATCTAGATTACATTCGCACAGACGTTATCAGAGCGAGACGGGTGTATTGTTACATACGACAGTCGTGGCCAACTGTCGACTTACGAAATTGTTATGCAAACTCGCAAATCAGAGGCGTAAAGAAAATGGTTACTATGTAATGTTACGGCTGACACGGTCTGCCTCGTAAATCGTACAATGTGTGAAGACGATTCACAGCAATCGTTATGTGAGCGGAATAAAAACGATTTAGTCATTTTGTTCTACAAATATTTTTTCACAATTATTACTCATAAAAAGATTTTTCAACGCAGGCATTTTATATCTCGATCGTGAGTGAGTCATTTAACCTCAATATCTGTGTAAGCTAAATGGAGAGATAATGTCGACTAGTTTTTTAGATAAATTTCATTTAATTCCAATTTCAACATGTAGATATTAATAAAAAAAAATTAAAAAACGATACATATTTTAAACCATGTCCGCGATCATTTTATTGTACCTCAAAATATTTCTTTTATAAGACTGGATTTTATCAATTCGTTCAACCACTTTTTAAAACAAAAATGGTCAATGATTAATTACCAAATAAATGAGCGTCAGTTTTTGCATCAGACCTGTTATAGAGAATTACATTTACACGTAAATTTAGAAAATAATGAATATGAACATATGATATTTTCTGATTGGGTCAACAAAACTAATCACCGTATCCGTACATTGTCAAAAAAAAATATTATATTTATAACCATTTCACATTGTAAAAATATATGTTAAATCTGTATTTTTTTCAATCGACTCTCCCACTAATCTCTGGAAAAAACAGGAAAATCAACGCCGTAGACCGGGGCTTAAATGTAACTCGTATTCTTTGTGTACGATGTCTGTCAACGTTATTAAAATTATAAGTTATTATTCTAAATGAGTATTAAGTAATTTAATATGCGATCATAAAACCGCTATTGTGAATGATATTAGCAGTTGTAAAAAGATATGCGACGCCGTCGGCAGCCGGGCGCATATTTCTGAAACACTTTCGTTTCGCATTCATTATTTTTTGTTATGCATTTTTGTTCAGTTCGCAGTAAATGTAATGATAAAGAAATAATAATGCCAGCCAGATTTATTCCTTGGATTCGCTTTCGAACGAAACACGCATAAATAACTGTCTGGAAGACGTCGGGAGATTTTTAGAAGATGCCGCAACGGCATCTTGATTCAATTTACTTTCACGATTTTTAGCGACGCTTACTCGCACTTTATTTATTTCACAGAAGAGGTCGCGATACACTGCGCCATCAAAATACCGCGGAATATGAGTGATTGGTGCACTCCCTGTTCGATTTCAAATGGTAACGATAATTGTGTTCAAATGAACATGGCCTCTGAGAAAAATCGGTCCCGCTTTCAAATAAATTACATTTCAAGGACCCTCAAGCTAGTCGATCGCTAAGCAGATATCGATCTCAACTACGATTGTATTTTTTTTTAATAATATACGATATTAAACGACAATGATAAACATCGCATTCACTACATTCTCCATAGAAAATATGAGATTTTCATAAATGGTCGAGATAAAAAATAGTTTCCAACCTAAAAATTAACACCCTTGGTATAAAATTCAAAGCTCACAACAGAATATAAAGCTCAAGATTATTGAATCACCAATTGGTGTTTCCATCATTAAGACCTTACCGAATCAATATTAATACATATCAACATTTCCAGAGATGAAATAGGTAAGGGGCATAGCCTTGAATCTATGACAGCTGCGTTTGCTAGCTAATCTAACAACATGACACATATTCATGTAAAAACTTTTCTGAGCTTACACTGAAAAGCTCCACAGTTCACTTATTGATATTACAGCTGGTTATCAAGCTACATCTGGCCAATATTTGGTCAAAACCAGTTGATTATAGCGAATATCAAAGCTTGGTTATTTGATATATAATATATATAGTGAGGCTGCAGATTATAGATACGTGAGTTAAAAATGACCAGAAAGGTACTAAAGACGTATCACATCTTCTAGCTATAAAATAATTATCTATTCAAATAGCTACGAAAAATTATCTCATTATGTTTGCTTCCTATTTAAAATTTTTCAAAAATGTATCTTTTTTTTGTATGAATAATAACAATTAAAAAAATAAAGTAATGAGATGTCATAACTCAGGAGAGGTCGTAGTTTTTTTTTGATAACCCTTTGGTGAAAACTAATATACCAGTCGAGCTGAGAATGAAATTGGTGACTCAATTCAATTACTATAGTTCTCGAAAGGTTAATACTCCCTTATATGACAGACATAACACAAACACAACGCCGACAACTGATCTCATGATAAAACGTGACGCACAGCTTTGGGATTTTATCATTTTAAAATATAAATTTTACAATATTTACGCATTCTTTCTTTCCCGATAACTGAAAGTGAGCGTACTTTCCATGCGATTATGTTTTCAGTATTTTCGTTTCTAATGTGGAGTTTATTGGGTACTTATGGAAGTTCAAGAGTTATTTACTAAGCAGTCATTAATACATTTAACATTATTTTTTTGAGATAGTGAAAATAGTGCTAAGGGCATTCTTATTACACCCCGTTTGCTATCATATAAATGGATCACATTTATACGCGAGAAAGATTTTTTAATTGAAATTTTAAATTATCGATAATATTTCAATATTTATGATAGTCAATTCTCGTTGAGTTCGCCTATTTTCAGTGCTTAGCAAAATACAATTAAGAGCTTTTAATTTAAAGGGTTTATTTTCATTACATTTTACAATAAATAATAAAAATACTTTATTGATTGAATTGGCATTCACTTGGTAGAACTCCATTATAACACGGTGAAAAAATAGCAATGTATTTTAGTTCTACAAAATTATTTTTAACAAATACAGTTGATAGCTATTTCGGCTCACGCCATCGTCAGAACTATGATATGTATGCTACTATGCTACTATGCTACGTATGAACATAGTTCTGACGATGGGGTGAGCCGAAATAGCTATCAACTATATTTGTAAAAATAATTTTGTAGAACTAAAATACATTGCTATTTTTTCACCGTGTAATAAAAATACATTTTTTAGTAGTATTTCCTCAATATATTATATGACCTGGACAGGTTTCGCTCAACGTGAGCATTACCAACTGATGAATATGAACATCAACTGATTAGTTATATTATGGAAATAGTACTGATTAAATTTTTAAAAAATACGTAATACAACATACATATAGTGAATAAATAAATCAAAATATTATAAATTATTCTAATTGACGAACTATCACAGATGCGCAATACACAAAAAAAAAACAAAATGAATAAGCGCATGGTAATTTTCCTGGAAATAATTTGTGTTAATTTTGCATAGTTCGCATACATCCATTAAACATAATATTTTTATAACAGTGGCTTTATTTCCTGATTAACTTAAATAGAAAACATACTTCATACTGTAACCAACCCAAACAAAACACGCACAAAAGATTTGTCTGTAGCAAGTATTTTTTATGGGCGTCTCTTTAGGTTTATTACTGTGAAGCCCATATGTTTATACCCCATCCCCAATTGAAATACAAAAAGACAAACGACACGATAATCAATTCCTAGAAAAAATGGTTGATGTGGTTCATAATGCATAGACAACTTTATTTTCAGGAATGCACTCGGAGAGAAAATTGACGTATATTATGGTTTTGGAAATTGATTTTAAATTCAAAATTTAAACTGGTTTTTATTGTCTTTTAACGTTTGCGATTAATTTTTATTGATTATGGTTATTAATTCGTTATTTTGTTTTAGAAAAATATTTATTAGACGGTTCTGGAAACCATTTGCTAATATATATATAATATTCTCATCTTATTTCAAGGCAAAAAAAAAATATATATTTCAACAAAACGATGTTTATAATGGGAATTACCTACTTCATGCAAATCTGACGTTTATTAAGAGACATAATAAACAGTCGAAGAGTGTTGCATAAAAATGTCACATTATTATCGGTATAACAGCTAATTCACGATGTATTCTACATTATAGTAGTCATAGACGTTTGTAATAAGCTTGTGGAGAAATGCTCATTCCCAAAACCAAAATTTTTAGGCCGAGAAATCAGCAATTGGTATCATAAAATTTTGCTGCAAAGCTTTGGGCTGTGATGGACTCACGCTTTGTTAAATTAAAAAAAAAACTAGGATAAAATCAGCACAAAACTTCAATTTCTGTACGTGGCTTGAAAATTTGTAAGAGACGTGAAATTTGGCTACTGTTAGAGATTTCTATCAATGCCGATTCATTATGTATAACATATTGCTTCCTTGCTGATGAGCCATTAAAACCTTATGGCTAAAAAAACATTTCTGGATGTAGCAATTATAACCTTGATCTGTCAATGGGCGTTTATATCAACATCAAAAATTATATTTATATTTCAATAAATCTTTTCTTCTACTTATCTTTAGAGTTTAGAGTTGTGGATTTGTGAGCTTTATGTTAAGCATTATAATATTAATTAAGGAACAAGAAATTAGAATATTCGTTAAAAATTAATGTAAAAATTCCCTAGTGCAACAATAACAAAATTTGTGAAATTTTCTGCATTGTCTAATTTACTCCCAAGCCTTTAAATACGTACAGGAAGGACTATTCTAAAATTTTACAACTGATAAATTTTCTTTACTTATCACATGTAAGATAAATAGTAAAGTGTATTATCCTGAACAAGCCTGATCCTTCTATATGATACGTGCAATTTGTGTGGCGCACGCGGGCGGCCTAGCCTGACACGATTTTTTGGGAATGTGATATTATGACTGATTTTACTGAAGTAAATTTGCTTATTTTTCTATGACATGGTTTTCATTCCAAGCTATAGGTAGGTAGAAAAATTTAAAGATTGCATATCTCAACATACTTCTAAATAGATTTTTATTCAAACAAAAACGTTAAATAACAAGTAAATATAGATTAAACGCTATATTATCATTTGCATGTACATAAATTGATAGTGATCAACTTCATCGGGAGAAGCCAGGTCTTCAAATGTGTAAAAAATCCTTGAAATTTACTTTGCTATTATTCAGCTTGAAAGATTGTTAAAAAGGGAGTCAGTTTAGGCTAATATTTTTTCATTTATCAGTTTTCATCCCCAGAACAGCCTAAAGATGCACTTTAAGTGTTTGATTTCTTCAAAATTTTTTGTTTTATTTTTGTAAAAGCAGACCCCTTGAAACAAAAAAAACAGCCTCTTAGCCGCAGGCCAAACCAGAATGCTCAAGAAATACAGGTTGATTGTAAAACGTCTAATGCTTTTGTAACTGAATAACAAACTTAGATTTTTTTATTTATTATACAAGCATTTAATAACTTTGCATTCAGTTACATTGCCAATTCTTCTCTGTGAATAATATTAGTAGTGTTATTGTACATTTACCTGACAAAAACTACAACATTGTAGATTTCTCTTGATCAAATAAAAATATAAATATTTAAATGTATAACAAAAATAATTTAAACAAATTTATATCCTACTTTTTCGACGTTTTACTTTCCGTTTTAAAATTGTATACCCCTATTATAAAGTTTATCTTTAATTTAGATTTTAGATGTATAACACACCTACCTTGCGATCCAAAAACTACTAAAACGTGCCCATTTTCGGAAAAAAAACAAAAGTAAAATTATTACTGTCGTCTCCGGATCCTTACATTATTTTGAACACCACTAATTATATGAACATTTTCTTGAAACTAAAACTAATATGTATTTATTCTCAAAAATATGGACTGACTCTTCAACACAATTTCATTCAATTAAAAAAGAAATCATGATAAAAGCCATATTTGTGCACAAAACTGTGCTTGGTACTCGAAAGTGACAAAATAATCTCATTAAATTTTCTCAAAGGAATCGAAGATTTCGTTTAGTTAACACCGACGATCAATATTTATAGAAGTAAGTATGTAAGGGGTTTTTATACATGGATTTCGATATTTCGGAGGCTTCAGCTAAGAATTATATTTAGAACAATACATGGTAAAAGTCATTAAAGAAATGCATATAGCAATTGTCATTATTAATTATATACCCGCTATAGAAATTAATCAATCTATAAACTGAGCGATATCTTTTCAGACTTCCAATTGTTCCAGCAGATAAAAATTAGTAACTCTAAAACAATATATATGATTTTCTACGGAGAGTTAATACAGTTAAATAATAGAAATATTATCATATTTAACCAACTCTAATTAAAAAAGACATAACAGTATAAAAAGTTTTTTCATGACATTTAAAATATTAAAAAAATTATCTTTTGATGGTTTTGTCGGCAGCCGTATAAATTGTAAAATTATGTAATTACAAGAATAAAGATGAACAAAAAGCATGCAAGATAAACTCGACAGATTTTAAACTGAAACTTGAAAATTTTCTGATACTTATCTGTGGTCAATATGGTATAAGCCACAAGATAAATATATGAGAGACGAAAAAAATTGAATTGTATAAAAATATTATTTTGTTACGCACGGTTTGTTGGATTCGTGTTGTAGTACAGCGGATTTAATTCGATTTATCGATTCCGTTTGAAGGAATGAGTATTTTTTTTAAATTTCTTCCTACCCGTCCGATCCTTAAAACTGAGCGTAAGGAGAGCGGTTAGCTAACCACTTGTCCAGATCTAGCCTTATTCCTTGTATACTCTTTTGGAAAATTGAATAACAAGCAGTTCTCGTAGACAAAACTTCTGTTAAGATATCTCCATTAAAAATAAAAATAAGTTTTCTAATACTAATTAGTTGATTAAATTAAATTATCAATTAATACTACAGCAGCGATTTCCTAACTTAATGCTACCACAGCTCCCTAAAAAAAAATTTTTTTGCGGCTATCTCTGTAATTTTTCTTTTTTAATAGATATGCCTATATATAGTGTCCAACGTTGTAAATAATAATGACTTTATACAAAAAAATGTGATAATTACATACAATAAAGGTTTTGCATGTTTAAACAAAACCGAATCAAATACGAAGATCTTCATTAACATACACTTGAACACTTGCTTTTATGTTGAATTACTAACCAATCTAATGCAAAAAAAAATATGCGAAGGTGTTGCTGTTTATTGGCACAAAGTCTTTCAAATCTTGGGGCTAGCATGAAGAATGCGACTTTTCTGGCTGTAAAGTTTTTTGGATTTTTTGATTAAATACATACTAGGAGCTGAGGATTTTTATTAACGAATGTAAATAATTGATTAAAAATACTCCACTTTTGGTAGTATGTTTATGAAACGATTGACACTGGAGAAAACTGCTGCTGATGAATTGTACGCGATATATTTTCCGGACTCTAAAAATGGATATTAAGAAAAATACGATAAACTTATAACTTATCTGTGAAACACAAACATGTCGCTGACTAATAAAAAATTAAATTTTAAACATCCGGTATTTCTTTCACGATTTTTTTATTAATAAATAATATTAATTATTTTCACAAAATCAGTTGATAATGTTAGCAATGAGCGAAAACGGTCCTGATAATAAAATTTATTGTGGAAATAAGGATTAAAAAAAGTGTTTTATTTATTTAAAATATCATGCCATTCCTCCAAGAAATGACAGTTGACACAATAAAAAAACTTTTACGCTTCATATAATCAAATATTATATTATGACGATGTTGTCATAGAGACAGTCAATCTTTTGAAGAGTAAACTGTTTTTAGTTTAGCCTGAACAAAAACGAATTGCTTGCTTCTCTTGCAAACCCTATTCAACTTTTCGCCTTTTTCAAAATCTGCCGCTCTAATAATATAAGATACATAAAATAATTTATGTATGTATATATATAATTCATACCTGTATGGACATAAATACATAGTAATAAAATGTAAAGAAAACAATAATAAACAAACAATCGTTAATCGATTTTTTACTGATACATTACAAACTTTTATTTATTTGAAGATATTGTGGTATAATTTTTTTTCTTAGAACATTTTTGGCACCTCCCCATGCCAAAGTCCGCGTTCTCCCTGGGAGGCGCGTCCCCAGTTTGGAAGCCGCTGATCTATAGTGTTAAAATAGTATCATGTAATATTGAATCGCTTAGGGTAGTCGTTGGAAATCTTTCAGGTGTTAGCGAACAGAATTCATTGCTCTCAAATCCAATAAGATTACGTTTAAAGATTTTATTTAAATGATAACCAATGCGGTGAGGGACTGAATTATCGTTTTATATTGAAAGATGTCTGCAGATTTGCGAAGACGTGTAACGATGTACAATAATATGTATTGTACAGTATAGTGTATGAAACACAACGTTTAGCTGACGTTACGCCAACGAATAATAAATACGTTATATTCGATTTATTGTTCTCCATTTTTAAATAATCATTATTGAATCCATAATAGCACAATTAATGTATTTTATAATTTACATGATATATTTCCTTTTTAAACAACCCTACGGAAAATTACTGACCGGTTGATTATTTTTTAGTTCAAATCGTAACCAACCTCTTTTCATAGAATAAATGCGATTATCCCATGTTCGATCGTGCTTCTCGCTCTCGCCGCTAGTAACGAAAATGAAGGAAAGAGTAATCGAACGAATGTCGGAGACGCACGAAGTTGTTCGGTCGGTTCCTTAACGCCGCTGCGTGACATATGGCTGCACAGCGAAGATATTTATTATTTAACTAAGAGCAGGGGCGGTCACTAATAATTTGTACTGAAATAAATCTATTATACATAGACTGCACACAAAACTGCGACATTATTTTGTGTATTTTTATATTTGTATGCGCATATTTAGAAACAAATATCACTCAATTTGATGTCAAAGAGAATAATTTCGATCGTAAAATATCGAGACAAAGGAATGAATTTAGTGTAGAAGTTTAAAATTCATAAAAAAATATTCACATTACAAGCGATTGTTGAATATGTAATTTTCATAATTTGTAAAAATCTTTTTCAGCTACTTTAATTTCAATACATGATGGGAATCTTTTATGACGTAATTGAGTATTTTCATAATGATCAATCAACTTACAAATTTACATATATTGCATAAAACACTTGTTTCATTTTCTATGACTTAAGTATTGAGCATATCTGTAAATTGTAAGCTAATGTTATTGAGCCGTCAAAAAGATAATTTAATAAATAAAGACAAATTATTTGGACAAATATATGTATATATATTATTGGATGAAGGGTTGATTTATATATATTTATTGAAATGATACCCCAAATGACCAATATAGTTTTATTGGATGTTCAACGATATAGACATCATAAAATAATATATATATATATTTTTTTTATAATTTATATATATAATGTGTAGAACTACAAATTAAACACGAATATAATATACCTATTCTATGAAGAATATTGAGAAATATAACATTAAGAAAGTCATCAGGGATTCAGTTGAAATCTGATGCAGAATGTAGAATCAAATAACATTATTATTCTCTTTCAATATTTCATACTTAATAATTTCGTCTACCATATGCCTGGCACTTTATACTTGATAGGAATGTTATGTATATTGTTCGAGAAAAAATTTGTAGAATCCGATAACAAAGAAGATTCTAGAAATATTTATAGAAGGGCAGTTCTTGGCGGCTTCTTAATATTATATATTTCGAAGAACAACTTGTTCTATGACTAATAAAAATTATGGTTTGAAAATGAAATATCAGTGTAGACTTTTATGCCAAAATGTTCCAGGTGAGGTACTTATCTGTGCCTTGTACACATTTATAACGCAAGCGCAGTCCCCCCTCAATTTGTTGTAAAATAAAAAACTTCAGTCTGTAGACGCCAATGCTGCGTGCTCATACAAAACCCCGCGTCAGTATTGGTCGCGCCATTGTGGCGGTATGTTCTGTTGCTCTCTGGTACAAACTATACGTTGAAACAAAAAAAAGCGCGCCCAAACATTTCCACAAATGTGATTTGGAGCTCAAAATAAAGGACACAGAATTGTGCGCGTTCCATTTTCGAAAAGCTACAATAAAATAACATAATATACAATCGCGAAGAAGCTGCATTCGCTAGAACGCGGTATTATTCTTTGTTCGTAGTGTATTTTGGCAGTTGGTTATATTGTTGTGTTATTATTGTCATTCAGGCAATCTGTTTACTTGGATTATATTTGATACATAAAACAGTGTGTGCATTCGCTAGCAAACATTAGAAAAAATCTGGATTACTTAGGATGCGTTTGGGATAACGACAAAGTAAGTATAGAATTAATATCTTCTACCGATGACTGTTGTAATAAATACAACACTGCGTTCCCGGCGAGCGCTATCACTATCCAACCGTCACTCTGACAGATCTGTCCATGAATCGTTGGTTCCGCTCCGTATATTCGGTATCCTTTGTTCGATTCCCGAACCTTCCGACAGGTAAGACTTACTAAAAATTTATCCATATTGCAGGTAGTTGAGGTATTTTTGCCTCCGGCGTATATACTGATATTGTCGATTCATATCAATAATACACCAGCAGGCACGTGTTGGCTGAAATCATTTTTGACGTGTACAGACTCAAGTTATTTCGCACAATAAATCTCACTGCAGAAAAGAATTGCGAGTTTATCAATATAAAAGCGAACACTTAGTTTTCTAATAGTCAGGTTTACAAAAAACGCTATTAAAATATTTTGTTATCCTTTTATACAAACTTACATCACACCGATGCAAATATGTCTTAATGATAGTTCACTTCAGCTATTGATTAATTTTTTTTTTTAGTCAGCTTTTACTATATTTGGTATTTCCTCAACCATTTCAAATATTTGCTGCAATAATTCACCCATTTTTTTGTATTAGATCTCCGTTTCATTTGAAGATGATGTGCCTTCAATATGTTCTGGAAGCTTATGCTTTGACAGCGTTAATAATGAGACGAAACGTTATATATATACTCAGAATATTATTAAAATTCTCTTTGTATTGAGATTTTTTTATTTATCAATCTGGAAATGAGACCGAACGATTTGATCGAACAATTTCAAGTGTTTCATATGTTCGTTTAAAGCTCGGATATCAAGCGTTACTTAGTCGGTATACACGCATTGCTTTTCAATTTAATGATATTCCATAAATACCGTATTCCACACAGTGTATTGGCAGGATGTAATGTGTAATTATGACAATCTTCATTCCATATTTGACCGAGTGTTGGATACACCTGTAAGAGACGCAGTAAGTTAAATTCGTGCTTACCTTGACGGCCTGCGGACTATAAAAGTGAATAGCCAAAATCCTTGCAAAATACCTGGCATATCGAAAGCGCCCTCTACATGGACATTATTCAACTGTATTGACAATCATATCATTAACAATTTAAACACATTTTTAAAATTTAGGATTAAATACTGTAAATTTAATCGTGTAACTTAGCGCAGGTATTTTAGGTTCACTGCAAACAATAACACCTAATGAATGCATCGACAGACCTAAAACATTCAACCAGCAGCTATATGAGATATTTTCCAAAATGTTTTTAACATGAAATATTTTATTTGTAAACGTTACTAGTACTCGGAAATACGCCATATTGTTTACGATTATATTAACGCAACTAACGACGTTTTTAATCAACTTAATCATTCTTTTAATTAATCAATAATAGAACATTTCATCAGTGAGTCACTCACTATTGGTTGGTTTTTACTGTGAAACAAATTAATAAGAACAGATCTCATGAAATGACAACGTAGCAAACACAAATTTAATAATATGTTTTTTATAAGTCGTTACTACTTTTAACTCTTAATGTTAAGGTAAGTTTTTAGAATCTTATTTTTTACCAATGTCTTAAAATTTCATTGTTTGATATTTTTATTTGATTAATATATATATATATCATACAGTATAAATCAAAACAAGAATAATGATAAATTTCAAAGCTGTTATTCTGTTGAGAATGCATATTGATTATATTGGAGTCCAATAATCCTTAGATTCGTATTTGTATGAATCAGTGATATTTATTATCTTATCATCTGCATATCTCTATTGCTTGGCAATTGTGGCATTTTCTTCTGAACTTGGTTGCACTGATAATACTTGAATGATACATGTGTTTTTTCCCATATAAATCCTTTGTCTGAAAATATAGGAAAACAAGGCAAAATTAGAGTTACTTTTTTATTTGAGTCATTTTTGTTGAACGATTTAATTTTTGTTTATTTTGATAGTGCCAAAAAGTAACCACATTAAAAGCATTGCTATAAAAATACTATTTATGTTTGGTAGTCTCTCCATTGGTCTTGTGAAACTTTATGTATGGTGTGATAACAAAGAAGTATTTCCGGAGTGAATTTTTTTATGAACCTTACCCTAACTTACTTACACTTTCATATCAACTATCCTAGTTTTCGTTAAAAATCTGTAGGCGAATAGATGATAAAAAATCAAGAAAACATTGTTGGGCAATTGAGAATGCAAACATTTCAAATTGTTGTAGCACATAATCTTCAATCTGATATCTATATATATGGTGTTAATTTACAATATGATGAATAATTTCTAGATATTTCGTTTACCATTTACTATTAATTAGCTTTACGATATCTACTTTGATATTGTGAGAAAACCATAATAATTTTGTGAAATGTTTTGAAAACCCTAACCTCTTTTAACGCTTACGGAAAATATGTACAACCATTGCTCGTCATCAAATTCTGACAATATACAAATTATTGCAATATCAAAACAATATTTTATTCTTATCCATGAACATTACTTAATACTTTATTTAATAGCTATATAATAAAACCAATATTTACCTTATCTTTATCTGCGTTATTTTTCACTGTTCATTAAAGATGCGAACCGGCGACGATGTCGTCAAAATTGACGAACATTTATTAGCATTTGTTTGCGTGGCAATAATTCACTGTACTGTCAGTTATGGTATCAAATTATCTATATAAAAATCTTTTGACGATTCCACGGAGATAAAGAAAATTTAGCAAAGCTGATAGTGCTGTGTATTTTCGTATATTTTGCTTTGATATTATTGGGTAAATTAATTATTGTTTTTAAGTAGACACGGATTTAGCAATTCCTGTGTTGTCGAATGCATTCTTGTTCATGCTTATTGAGAAAAATATTTTGTGTATGATATACCCATTGCCTCACAATAAACGACCAGCTAAAATCGGTATTTATTTTTAATATAAACACACCTTTAGCATTATTATATGAACGCGAAACATGTCATTTCGGGCACGTCATCCGCTTCGCTTGACGTTTCCTGCACGTATGTATTTATTTCAGTTACATGTGTGTGTGTCAGCGGTGCTCGTATGTGTCAGACTAGCAGATGTTTCGTGGGCCGGCTGTGTGTAAAACAGAGCCGCATGTTGGTACGATCATATGGATTGGCATTGCCTATGCAGGGCAGGGCAACGCTGTCCCTAGTTCGTGGAAAACTTTGGATACACAAAGAGATGATAAATTAAGATTTGATGACAAAAATTAAGTACCGAATTTTCGATTCAATCGTTTCATTTGCTTTTCGTAGCGTCTTGCAAATTTAGCAGTGGATTTTATACAAGAACGCGTTTAAGAAGCACGTTATATTTCACCAGTTTATTGTCACTTGAACGGTTTACTCATTGTTCTAAAGGCAATATATTTTAAATAATAGAAACACATATTTTATTCGTATTTTCACGATCTATTTTATGATCAGGACGAGTTTTGCTAATCGCCATTCTGATAATGATATATATTGTGGTAATAGTACTAAAGTGCGCTTTTATTATTTTATAAAATATCGATATATTTTATTATTGTAAACACGCCTTTTGGGATTTAGCTTTGAAATATTCGCTAGTGAAAACTAGATGGGCAGATGTTAGATTACATGTAAGATTTGATCATGAGGTTTCATACAAAGAGAAACAATTTACTTGCCTGTGGGTGGATTTATTTCTTACCTGCCGAGTGGTTGACTGGTGGCGCCACAGTGTGACTCACTCGGTGCGCCAAATAGCTAAGGCAACCCTGGCACAAGCTAACAGGAGCAACATTATCGAGTTTGCGAAGCATATGGTTGTTGCGTAAGAATCTGATAAACCTCTCCTGGTGCAGCAACAGGAAACTGGTTGTGCGAGAAGAACCTATTCTATTTTGAGATATTCTTGCCAGTATGTAACAAAATCTTTATTGCATAATGGTACAAAAATGTATTTTCATAGTAGGCTCACAAAATATGTTAATAAAACTTTATTTAAATTTACCATCTAAATCTAATCGTTTCTTAAGATACCATGATTGAATGTCAAATAATAAACAGATGTTTTCATTTTTTAATTTCAATTTAATATTTTTAAAAATTGATGATTTTTCGGAACAGGATAAGATCACTATAAAATTATATAAAGGATTTTAAGATTTGGTTCAGTCTGAAGTTTTTTTGTTATATGTACTTGCATTTTTGAATCGGATTTGTGTAGTATATTGAAAATATATGTCATTGACCTTAAAATATTACTTAGTAACCGAAATCCACAGTTAAACAGAACTAAGAAACTGTTCTATCTTTTTACATGAATTATTTTTTGCTATCTATGAATAGTCATTCGTTCATTATTCGAACATGCTATATAACATGGTAAATTTATTTTGATTGCCATTCTAAATTCAAAGTGAAAAAAATATATGTCCGTTTTATCAACGTGGCCATGTTGTGCTTGTGTTACAAAAAACTCGACTATTATTTGCCCTATGGTTGCATTCTGTCAACACTATTTAAAAAAAGCTTATGATTTGAAGGTTGCCATAGTTTTCAAATTTAATGATAATCAAGTTGTGATCGAGAATCGTTGTGTTGTGAAGCGTGCTTTACCACAGACAATGTTTCAATGTTAATCTTGGGTAACGAATTTTGACAGCGGGGCCGTTTTTTCCATGAACGGTGACTAAGAAATGATCTTTAAATTCATCGAATCAACTTATAAAACATCTTTGTCAGAGAACTTGCGATTCTATTTGAATTTCGAACACGTCATGTGGTAAAAACTTCTTTAAAATTTCACTGTTTCATGGTAATAAATTATTTATAAATATGAAAACATTGAATTGCAGCACAGAATACTATTTAAAAATATAAATTATTGTATATTTTGAAAAATACTGATGGACATCATTTTACGGTATCTATTGGGGATTTTATTTTTCAAAAGAAAAGAAAAACGAGAAAAATATTTTCTTCATTTATAGGCAACGGAAAATAAATGAAATTAAAAATGTTGAAAAAATTGTCGCTCTAGCTTAAAACGATCATCTGGTTTTAATGATTTATATAAGAAATTTAATTATTATATTGCTTTTGTTAAATAGAATTATGTAACTCCATTTTTGGTTTCATGTAAATAAATACACTTCCTAACGTGGCGGCTGTCACACTCTTGAATAATATGGACACGTTTTTCAATGACATATGAATACGATTTTTTGTTATATATACCCGACTTATAATCCAATTTACTTTTACTTTTTTTGCGTCTGATATGCAAAGGCCTGAGTTCGCATGCGAGATTATCATTGTTCAGCCCACATTTTATTGTTCTGTCAAAATTTATACGAAAGGTTTTTGTGCCTTTGTAATCAATTTTTATTAAACAATGTCCCAATTATATAACGGTGGAACAAAACCAGTTATTTTTGTATCATTGTAGCATTAATTAAGTACTATTAAATTTTAACACAATTTATCATGAATTAAATTCGAAAAGTTCCACGATATTACTTAGCTTATAGCTCTATAATTTCGACTGTTATATCAAATTTATTCTCTACTACATGGGCAAGAATTTTTTTGTTTGTCTAACAATATTTATTCAAAAATTTATGATATCTACTGGAGGTGCTTGATCAAATTTGAATTGTTGAAACTTTGAATGATTTCACATATTTTGTCACTAACGACCCGGGTATCGCTTTTCGACTTCTTCAGGCATTCTATTTTCAATTAACAAGACTAGTCAGTTCTGTTGCATACATGTGATAGAATGTCAAATTGTATTGATGGCGTCAAATGGGGAAAATAATGCTACAATATTTTTGCTCGCCTAATAGAAATTTTACATGCAATTTTAAAATGGAAACCCTATTTTCCGAAATATAGCTACTTTTTTTTGGTATGTTCATATTTACCAATGATACAAATTGATGTATTTTCAAGTAGTTAAATTTTGTAAAAAAAATAGCTTTTACTTGTTTTTGAAACAACAGAACTTGTTTCCATAGAATTCTACCTATTTACAAGGAATGAATTATTTTTTATAGCGCTTTTTTACAAAACCAAATTTATTTCGTCTGACGGCGCTACCACGCAGTCTATATTTTAAAGCGGGCGTATATCGAATACCTAGTATGTTCATACAATACTTATCATTTGCATTCTGTATTTGTTATAACTGTAACAATATGTTTCAATTGAGAAATGTTTTGATATTTTAACTCTTATTTCGCATGCTTCTAAATACTATTTTTCTTGATGACATAAAATTTATAAACCTCTCTTTTATGTTTTCTCGTTTGTGATACTGGGAGGTGCCAAAAACTTTCTTTGCTCATTTGACTGTTTATGTTTGTAATTATAAACCTCACTCACTGTCTTATCGATATTATTATAATCATTCTTAACATGTGCATCGCATTATAATTAATTTCGATTCTTAAATATATGGATAAAAATAATACTATTATAATAATTGTATGCAAAAAACTTATATTTATAACTTCAAAATAAAAATGACGCCTTTCAATGCAGAATAAATTTTCGTTTCATTATTACGCAGCCATAGGTGAATAATATTATTTTTCTATATTATCCACAAAATTCAATGTAAATCAATATATGTTCTCCAATATACTACACGAATAATTTTTGTGAACGACTGTTGCATACTTTTCAATAGTAGTGGTGATGCCCTGCGCATGAGTTTGTTATATTCTACCTCTTGCGAATACCGACTGATATCAATTTACAAAATGTTCATGAAATATTTCAAAAGAAATTCTGTATTTTTTACAAATTAATGCAACGCAGGGAAAACACATGCTTGTTACTGAAATCATTATATTACAATCAATGACTCATATTGTAAAATAATTTGCTTTTTTTATCGACTGCTACACTGTCTAAAAATAATCGAGAAGCTTATTGCTCAACAGTATCTTACATTTTAAATTACACAGTAATTTAATTATTCTTAGAGACAAATTTAGGAGGGGAATTTAAGCTACGCTTTCCTGTCTACTTATTTTCTCTTTCAAAAAGGACGTTCTATGTCATATATTGTTTTTCGCCGTAAACTCTAAATATCTCCAAACCTATTCATATAATGTGTTAGATTATTAGTGATTGTATTTAAACGCCCTATGTAAAATTACGACACATTTTTAAACGCACCTACCTCCCTATTGGAATGGACTGTAAATAAGTTTACATTTTTTTTTATAGAAGCGATTTTATATTACGTACGTGAGAAAAGTTAAATACAGCTCAAGCTATTTGTCTACTAGATTGTTTTCTTTATAAGTTTGTCTTGTAAATATAAAATCTATCTATGATGAATAAAGTCTCTTCAATTGCGACTTTACCTCTTGACACTTAATGTTGGCACGTATGGTTAATTTAATACTGACATATTAAAATGTACCGATGCTCAAATTTTCCGTTTTATGTTCTATCCTGGAGGGGTTCGCAGTGTGCGGGTTTATTTATGCAGTCAGATCCGTAAGCGCAGCGGAAGAAATCCATACGCCATCCGGTGTTTGTCAATGCATATTATTCTCATCATCTTCCAACAATAAATATTTATTTGTGATGGATGTTAATATCGTAACTTATTGAGCGTTCCGTGTTCCGTGCGTGATAATCATAAATTTCAGGATGTGTGTACTAGTTCTGATTTTTAACACGTCTCGCAGAGCTGCTGCGATGAGTTAAATAGTTTTTTTTCAATATTATGATAGAACATCTATCATTGGGGACAACAGACGATGTTTCCGATAAGATTTTATCTCAGCTATCGCTCCTTCTAGGTATGTAACGAGTGGTCAGTTTACACTATTTTCAATCAGGGTTGCTAACGTTTTCCGATATGATTTTTGTGACAAACCTAAAATAAATTTATAGACGCGTTTATGCTCAATATTTTAGATAAAAAAAAACAATTCACGTGACATAATCGGATTTCCAAAGAAATTTTTGCGAAAAATAATAATATTTTAATATATTTTTTACTATTATATCAGTACATATATTGTTCCTCGTATATACAATCTACTTTAGATAATAAATCTAAAATTAAATTTGTCGATGGTTTTCTTTAAAATTACGGGCCAGTTTGATAATCGACCGGGATTCTTGACAGCTATCGGAACGCAGGAAGCGAACCCGTAAATCTAAATGCAACCCTAGTTTCGATTCCAGCACGCATATTCTTATAAATGGATTCACTAATTGATACATGAATCTAAATTTCAAGGTATGGATGTATTGTATTGCGTGTCTAAAATTTCTTCCCAGCCGTTCGATCTTTAAAAAAAAATGAGCTTATCGAGAATAAGCGAACATAGCAGTATTTTCCTAGTAAAGATTCAGGTTTGTATGTATATTTTAATTTATGATATCGAGTGAGATGATGCTTGATGGAATTTCAATATCAAACAGATGAGATACGTTGCATCTGTGTGATAGAGTGCCTGATGATGCCGAAAGGCGAAACCTGGGTTGTTAGTAACAAAACATGTGAAATCGTGCAAACTTTAAATAAATAGATATTTTGTTACTCGCATGTAGTATTCATTAAAATAACCAAGGCTGTATTGAATATAATATTTGTCTGATTTTTAAGTTTTTGTGTATATTTTTAATCTTTAACTTTTATAAGATTATACAAGTTTATTGCGTGATTTTTGTTCAATACGCTTTTTCACTACTATTATAACGACATTATTCACATCACATACAACATTAGCATTGAACTTGATAATCCTCACAGAAATTCGTTCGAAATTTGTTGTATTATATGAAATATTACACAGTTCACGAAATAATCATCATTATTCATTATTAAATCTGAAGCACCATCCGAGTCTGTCGACTTGGCCATGCTATAAATAATATTAGGTACTAGCCAAAACATGGCTGTATCAATTCATCCTCTTACAGATTCTATACATTGTGAATCTCGTCACGTAGGCTGAACGACGACGTGAGGTTTGCTCCTTAGCAGTAGAAGAACAGTTTACTACAGGGTTGTCAAAATAAAACTAAATAGGAAAGCTTTAGCTACGACCTTTTATCAATGTCTGTAACTGAAATATTGTTTTTTAAATTCATTGCATTAAACATGTCAAAAATAAATTATTAAATTCACGGTATAAATGATGAGAATTTTATTTTTAATCCTTGTACTGTATGTTCACGTTATTGTAACCGTAACGTTTCCAAATTATCTTTAGTGAAATTTTTTCCTACTTTATTCCCGCTAACTTTGAAAAAAGATATCACTCCATAAGCAGCAACAATTGTAACCCATTTATAACATTCGGTGGTTAAGACATATTTCTGTAAATTGAATATTATAGGTAATCACTTGGTAACCCTACCAAGTCTACTAGAAACGCGCCGGCGCAAAGGCTTGACGAACGTGATGTATTTGTTTGTGTCTATCGTTTCATCCGGTCTTTGTCTGCTTCGTGATGCTTCCCTGGAAGTAAACTGATCGAAAGGCTTAAGACGAGATGGAAATCCTTCGAACATCGTTCTTCTCTTTTATAATGTGTTGCGATCCTTTTTGGATGCTTTTATTTCTTTTTTTTTTGTAAACCGTAGATAGGCTAATCTATCATTCCCAATAAGGATATATTTTCAAAAGTACAGGGATTTTACGATCACGTAATCGTGATATCGTTAGTGACTATAGAAAAAGAAGATGCCTTCATTGTGTTATCTTGTTAGCCTTAAGAACTTTTAGACTCTTATTTTCTCCGTTTATCTTTTCGTCAACCCGCTTGCCTTTTCGAAATGCGGCTATTATGGTTTACATATAAAAACGTTAGAATTATTCCGCTATATGCGATGGCATAAATAAATAAGTGAAATTATTAATTAATAATTTTAGAAGAGTTATTTTCAGAATTAGTAGTAAGATTTGAATTGTATTGTCCACCACATTGACAATGATGGCGAATGAATGATTGTGTATGTATTTGTCTTGAGATCTCGATAGCCGTAGTCTGAATTGCCTATTGAATTCACGAATGCCCCTAGGTCAGCAATTTAGTCCTGGATACACAGCGTAAAACTTTTTGTTTTATTTTCTTATTTTTGTGTCGTTCGGCGGCGACCTGACGCACTCACAAGTTAGTTCGCTTTGTTTTCGAGTCACGCAAACTTCCGCCGCGGTCTCGAACGTTCAATGTTTGTATTTTTTTCTTTTCATTCTTTTCGTTCCCCCAAAGAATTCGACGGACAGCGAGCCGTATTTCTGTTGGTGTGTGTATACTGGGAAAAATGACGATACATGCTGTGTTGATTTATTTTATTTTGGATTAAATGTATGCTGTTTGTATTGTAAATTTGGGCAGAACAATCACATCATAAGAAGCTGCTATGCTTGTTTTGTGTAAATAAATACTCTTTCTATATATCTCCTTGCATCTTTGGGTGTAAGTTAGTAATTATCGAACTAGTACGGGGATGAATAACGCTCGGCTTGCAAGCAAAACGCTGACGCACCCCAATTTTGGTGACGCAGGGGTTCTTAGAAAATTTCCTATGAATACATTTGTAAAATATAATTTGTTTTGGTCCCACTAATCCATCACACAATGTTTATGAGTCATAGTTTTTTAATATTGTTTTACACTTGATATTTACTAGTATTATCTTTCTGAATTCTTTACTTGACTTGGATTTAAAGTGTAAAGGGTAATATTAAAGACATTATATATACATATGTATGACCATTAAAGGTAGCCAATTGCTTTAGTTTGTACGATTTAACATGTTTTGTCACTAACAACCCAAGTTTCGACTGTCGACATCTTCAGCCATTCTATCTTACGAATGCAGCAGAACTGGCTTACAGAAGTGACAAAACATGTGGAATCGTAACAACTTAAATTTCATATTGAAATTCATCGAGCATCTTCGATCGTTATCATAATTTTTTTAAGTGTCAATGTGTTCAACAAATTTGCTCGAAAAAGATCTTCACATATTTTGTATATTGGAAATTTGGTGTATATGACTAAGAAAATACTCTTAACTAAATCTTAATGAAATGTTTACATCTAGTTGAATTTCATAAAAGATTTATGCAATCACTTAACCTAAAATCAATTTTGTTTTTCGTCTAAAATAATAATTTGTACACCTCATCTACACGCCATATTTTTTTCCACCAAATGTATTTAAACCTCTACTGTCATTTCTTTGGGATATGCAATTAAATTTGTTTTTTTTTTTATTGGATCATTACAATTTTAAGTAGAAATTGCTTATCATTGCATGTTTATATTGCTTATTTATGTTATGTTATCTCAAACGATAAAGCTTTACATAAAAAAATTACTCGCAACGGCTGCCACGAATTCTTGAAAATGGATAAAAATTGCAATTTTTCTCAGTGATTGAGTACGTTTTTTGCATTATAATTAAAATTCTTCTACATTTTCCTTGTAACAGTTAATCGTGAAATAATGATCTTTATTTTTATTTCAGTTCAATAGAACAAAATGCCTTACTTAAAATTCTGAAAATGATTATTGAATCATGAACACTAAAGAATCATCATTTATTCTGGTTTCTAATAACGACAGGAAAAAAGTATTTTTTTCAATAAGGATTTCATTTTAAAATTCGACCTGTAAAGTCTTACATTTATATCTATCGTATCTGAAAGTGTTCTGCATTCAGTTTTCTGACCGGTTTCTACAAGTCCTGGTATGCCTTCGACATCAATTATAATTCAAACACAAAATGTTCCCAATATGCGTCAAGCCTAAAAAGGCAAAATGAATTCGGTTCTAGAGTGTTTCCAAATCCATAAAATAATATAACTATTTGTATATGGGTTTTCGCTTCTGTTAGAATGATACATGTTTTGTTCGAACAAACAGTATATTAATCGAACGCGTTGCATGAGAAAGTTTGTAACCAACCGCACAAACCATATTCAATTACTGTTATCAATTTACCAAATGTTCTTTATCACTCCATCGATAAAATGTCTGCTGCGAATTCTTGTGTGCATTAAGACGTATTCTCCAGCTATCGTCGAGTGCAAAGCAGTTTGACTTTTTTTTAAGAAACATAATGTTTCGCCTTTTTTAAATTTTATACTATTTTTTTATTGCATGAAATTTTGCTTTACCAAAAGAGACAGTAAAATGTATTTGACTGGATTCTTATTGCTAGTTATTTCTACGACTATTTATATTTTTTGCCAGTTGTATTTAAATAGCTCAACTCATTTATTTTTTCCCACTATTAATCTGGAATATATGTATATTTAAATAATAAAACCTAATGCTAGTTACTATTTCCACAATCTTATATTAGTACGAGCAGAACTGGTTTTGCTTATCGCGAGCATTGTCACAAAAGTTAAGTTTAATTATTGAAATATAATATGATGTCTTTCCACCAAGAAATGACAGTTAACCCTTTATAGGACGGAGCTATAGTGACTTATTGAAAGTGGTATGTATATTTACCACTGCCCTATAAAGGGTTAAAGCCTTAAAAGTGATACACCAGATTGCAGTGCCACATAGCGACATTAACACTAGCTCATTCTAGTCTCTGTTCAGACACAGTTTTGTGCGTTACAAACATATGTTATATAATTCACCGCTACAAATAATATCAATACTGTAAGTACATTCAACACAGTTATGATTTTGCTTTCATTTTTCTGGCATCTTGTCTCAAAAGCATTAAATTATATTATATTTACGAGATTAAAAGGACGGATATTTACATATATGCAATCTTTTGACGATTATATAGTGCGATGTTTAGTTAAACGGTTATATGGTAACCGGCAATTATTTCAATTACTGTGTCCTTTAAATGAAATTTATAATTTCATCTAATACTATTTTGTCCGTAACATTTTGTACTTGTACTATCTTATGTGTGCAAAGTTGTCATTATCATTTGTCCGGTCACGGTATAAACACCGCACGGTTCGTTGCCTTTTCGATTTCTTCATTATAATCCTTATTTCTCAACGCCAAATTATTGATAAACTAATCTGTTGACATTGCCAAACTCGTAAAACAATCCTTTGTTGTCAAAAAATAATATAAATTAAATAAACGTACTTATCTCTGTATACTCATATATCTCACTCTTCGGTGCCGACAACATTGTTCATATTTACACAGTGATAGTTAAACACCAATAAGATAACAGGACAAAGCTTTCAATGTCTTTTTAGATGGATAAATTACTTGTTGGTGTCAAACTGCGCTTTTTTAACGACTAAAACATTCTTATAATATAATAAAATTCACTATGGCAAAGCGAAAATATTTTTAGTCACTATACGAAAATTCATCAGATAGGTCTTTGCTGTGCATTGTATAATATAAGATATTTTTTACATGATCCCGAATAGAACTAAAGTTTGTTTGCCGAAAAAACTCATTAAATCATTGCGTTGTATTCAAATTTATACGGTAAGTTATATAATTTTGTCATTTTAGCCAGTCTCAGTGTAAAGTAAAGAAGAAAGGTTACTCGCCTCCCATTTGTAATTCAGTTGCATTTGTGTTGCTGTCATCTCTCAATGCTAATGTTAATGCTCACACATGTTCGCTTTCCTGGAACGAGCCCATAAACATCCAGGATCCTTGGCACCAAGGAATTTAATTCAATGAACTTTCGGCGCCGGCGCCACAAAACCTTACACTTGAGAACTGAAATATTTGCCAAAACAATATGCCATTTTAGGATTATGTAATTGTTATATTAGTTTCTACCCATGGTGTCGCTATTTTATGGGGTCTGTTATTAGTTTTTTTAATTCTTACATTTATGTTTATATGGGGGTTATTCTTTGTCAATGAAATATAATGCAGCTGATTATTTGTGGACCCTTATTGCTCTTTATAATATGAGCAAAAACAGAAAGAAATAATTTCAGGGGTGGAAATGCCACACACGTTTCTTTGAGAATTACCGACAACACTCATGAGTCTTTTAAAGTGTTTCTTCAATATATTATAGATTATTACAACGTGAACATATTTATTTTTTATCCAATTCGTATACAGTTTGCAGGGGCTGCAGATTGCGACCCGCGGGCCATATTATACCCGATGACTATTTTCAATCCTGCCAATCAATATAATTACTATGAAAATGTATTTGCTCAATAATGACAGTGACAACCGTATTCTTTTATTTGTACTGCCTAAAATTTATTGCAAAGCCAGCCACAATTGAAAAAGCACGTATCATACGTAAATCATTAATTGTGTTACATGTTATCGTATTTTTATTTATTAAGGCAATTTAATTTATTTTTTAAAAGTGCATAATTTGTCAAAACAATGCACATCATGTAATTTCTCCGCGTTAGAAAACCCGCCGGAAGCGGACATGCTAAAATACCGCACCCGACGTCTATCATGACATAAAATAATCGTTTATTTTATTCAGTCACGATTTTTGGTGAATTATCAGTGTTTACATCGCCCATCTTTAAATTATACTTATTATGCTACACGATAATTGCGTGTCGGAAGCCGAGGAAATATTATATATTTAATTATTCAAGATTGTAATTTATTGTCTGTTTCTTATATAACTTGATACATCCATTTTTGCATTAAATATTTTTAACAACTTAACGAAGTACTTCCCTTCAAAACGCATTTTTACTTTCTCGTTTAAACTTGTCTTAATTTTTTTTCTGGTGTGTGGTGTGCCTTCATGTAGAATTAATTTGACTATCTATGTCAGCCATACTCAACTCTTTTTTCCTCAGGGCCGCAACATAGTAAACTGTAAATCTAACACATTCTATACTGCATACATATGTATGCATTATGATGTCAAAATAAAACCATTAAAATTTTTGTGAATATTTATTTATTTATTAAACAAGACTTACCAGCATAAGAACAAAATATAAAATATTTTGGCAATAACAGCACCAGTGCAGCACCGCTCATACCCTCTTGCTAACCGACCGATTGCAACCCAGTATTGAAAACATGTTGAAAACAACACCAAAAAAATATTTGGTGACTATAATTATTTTAGGCCGAACGTAAGAGCTATTTGGGCCGCAGTTTGGGTATCACTAGCTAAATATGCTGTACCTGTAATTTTGCACCAATTTAATATTAAGATAATACTTCTGTAAATCTTCTGTGTTACATTCGGTACATCGTTTTAAATATACCCGAAAAACTATCGACGTCTCGTGCACGTGCATACACTCTAATAATCAATTCGCATTAGAATCGCTGAATCGCTAGCGAAGTTTTTAACTGCCACTATTTGTTGAAGGCGTTATATGATATGTCAATAATATATTTTGTGATCAGGATCGGTTTCGTTAGTTGTCTATAGATATAATACAAATTACCAGTTAGACTTTTTTTACAGAACTTTCTGTTAATAATTAGGAGGTATTCATAACCATCGATTTAAGAACTGAGAAAACAATTTACAGGTATTCATACAATATACATCCAAACGAATCGTGAACTGCGCTAGAAGTGGTCTAAGATTTTTATTTCATCCATAACAAACACGTGTTTGAAGAATAAGCAGGCCGGTACGGAAGTATTGTGAAAAAAATCATTGAATTTGTGCTGTTAAATTAACTAACGGAAATAAATGTATCAAAAATAACGACCGACACATAGCTGAGTGCAATAATGTCTATTTTGTCACACAATTGTAATACATTTACATAATCTTCGTTATATAAAAATTGTAAGACATAACATACTGTCCAAGCAAATTTGGATCATAACGCACGCGTCATTAGATTGAATGAAGTGCACCGGTGAGAATGAAAGTTGGAACAAAACCACTCTCCGTTTCGTACTTCAGGCAAGTAATACCGGTTTTACTATGGAAGTCGATGTTACTTTGTTCACGGACAAAATACGACTTGACAACGGAGGCGCGGGCTATTTTATCTCATTCACGCATTAGCCGCTTCCATTAGCTTTGTTTTTTATTTTACGAAAATAATTATTACGTATTACTAATTGATCCTTTTTGCTGACCACACAGGTTACTTCTCTGTGAAATATCGGATTATTTTTTGTTACGAATATTCGAATATTATGATAAAAGGAAAACCACTTGTTATGGATGTGAGGACCAAATTAATTCTGATTAATAATGTTAAATAATTTCTTGAAGTTAAACTATTCCTGGTCTTGAAAAATGAATTGATGAAAATTTATATATTTAACACCTACCGCCCGATGATGGACCTTTAGGGTCCAGGACGTATATTTTTTCTCTCTAAATCTACTGAGCCCTGGGTCTTCATATTCTATGTATTCTTCGACTAAACCTTTATTGTTCAAATAAAAATGTTTTAATATAAATCCATTTATCGATTCCCGCAAAAAATCAACTTTTGCAATGAAATAGGGAAGCACCTTGTATGCATGCGTACTTCGTTGTATCGGTGTGAGCACATGTAGAAGTGTGTGTGTGTCCCACCCATTCGCGAGTTCTGCCGGGCAGGGATACTCAACTTTGAATTTGGGTCTTGAATATTTTTATTCAATTTTATTTATTATTTCTATCGGTTTCATAAAATTTCTTTATACCTACTATTTTTTTATTATTATAAAAAAGCATTTTATTAAGGAGTTTAGCTTATAATTAGCAAAGCCCAATATTATAAATGGAAAAATGCAAACTTCAAATACCATAAGCAACTACAAAATGCCTTCAACACGGTGTTGTCGTATTGTAGTGAGGTGCAAACTGACAAGGTAGAAAGTAACATCTCAATTGTACTCCGTGAGGCTTAGAAGAGAAGAATCTGTAGTTTATGTTCTAAAGATTCCATAAAAAGAACAAATTTTTTTGCAATATCTACAACGGACCGGTGTATTTGATACACAGAGTAGAAGCAAAATATTTCTTGTCCTGAACGCAGTAGACATTCTACTTTACTGTAACCATATACATATATAAAAATTTTGTACGTTTTATTCTTTTTATTTTTCCTATATTTCATGACTTTTAACTGTCTTTATTTGCAAGTTTTATTAATGGTAGTATGTAATAAGATAATTAATAATTGTGCAAACTACATTTGTTTGCTTTCTTTTAATGAAATTTTATTCAAAATGGTTCAAATCTCTGCGCACACGCATTCTGCCTATATACAAAAATTCGTTGCATTAGTCATTGTTGAGTAAATGCGCAGGCACGACGTCTCGCTGTTGTCTTCTCGAAATGCTTATGATTATTTCATTATTTTACAGATTTTCATGATTTTTTTGCATTATCGGGAATAATATACATTATACAGATACAATATTGTTAAAATACAGCTAGCGAACGAACCTAACTAAGCATTATTCCAATTTAAAGCATATATTTTCAATTGGTCACTGAGTGTCCATCACCGTGACGGACGCATTTTTATTTAGCACAGTATCGGTGCCAAAAAAAAGTGCAAGTGTTAATACTCATCATTGGTATACATAAACTATTAGTGACTAATCGAAACACTACAAATTTGATCTTGTATCACAAGGAAACGTACTTTGATTGCTTGAAACACAAGTGTGTGTATAAAAAAGTGGTTTATTCAAAAAATATTTAATATTTTTGGTGTACTTAAAATATTGCAGGTTTTTGATTATGATATCTATATAATATATCTTGTAGTTCAATGTTCCACAGTGGTGGTATTTCCAACAGTCAGATCCTTATTTATTAATATTTTCATGGTTTGCAAGCCCTTAATCCATCCAGGAGGTGTTCGCCCCTCAAAATGTTTGATATTCTAGAGTTCCAAAGAAATTTTAAACTGGTATTGATTAATGCGTACCGTTTTTGGTCTGATAGATAAAATAACTCAAACATAAAAACAAAACTTACCATAACCGGTTTTTGTGTAATAATTTTAGCAAAAGTTGTTACGTTACGTTGTTTTTTTTTTTTTTTTTACTACATTCTGTTTTGTGCCTCGTTCGAGATTATTTCATTACAACACAATATTTATTACGATCGTCAAATCACCAATCAAGCTCTATTGGTTTGCGACTTATTCTGTTATAATTCTGTGTAATAAAAATACTAATGCGAGCATTTTTTTTAGGGATTCATTTCTGATTTATGTTAACACGTTTATGTGTATGTATATAATATTAGGAAAGGCCAACTAATGATTTATTTGACACTTGGTTGATAGATTAATAATTTATATGAGAAGTTCGATATAAAATCTTAATAATAAATTTATTTGGCCTCATAATAAAAACTTCGTAGATAGGGCTATTTTAAGTATAAGACTATTTTTTGTCTAATATACCAGTTGAGATTTAATTTATTTGATTTTAGTGGCGGAAGTTGTATTTCAAACATTTTTTTTTTCGTATTACTATAATTTATTTCCTGTCGGTTGTGCTGCGGCAAAAAAAAAACGAAAAAACCACTTTTTTTAAAAAACAGTTTTTCATAAAATATTTGAAAGTGTATTTTTTCATTGGTATGTCTAGATCTTAGGTTCCCAATCTTTTTCGGGTGGCGACCCCTTTTCATAAGATCCATATGACCCGCGACCCCCCATACAATCCAAAAGCATACAAAAAAAATATTTTTTTAGTTGACCGTTTATGTTGGCGACCCTCCAAATAACCTTTCGCGACCCCCAGGTTGGGAACCTAGGGTCTAGAGTTTTAAATAAATGAAATATCTGTTATGTCTATTAATTCTTAGTGATAAATTAAGTAACTGACGACACACTAGTCCTCGTTATAAACATTCTATTGAGAAGACATATTGGTGGTTCACATGCTCCGTAGATGTGAACGTATTGTAGTATTCTTTTATAAAACCCCCTTTCTATATGAGCAACAATTCCATATCGCCGGTCAAAGAAATCTATGCACAATTTAATTTTTTTCGACTGACATTTAATGTATGTATAAAAAATATTCATGTATTCAAAATATGATTTTTGCATTTGGCATCTAATGCCATCACACTATTTGCGATCACGCAGTTTATTTTGATATATAAATAAAAAATATGAATTATTGCCTAAATATAAATATTATATACAATATGTGACAATCATGACGCATATTTAAATGAAATTTACTAACACGGTGAAAAAATAGCAATGTATTTCAGTTCCATTTTTTTTTTTAAATATAAGGTATAGTTGATAGTTATTTCGGCTTACGCCATCGTCAGAACTACATCGTCAGATAATTCTGACGATGGTGAGCCGAAATAGCTATCAACTATACATTATAAAAAAAATTAGAACTGAAATACATTGCAATTTTTTCATCGTGTTATAATGGAGTTCTACCAAGTAAATGCCAATTCAATCAAAGAGATTTACTAAAATTTTATTTAGCGAGTGTGCTGAAAATCACAAGATAAATACTTCAGTAATTTAACAGATAAATCATAATTTAATAGTGTACGTTTGAAATGTGAGTTTTAGTTATAATAATAGTAAATTTTGGTTAGGATAATTAAGTTAGATTTAAATATTAAAGAATTGATAGAGAAATTTTTTAATATTCTACGATGCCTCACGTAAAGGAAAATCTTATTACAAAAAATTTTGTTCGCGGAGTTGAATCATTAAATTTTTCAAATATTTGCCCCGTTTCTATATAAATCGGATTTTTAAACTATCTTATTTAAAAATTGTGTGGTACTCACTTCCACTATTCCTAGTGATTAAAATCTACTTTTAATATGTTTTCTTTGTATACCCATTTCAAACAATATATTACATATATTGTGAATGTTTGTTTTGTGCGGTCTGCTTTAATCCAGATCCATTGAAAACTCGTACACTTAGCGGATTAACGCTCAAAAGCAATACGGCTTGGATAGCTGGAATGCTACATTGCTTTAGAAAAGTTGCTATTTATGTGTGTTTTTCTTATTTTTGCTTCGACTTAAATGTAACATAACTATAAAGTCATTTTACTTTTTAAATCAAACATGAATTGTACTTAAAAAAAAACTTTAAATTTCAACTGTAGTTGTTTCTAATATATTTTATTAGTATAACTATAATATGTTTTATTATATTAGTATAATTATAATATATTTTATAAGTATTTTTACTTGTGGGTTAGGGCTCACTTTATATAGAGTATAGGTTCCCAACTTTTTTCGGGTGATGACCCTTTTTCATAATACCCATGTGACCCGCGACCCCCTGTACAATTCAAAAGCAATACAATTTTTTCAAAATTTTTTTTTAGTTGACTGTATAAAGTGGCGACTCCCAGGTTGGGAAACTAGGATATAGAGTGTATTTGAAACTGACTGATTCGGCTTAAAGTCTATCTATACACAATTTAATTAAATAACTTTGCAAAGATTTTACTTCATTAGTTGATAATGCTTGCCATGATAGAAACCAGCTCTGATTATTTTAAGTAGTCCTAAACATATAGTGTTAATTATTTTTCAAATATAGCCTTGGGAATATTATCTTTATTTTATACTTTTGTTGTAGAACTGATAAATTTCATAGTTTGTATAAATCAAAAATATTCCTACTGTAATAATTTACCGTTGGTAGTAGGTTCTCGAACATTCCAGATCGTTCCATATTCAAACTTTTATCAATCTGAGCGATCGTATTTGGATCCATTCATCCGACGCATTCTAAGTTTAAGCCCCCTATCGGCTAATTTTAGTTGGGTGAATCTATCTCTATTTCGAATTGCCGTTTCATACTGAATGCAGTTTATTATGTGTGTCTAACAAACCGCTTCCTTCCTGTGAGGTGGGGTGCAGTTCGCAAGCTGTGGTGCGAGATGCTGGTAGTGTTCCACTATGCAATTTTTTTGTTTTGTAATTCTGATAAACAAATCACCTTTTTTATTTGGTATATTTTTTTACACGCGTACCCAGTTTGCTTCTTTAAATGATTTTATATATTTGCATATAAAATGTTGCCTTTTGTAAATTTGACTCTGAAGATTTTTTTTTATGTAGTTCCCGGAATCTATAAGCACCAAATTCAACGGAATATAACTAGATTTTTTTGTAGCTATATAAAAATATTTAAACAGCTTATTAAAAATATATTGGCATTGTCTAAATATAATAATATCATGGTTGTTTTTTCGGATATTTTTTGGCGATTGTACATTATAATTTACATTCACAACAAATACATAAAGTAAAGTTACTTTTATTATTGTGTTTCTAATTGCGACACGTGTTTCGCCTCTTTCAAAGGAATTTCGCCGAATCCATCGAAAGTATTGACCTTATAATCATCAGTATGTATTCTTTCCTACCGCATTTTGTGGTGCATAAAGATGGGTAATATTTAAATATATTGTCCCTTAATCTATTCCATCTTAAGTCGGGTAAACTTTACACCGTAAATGATTTTCTAACATTGGACAATTCAGTAATGATGGTCTTAAGAAAACTTGGAGATTTTCAGGACAAATTAGATTATTTTTATATTAAAAAGCTAACAAGTCTTGAGACTCTTTATAAATACTTTAATATTTATTTATATATATTATCAAAATACTGCTCTCGGCTATTTCATCATAACAGTTGTGATTTTATCAAGGTAACATTCATTGGTCGTATCAGTTGTAGGATACATTTTTAAATCGTTTTGTCTTGAAGGGGTTTGTCTGTTTCTTTCGCGCAACACTTTCTCTGCCACTTTGACTTGACGACTTGGCTTGAAAGATATCACCATTTGCCTCAATAAAATCAAAGTTAAACGTAAATCTACCTCAATTCCAGCAATTTTATCAAGTTTGCATTCGTTCTCGCGTAAAGTCGAACCGAACAATAACGAAGCTCTTGCGGTGGCATTTCAGCGGGAAGCCGCCGCTGATTTCGTTCGCAATCATTTATGTTACATAAAATTTATGTAAAGTCGCTCGCTCTTCGCTTTTATCACAAGCGCGATGTTTGAAAGTTAGCGGTCTATGTTCTATCTACTCTTGTTTGCCAGACAGTGGTATACAATTCGGGTTTGCGTAAGAATTATTCACGTAATCATTTACTTTTACTGCAGGTAGTGAGAAACGGTATACGAATAAGTATGGAGCTCATCTCAGCGATCGATGAAATAAATCCCCGATATCCGTAATTTCCCCGCCGTGCTCTACACTTTTTTATAAATGAATGTGTTTTTATTTTAAAGTTGTACTCATAATTTAAGACGTTTCTACTGTATTTTACCAAGCATTGATTCTTTCATTTATGAATATTCAATATAATTCCGATGAAGTGTACTCTATCCAATCAATAAAACTGGCTTACTATTAGTTCATATCTTACGATTTTATGATCAACTGACGTACAGTGAGTGTTGTCGTTCTTTAACTATACTGACAATGAAAATATGTGTTTGATATACTGAATACAATAAATATTTTAGCGAGTCAAAGTATTTTTGACTTATTAGCCGAATAAAATATTTCACTATTAATTAACAATCACCATATGTAATTTAAATCGAATCAAATCAAACCTGTAAAATACGCCATACCCAACTTTTCAACATGACACGTGCGGTCGAGATTTTTTGTCTGAAAGATAAACGAATGTGCTTAAAATTCTCGTTTTAAAGCATAAAATTCACCTGATCGCGCGTGACAGCATTTTATGCCGGTTAGTAATTGTAACGATCATATCCGTTTGAGAAGATTATTTAATTTTACTTCTAGCACACTATTCACATCTTCAAAGTGGAGGAAAAGGCATGTCACTAGTTGAATTAAATCGTGAATCGAAAAAGAGAGTTAATTTATATGCCCTGCTTTTACGTAACCGGGACATGAAAGTGGCGTGTATTGTTTGATTTCGTGAGAAACACCGCGAAGAAGAATACATTGAAGTGAGAATCGTTTTCTTTAAATCGAGATCAACTTACTGTGTTGCAAAATAAACGTTGCGGCGATGATACTACTCGTGTTGTTGATAGAGAGGAAACGTTCACTGTCACTGGGCGGCACCCATGTTAGCGCCGCTATAAATGATTCTTACTCAATTGAAAACTGGTCTATATCAATGGGATTATGCCACGCTTTCTATGGCAATCTCAGATCAAGAAATGCATTCCTGATTATACTTGGCAGATGATTACGCATACGGCAATGAGTGGCCGTAATAGGTGTTGCAAACGTTTTTTATTTCACACGTCATAATATTATTCACATAACTGACAATGTAGCAGTTTTCTACTGTCATAAATAAACACATGTACATTTCATTCATATGACAATGCGACATGAACTGTATATTTTTCAAGAACAAAATGATTTTGAATCGTGATAATATACTTATGTAAACCGAATTATAAAATTTCATAAAATCATTTACATATACGTTTTGTATCTTTATTTATTATGTGATACATTCGGTTGAGGTGTGTTTGTGTGTTGTATGCGTTAAAAGTTGTTTCTAAATTTACACGCTCACACACACATCCTCTGCGTATTTGCTGATATGCTTGTGTATGTATAATAAATACTATGTGTATATGTGTGCTGCATTACTTATTGGTAAAATTAAACAAATATACTCACTTCAATCGATTGAATTTCAAGTAATACATAATATATTGATTGTGTCATTTCCTCTTCGTAACATACATCTAACGTATTTCTATCATGGCCCGTTAAAAGAAATTTTAAAGTTTAAGAAAAAGAGTCAGATTATAAAATTCGTAGTAGAAAAGTTTTTTTTTCTTTTTTCATTGATTTCAACGTTAGACCGTCGTATTATTAATTTATTCTTAGATTCTCTAGTAAGAGTTTAGTCTTCGGGAAATATCGAATAGTATAGTAATAATTAATATGAAAAAGTATATGCAAGTACTCCATTTGGTTTGTATTGCAGATAAAAAAAATGATTCCGTTTTCTACACAATACGCTGGTCTGTTCCAAATAAGTACTCACAACCTTGGCTGTATGCGGAATTTAAATGCATTTGCTCGCTTTTGCAGTTTGGTGCATGGAGATTGGAATTCATTATTTTTATTGCACATGGCGACCTTTTCATGCGATCGCCTTTGCGCCGCTTCCGGCGGAATGTTTGGAACCGCTGTTTTTTCTTGGCGTTTTCCATGTTGAACGGCCAAGGCTATGTTTCCATGACACTCGATATTATTATAATTTTAATCAGACACAGATTTTTTTTGCCTTGCCTTTACTATTTTTTTAAGTTGATATTATATTATGATAATTTTGATTTTGTTTCACGCTCGTGAACGATTACTTCATTAGAAGTTTATGATGACTTTTTTTGAGATCTCGAAAAATATTTAATGAATTATTAAAGTATAATTGAAGACATTTTCCATTTACGTAATAAATCCATAAATGGACGCTCTTATTGTTATATTGTATATTTTTTGTAATTATACGAATTAGGTTATCATTGAATAGGCTAAGAAATTAGACCTAAAGTTTCATGCCCTTTAATATAACTAATTTATCATATAAAGCTGCTTTTTCCTTATTTCGAAAAATATCTAACAGGCCTTTCTTCTCTGTTTTTTCTTATTGATTTTCTATTTAGTTTACTTAGTCAGATGGTGTCGAGTTGTTTTTAGTATTTCACTTAAAATAACATAGATAACAATGTTGCAAAACGACAAACAAAAATGATCAATTGACTGATAGATACAAAGTGCTTCAATCATTTTTCTACAATATTTCTTTTTGGTAATGAGTAATGACTTAGAAAGTCTTTTTGTTAAAGCTAAAGCTTTTTTAGTTAAAGCTAAGGGTAAGTAAAGATAAATTGAGCTTCTTTTGTTTGATTGGCTGATGTGAAACGTATGTTTTCATTAGCTTCATTGTATGTTATGACAAGTTCCGTTGCAATGATTATTTTACCATGCATAATTAATTACATATATCATAAAATAAAACATAATTTGCTCGCCTATACTTCAGTGATACTGGCAAACCAGTATTGTGAGTTTGTATTCGTTGTTAATTTTATACAAACTGTACGCTTTATGAGCGCATCACTGACAATATTGCTTACATACAACCTTCAATAAGACATGGTATCACATGCCTGCAAATTACTTTTTCTTGATATTTAGATTGAATAGGATATGAAAGGCTATGCAAAACATCGTTAACGGAAGTATAGATTACAATATTACATCATCCTATCGCGAAGTCAGAGTAGGAAACGCTCGTTTACACAGCACCAATACATTCGACATCCACAGTCACAGTTCGCGGGATAATAATTTATAGCGAACCGGATTGTCCTTTCTCTTTCATTTTGAGCTATGTTGTATTTAAATGAACCAACAAATGCTGCTACCTTTAGCTTTTCAATTTAGATGTAAGCAGTATTTTTTCTGCATTAATGTTCCATCGAGCACAAGTCATAGTATTTATTAGTGAACACGATCAATTCATCTTAGTATCGCTTTTTTACGGCACTAGAATATTGTTATAATAAAATTAAGTAAGAAATGATTACCAGGAAAGTTCTATGACAGAATGAAAGATTTTGTTGAAATACTTTTTACCAGAAGATGAAGAATTAGAAAGTATACATCGCATTAGCTTAGGAATAAAAAATATATTTCAATTGAAAGTATGGCAATTTGATTCTTGCTTGATATTCTTGATAAAAATTGTGCTTTGCCACTGACAAAAAAAATCTGTAGCTTTATTTACTATAACTTCCTTCAAAATTGCGCGGTGTTGTAGTGGATGTAAGTTTTCATAATAACAATTTTTATTATTCTATACTTGCCCTTTATTGCCTCTTACGTTATCACGGGACATCACCTAGTATAGTTTCCGATGTGTGAGCCGACACCAGTCCACACATACACACATTATATTGTTGTGCAATTCAATCTTTATTTTTTTTACCGTATTGATTGGCATGACAGGAATCATCTGACAAATGACCCCTCTTCATTTCCATTTGCCTTCCCACATTCGACAGTATGCCATTTTTCTTGAGAATCCCACGAATGCGTCAGTCGCATGATACTGAGTTGCGATGAAATTTCATAGCCAAAGAAATTTGTCCATATATAATATATATAAGCTACCAACAAATCCTGTTTTTTGATTACTCTTTATATAAATACAAAATTTAATTTTTTATCAATTGTATGTATTATTCGAACACCGGAAGTAGGTTTATTTTTCTACAAACTATAATTAATGGAGGCTTTACTGACGAAAAGTACTGAAGTTCTCAATTTACGGAATATAAGTGAAGTGGATATTGGGAATCTAAAACCACATTCAATATCCGCTTCCGGCATTCACTTTCCTTGATCAGACCAGCATCAGTTTTCCGCCAGCAACTTGTCAAGATTGATATCGATAAGCTCTTTAAATCGATAATCATAGGCCTTCTATACAAACCACTTAAGTTTTGTTGCTTCTTATCTTCTAACTAATCAGGCTTGACAGTTTTCTAATTTACACTACTACTTCACTTGATCAGCGATAGGAACTTTATATAAATAAATATTTAAAAAAATCCTTAGCTGTATCACGCATGTAATTATTATTTTGTTAAAGTCTCATTATAATTAAAAACTATTTAGATTACATGAAAAGAATATTCATGCAATATACGAAATGTTTTATTACTTAATCTATCGTCGCTCCCGCTTCAAAGATTATTACTAGCTACTTACTAATAGCGCCTGGGCAGTATTGCTTGACACATTTACACTGAGCATAATTATTTTTATATTTTTTCTATACATCTTTTATGTATTGAAACATATTTCTTTACATGTGTTATTGATTTCGGATGTATGCACTTCTATTGTCAGATAATCTGTCAAACATCAACAATAGAAGGTTGTTTGTTAGATAGATTAGTAATATGATTATTATTTAAAATTATTGTATATCTTATTAATCCTGTCCCACTCGCTTTAACCACGAGAGTGATTATTATGATTCAAGCTTTCAGCACCGATCCCTCTTTTACGTTATGCTGCGTGTGATAATAAATATCAACATAAGTAATACAATTAAGTACAAAATAAAAATTAAATTATTCCACGTGGGAAAGGCCGCATATAAAGGCTTTTGATATAAAACATGATATACAACTTTCAGTAAAATGGAATATTAAAAACAAAAACACAGATTGTGTGTAATTAGGTGTAATTTATAAATATTCACATTGGCTAAAAGAAATTTACCATGCAAATGGTTTTTCCCCTAGTTAAATTAAATAACAATGCTCTGTGCAAGACTTAAGCTTAATTTGTCCTATTCTGGTCAGCATATTAGTCTTTATTGTACCTATTTTATTCCGCTGGATTACACCCACGATTGTGTAATTAGGGTTGTTAAACGCTGACAGCTGATTTGGGATGCGAAATACATTTCATTCATTATTTTTGTACAGTAAACCCCCCAATAATGAGCTTCCCGCTAATGGACCCCCCGATAACATTTGCGGCAGGTTTTTCAATAATGAGTTAAAACCCCCGAATAATGAAAAAAATAAAACTCATAATTAGGCTTTCATAAAAATAGTTCATACAAATCTTTATTTAAAATACTGTCGCGCATTGTCTCGTGTCTCCAAATTCACATGTCTTGATAATGTGCACGACTTAAATAATTTTGAATACGTATATGCTGAAGTAATATACATATTTATGATCAATTCATTAATTAAAAAATAATATGTAATTCCGCATTTCAAATTTGAAAAAATCAATTGACAATCTTAACCCCCCAATAATGAGCCCCCCAGTAATAATCCCCCTATCTCTTCATTATTGGGAAGTTTACTGTATTTAGTATAAATCTATTAGTGGAAAGCCTTTTTTAAGTTGTACTCCACCATATTTAATAATGTATATTTTTTGTTTATTAAAACCAGCGAAAAGCGAAGAATGCAGTTAATAATTGCCATTTCTAGATAATTAAGAAGACAGAATAATTATATTTTAATGTTATATCTATAATGAGCATTGTACACTTCGCTTGTTAGAAATTTTGTATAAATATTCTAAATAAATTAAGCGATACAAGTTGTTCGATTTTTGACCTTTTCGATATAACAATGTTTTTTTTAAATCATAGATATTTTTGCTTGATTCAACGGTTAAGGTATTCATTCAATATAAAATTGCTTAGAGGATTCATTTTGGGATATTAATAAAAAATCTTATATACCAACTCTTTAGTAGGGCATTGTTATACTGTTGTATATGTCGGAATTGCTATACTTTTTTACAAATCAAGCGAGCTTAAATTTATACATGATATAATTGTAATGTATTGATTAGTGTCAGAAAAGAAAAATTATAACCTCATGAACAATTATTATTGTTGAAAAAATTCTTCAGGTTTTTATTTTTTCTCATTTTTTATTCTCCTGAACTACCAGTTAACTTTCACTAATAAAAAAGCCCGTCCATTAGAGATATTTCATTGATATTCAAACGTCATGAAGTTGATTAACAAAAAAAAACTGCATATTTATATTAACAATTTCATTCAACTTAGTCACATTTGGTATTACATTGAAAAAAAATATGATGATGAATAGAGTTCGTGTAAACGCTGACTTACTCTTTATCGCTTTCCATATCATTTTTCAAACAGTAATATGATTTAAAACTTTGCTAAAGTATTTAATTACAAAAATAATACTGCATATTTTAAACTACAAGGTATAACAGCAAAAATATGCTTTTCTTTAATCATGATGACATAAAACACCAAAACACAATGAATATGGAAGTTTGTATTCTTTAAAATGAGTGTGTGTAATATTTTCATTTTTAAATATACACACCATTCAATCGCTCGTGGAAACGGATATGTTAAACTACCTACGTCTCGTTTGACTGCCTACAATATCTACTTACCCTGTTGGTAAAGTTTACTGTATTATGTCATTTCATTTGGTAATCGAGTTGGCTTAGAGAGAATTCGATGTGAATATGAACGATCGTTTTCGGAAATAATTGTGATGCTATTCATATTTTCTACTAATCGATTCATTGTCGTCGCTGAAGTAATGTATAATCCTATCACGAGCGGTCATGTCGGGAAGTCGATGAGTCGTATTACTCACATTCGTGCACGATAGATAACGCTGATCACGTTGAAGTATCCGATCCGGGTACATTGTCGCCACACGTGCCGGATGGAGTGCTTGTTGAACAGCTGCTCTATGGGCCCCTATAAATATCCGGAAAGCATATTATTATCAATATTATAGTTGCGTCGGCATCGTACTTCATACGCAATTATAACAGCTGATGTCTATCCTTAGCAAGGTGAAGTTACCCGCAGATGATACTTTTCACATCGGTTATAAGCCAGCTTTTCAGCTCACAGCAGTTTTAAAATTTTCAAGAACATTTGAATTTGGAATAGGTTGCTATAAATCACCGCGTCGTTTTTTCGCATATATTATACATAGTAAAACACATTTTTTGCTGCTATAAGTTACATCAACTTGCATAAGAAGAATATATAAGATGTTGTAATTTACGATTACGACTGAAGGTTCTTAACGGAATTTAAATATCAGATATTTAATCCATAATTTGTTCTGATACTTAATACCATCGTTACCCACCTATTTAAGATAAGTAAAATAACATATTTTTAATTTATAAATTCTAAAACCAATCTCAATTTGGTCAAATGATTCAAAAGAATTTAGAGTCCTATTAACTACTTCATTGGTGATTTTTTTTAACATTTTCTCTTCAACTTCAAAATGTTATCGTTAATCTATCATTTATAAAAAAAAATGGAGGCTGTACGAACTTTCTTTCAGGTAAAATATCTGATATTAAATAAACCCCTGAAAGGACTACTGGAGCGTGACTTCATTCCAAAACGATAAAAACTTTTCGTCTATGATACATTTTACTTTATATATTGTTACGTTTTATGGCTCAAAACACATTCAAATAATAGAAAACTATTTCAAATTATTTCGAGAGTATTCTGCTGAAAATATTTTATAGCCTACGAAACGAGCTCTCAGTTTCCTGGTATATTCGGGTACTTAAGCCTTTTTTGTATATACTTAATACAAATCTATTGCAACAAAAGTTTCTGTTTGATAATTGTTTTTTTTATTTATGGAAAAAAAAACATTACTATAAACCTCAACGATCTACATATAAACGTGGAAACAAAATTATCATCAATGTTCGTAATATTACCATCGCCTTAAGTTTCGTGTTTTTTTTGTATGGCACCCACGCATTAATATCAAAATATATAAATAAATATAGCTTTCTTCCTGAAAGAATTTCACTCAATTATACCGCCGAAATTATCGTTTTAATTTAGGTAAAATAGTGAAAATTACGGTGTGTCACAGCCATTATAAAGTTTTATCTAAAACGTTTCAAATTTTACGAAAAATCGTATTTCTAGATAAGAAACTTTACTTCAGCTCACTTGCATAGCCGAATTTCGTGCCTCTACAAAGGTGTTTTTCCGGTGATTTGTTTTTTTCGTTTCGTATAATAAATATAATGTGCTTCTTACTATTCTGATATTCTTGTAATCCAAACAATCAGTCAACTTATTAATTACACATATATCCATTGTTTATAATTATACAATTATTCCAGAAAATACCAGGCTATAACACCGGTTAAAGAAGTATTTCAAATTTGAAAAACTCCAACATGAAACAATCTAATAATGAATTTATTTTTAGTATACCAAATTATTTAGTTTAAGATGAATTCTCTCCATTCATTAAAAATAAACGCTTCACTAAGGTTCCTTGCTATTTTATTTGTAGAGCTTTGTAGAATTCCTTTTGGTATCGTAAAAAAATGTGGTTAAAAAATAGGTCACTTGAAGACTTAATGGCAAATGCAATTAAGAAAATCTAATCCCCCTCCGAATAACTCGCCACGTAATATTGAATTATACAAAACCTTTGCGATCTAGATACAGATACATTTTGTTCAGTTTTTCAAAGATCTTTAAAAATCCTAATTTTTAGTAAGTTTGACGTGTATCCTAGTAAAAAAAATATCGCCTTTATAACAAAGAGACCATAAATTGATCGCTTGGTGTCCGTTTTTTTTTTTTTATCTAGACTTCCAATTTATGACACGATAGAAACTTGCGTGTTTCTAAGACATATTTTTTCTGATCTCATAAAAAAAACTAATTGCTTTCATATTTTTGGCACGATCTCTTCGGTTGCGGTGATAATATCAACTAGGGAACTAATAATTTCGCTCCCCAGGAGCGGCAGTGACGCAATGCAAAATCTTTCACGCTTCGGGCAGACGTCTGCCGTAAAAAAAATCTCGTACCAAGGAAATTAAATCGCGCTACGCCAGATATAAAAAGTGTTGGTAAATATCTATCTACAATGACCCATATTATAACTTTATCCAATCATACAATGTCGGTTCCTGAAGGAATCAAATCGTCAATCACAATTCGTGTTTGGTGTAATATTATTTGGAGTTTACCATTCCGATATACTTAAAAAAAAGTTTAAACAAAGCAATGAATCAATGTTATTTTAATGTGCCCTGTCGTTTCCTCAAATTTACTTTCAGATATGTTGGCAGGTAACATTATCATTTGGCGTAAAATAATATGGATGATCAACTTGTTCTGTCACGCGATTCGATCCTTTGACTAGCATATTCGGATATATGTAGGATTTTTAAGTAGAGCATAGATTATGGTTATGTATAAAATATGAAACACGTTCGTAGGAGAAAACAATTTTAAATCCAAGTAAAAAATTAGGTAAAATTTATTTCGTTTTTACATACTGGATTTGTGTATGGAGATCAGAACTTGGCTTCTTATACATATTTGTTTTGTCTATCAGGTATCGATATTCACGTGTGAATTCGATTTATGATATGATAAACATTCTGATACAGTGTTTTAATCTTTAGGATGGTGTGCATAATCCATACTATCGTTTTCTGTACAGTTGAAAGAAATCTCATTTTGTGTTAATGAAATATCTTAATCCGATGAATGGGCCAATTCCTTTCAATTATCCCACTCGTGTGTAGTCTAGTCATTGGCTAAGGAGATGTTTACAAAAACAGTATGTAAAAATAACCAATGCGGAGTGGTAAAAAGATAAACAGATACTCTTTTTAAGCCATCCACTATTCCGTCAGTGTACTCAATTTAGAATTTATCTTCTCAGGGGAGCATCGGTCATGTCTCTGATTACGCATTGACTTTTTGAGACGTTTAATTTTTGAGATAATATTGCAACAATTTCTATCCAATCATAAGTGTCGAATATTTCTTATCATTTTAATCATTAGCTGTTTAATATCCCCCTAATGACATATTAGTTACATATTTTATATGGATTGGTAGTAACATTGTGGAAATTCATTTTGATGTTATATTCGTACTTATTTTCCATAAAGCATGCATGTCATCAACCACGTTCAAGGCATTGATTGGATTGGCATTTACTTGGTAGAACTCCATTATAACATATTCAAAAAAATTCACCCTGTCACGTTGAAAGTGATCGATTCTGTGGTACTGGTCAACGTTGCTAGATCTCATGACGGATTCGAATCACAATTCGAACGACTTGATTCCGTTCCAAGAAACAAATTGTTGTAATGACTAAATATTCCCTTCCATTCGTAATATCCCAATCAAAACTGCATACAGCCCTCTTTGTTAAAGAGAATAGGAATGGGTAGGGGTAACATCTGAATTACTAAGAGTTCTCGTAGAGAAACTTCGGTGAGATACCTCCGTTGAAAGACTATTTGTTCCGCATGATGGGTGTACATTAATTTAGAAAAATAATTAATATTTTTAATTGTATTATTTGGTTTATAATTTGTGATATCAACTGAAGGTGCTTGATGGATTTTCAATATCAAATTTGAATCGTTGATTGCACATATAGAAATGTACAAAATTAAAAAAAAATCTAATTCAAGTTTATAACAAAAAATGATTTTATTGTTTATCACTGATAATATAACAGTACATGATACATAGGGTCCGCCATCTAAAGTTTTTTTTTTCAACTAGTGCTTATTTCGTGAATGGTAACACTTAGCTCATGTCTGATTTGACAGATAATTAGTTTTATCCTTCCGCTGAACGAATATGGTTGTGTATACGCTTGAACAACGCTGGGAAATATTGCGACATTACTTTGAAAATCATGGTAATGTTGCAGAATGTGTGCGAAAATTGCGTACGGATTTTGGAAGAAGAGAAGCACCGTCAGCTCCGTTATATATATGTGTTCGTTATCTTGTGAAAAAAGTGAAAGAAACTGGCATCCTCATCGATAAACCAACGCGTGAAAAGCCAAAAACAGTGCGTACACCCGAGAATATTGATGCTGTGGCAGAAAGTGTGCGTGAAGCGCCATCAACATCAATTCACCGTCGTTCTCAACAATTGAACATTTCGGAGACATCATTGAGACGAATTTTGCATAAAGACCTTGGTATGACGCCATACAAAGTCCAATTGGTTCAGGAGTTGAAGCCAACTGACCATCCAATGCGTTTTCGCTTCGCTGAATGGGCCTGCGATCGACTTACAGAAGATGCCGATTTTGCCAAAAAAATCATCTTTTCGGATGAAGCTCATTTTGATCTTGGCGGGTATGTAAACAAGCAAAATTGTCGCATTTGGGGCACAAAAAACCCGCACGCATACATTGAAAAGCCGGTACACCCAAAACGAGTCACTGTTTGGTGCGGATTTTGGTCCAGAGGCATAATTGGGCCATTTTTCTTCGAAAATGAGCAAGGAGTGGCCGTTACAGTCAATGGCGATCGTTATCGGACCATGCTGAACGAATTTTTGTTCACAAAAATTGAAGAGGAGGATATTGACAACATTTGGTTTCAACAGGACGGCGCTACGTGCCACACAGCCGAAGCTACACTCGATGTTTTGCGCCCTGTTTTTGAAGATCGCATTATCAGCCGCAGAGCTGATGTCGTTTGGCCACCTCGGAGCTGCGATTTGACACCGTTGGACTATTATTTGTGGGGTGCCCTCAAAGATAAGTGTTACGCCGACAAGCCAGATACAATTGACGCTTTAAAGGACAATATTCGTGAAGTCATTGGTGAAATACAGCTGCACACAATCGATAATGTGCTTAAAAATTGGACCGATCGTGTAGGCTACTGCATGGCCAGCCGAGGCATTTGAATGAAGTTATTTTCCATTATTAACCGGAAGGATTGTACTTTCAAATAAAAAAAGAAATTTGAGAAAATATTAGTAGTTTTTTTTTTATAGCATTTTCAAAAAAAAAAGTTATTTAGCGGACCTTATATAATACTATTATTTCGTTTTCACAATACATTTTTTTTCTCTTGTTGTACCATTTTCATTCGTTTCGCTTCGCTTTTGATCTTGTCTAGTTTTTTTTTTTTTTTTTTTAAATCGTTGATTATAAGATGACTTTTCATTTATTACTGTGCTCTAACCTTTCAAAATATCGATGTCCTGGTGCTAGAAGGTCGTGTTATTTGATTTATCTGACAAAGCTACTATACGCGAAATATAATACGAACAAAATTCAGAGAGAATTGTACCAAAATGAAATAAAATATATCCGTCAGAAATAACCAATCATTCGAAAATAAAAACACTTAAAACGATCACGACTAGAGAATAATTAATACGTGGCGAAAAACTAAAAATAATTGCGACTCATACTTTCGTCAAATGAGTTGCATGTTAAATCAGCGATAATGTATTTAAAGAATTGATAGTAATAATAAACACGGTGAAAAAATGAGAATGTATTTTAGTTCTACAAAATATATTTTTTAAGATATAGTTGATAGCTATCTCGGCTCACGCCATCGTCAGCATTTGCTTATCTATATATAGCTGTGTAGAAAAGGTACTGAATACATCTTCTCTCCTTTTTTAACGACCTAACTTGTTTCTTGCTCGCAATACTAAACATTGTAAATGAAACTAAAAACACGGCTATATCAATAAGTTTACATATGGCACAGAAATGGTCTATTACGCAAACAAAACAGCCCCCCGTAGAGGGTTAAGCAATGGCGATCGACATATATTAGTTTGTTCGATAAGAATCCTTTGTGATAGTTGATATCTATTGATTTCCAGCTGTTCTAAAGCCGTCATCTTGCGACCTTTATTACAAAGATGCAAACACTCAGGCGCTGAGTTTGAAGTGTTATAATCGAGTTCTTTCACGTGCTATATGCTTTATCGCATGAGAAGTGACACGTTCCAGTAACTCTACTGAAAACGAAAGTGTTATTAATTACGTCACAATAAACAATTATAAAATGTACCAGGTCGATTAACTCTGCGTCTGACACGAGAAAATATGTAAATAGTGCAAGAGAAAATTACAAGTCTGTCTCGCCCAGATAAGCGAGTTGCTTTGTAAACACAATTAATTTTGCCATTCTTATACTCATGCAAATTTTATTGTCGATTAATGAAATCGCAAATGGAAATTTCCGATCCATAATTGCTGAACAATGTTAATCGGCCATGGGGTTAATGTCTCGTGGAAGATCACCACTCATTTTCCAGCCCGTTCATTTATGACTTATGTATTCCGTGCCTTAATTTTATGAGTAGTTTAGTAATCGTTTACAATTGCCCCAACCTCGGTTTACTTACCATTTATCTTATATAAGTATATGTATTAAATATTAATTCTGACGTCATTTACAAACGTTTTCTTATTTTGACGTGACTTAAGAATTATTTTATTGATTATACATATATCCAGTGGCGGCTAGTGGATAAGATATCGGGTGGTGCTGCGGTATATCAGAAGTAAAAAAATATTTAGTTTTTATTTTACTATAATAAATCAAACATTCCTTGTATTTTTATTTCATTATAATTGATAAAATAATTATGTTAAAATAATAAGATTATATCAAAGTAAGTGTTAGATACTGGCGAAGTGGCAGTACCAGACAAACTCTTGTTGCAAGCCTCCCTCCCCGTACCCCTCCGATAAATGAACATATGCCATTAAAAACGGCACTACATAAAATCATAAAGATGCGTCACTTTAGCTGCAATTTACTGCTTGCCTTGGGGTAAATGTTTTCCTGTGATTAATAACTTTGGTATATAGACGATGTTAACTGTTTATTTTACGTCACTTCTGTTGCATTCGTGTGATAGAATGCCTGAAGATGCCGAAAGGCGAAACCCGGGTCATTAATGACAAAATATGTGCAATTGTACAAAGATTGTAACAATTCAAATTTTATAAAAATATTTATAAGTGCTGATTTTACAACTTTCTTTAGGATCAATCAGGATCGGTTTTCCCATTATATAAAATATATTTTTTTAACTATTTTAATACATAACATATACAGCTTTCGAGTGAGTGGGTTGTGTTAGAGCATAGGTTCCCAACTTTTTTTGGATGTCGACCACTTTTCATATAATCCATGTGATCCGCGTCTCCCCATCCTATCCAAAAGCATAGAAATAAAATATTTTTTTAGTTGACCGTATAAGTTGGCGACCCTCAGGTGGGAACCTATGTGTTATAGTATCTTTATCACTTATCTATTTTAATTAACAATTTTTTTCGTATACCAGCAACATTTTCCTGTGAAGTGATATGTTATATATATGAAGCTTTTTAAATCAATCAATATGTCGTTGGCGACTGTTGCATACGCTTATATTATCGGGTTGGCCTCGTGGCGCGGCCGCGATGACCGTCGAATGGCGGTTTTATAACGAAATCGAAAATCGTTTCGCAAAAAGAAATCACGTTCGCTTTTCGGGCGGATGGCAGCGCTAGAGAGCGAACCCGCGACCTTGAAGGTTTGTAACCAAGTGAGGCATCGAGTCGCTGGTTGACGGGCCGCCTGCACGCTAAAGACAAGACAATTTTCGTGTCCACTAGCCGATTCGCTACATATGGCATTCGGCCGCCAGCGATGCGTGGGCTCGATTGAAACGGTTCTGTTTATTTTTTTAAATGTAACGTTTTCACACCCAATGTTGATTTCACGACGCCTGTTTATATGATCCTTTTTTTATTTACGCAGTACACTCATCCCTCGATTTACGCGGTATATACTTTCCAAGAGATAATGCGTTATTCGAACCGCGTAAATCGAGACTTCGTGTTCATACAAAAACAGAAGGTTCCATAATCCGACTCTAAAATATGGGGTATATATAGAACTAATAAAAGATTCGGAGGAGAAACTTCTTCTACAGTTATTTCGATTTTTTGAATTTCACGGACAGTAGATTAATTCACTCCATAAGTTTTTGCAAGAGATGCAAAACTTTCACGTTTCTGGAGGGAATCCAAAATTTGAACCTTTATATCCAAAGAGATTGCGTTTCTTTTCTTCTTTGAAATATGAGTAAAAATACATAATTATTTACGACTTAAAGAAAACAACATTCGTAGTAACATAAATTGATTGAATAGTTTTCAAATGTACATACTTTTTAATAATTCCTGAATTCATTTTATAAACCAGCAAAATCTTGGGCGAAACACCTGCACTCCACAACAACACGACGTAATGAACGCGCAATGGAGGAGGTTACAGACGTCTGGTCCTAAAAATGAGAGTAATCTGATGCAACATATGTTTGATTTAAAAAAAAAATGTATTTTTTTTCTGACCGCGTAAAAATCAAACCGCGTAAAATGGGTACTGTGTAAATTAAGGAATAAGTGTATTTCAAATCGAACTTTTCAAAAATAATACTCGTCTCTACCTCATTAAACATATACTTTTTATATTCAGTGCCCTCCCCTCGAAGCTGTAAGAATCTACCTATGTAAATAGATTGAAATTCTTATTTTGTTACTCTGAAATATATTATATAATTGCGTTATCAATAAATTTTATAATATTTCCTCGATGATCATGTTTTTGAATATAATTTAAACATGATACGCTTTTTCAAACGTTCTAGCTTATAAATATTCTATTCTAGATATCTGAATTGAGGGTTCTACCATGGTACAGATATCTCTAAGCATTTGCGTGTCCCGCGTCTTCATGAAATGATTAACCATTGGTGCACCAATAGATGTTATCTTCACCGATATTGACATTAATTTTTGAATTTACAGTCCGTACAAAATTATTTTATTGTGGAGAGCTAACAAGTAAACATTTTTTTCCCGAGTATGTCACAATCTTTCCATTGCTGAAGGTTTTGGATTTTTATTTTGTATATTAAATGTTATTCAATAATTAATTATTTATATATAAAATTTCGCTCGGTCGTTGCGGATATTAGGTACTATTCGCTTATGTTAATTACAGTGAATCTTTTTTTATAAATAACACCATTATTTACTGTCTTTGGCAAAAGGTATTGTGCCATATGGCTATAACTCTTTATTGTCAAAATAACTGACACAAGGTTAACTTCTTCACATCCGATTAGATGGTTTTCAAAACACGTGTCACCTAGTTAAACAACTCATGAAATAAGAAAGTGATAAATTATTTATTTTTAAATATTTTTAACAATATTTATAATGTTATAAATACCGCTTTCTGCCAATCGTTTTTCATGCGAGGTTATTCATATTATTATCATTCGCTCTATCGATTTCGGAAATTTCGTATTGAATATTTTGTTGTTAATCGCCATTTTGTCTTCAAATATTCAGATACAGTGCTTTGTGCGTAATACGTCACATGTCTAGTAAGAATCGGGATTCTGAGGTTCTTAACAGTGATTGATTTAATACGAAATTATGTTTTATTTTACGATTACGGGATTCGAAGCATCGATTAATGAATTGCTTTTTTTGACCGTGTTCAATATCTGACCTAACCATTATTGCATAATTGCTGGTGGGTTGTTATTCTTTCATTTAAATTGCTTGCTTGTCCCTGGTGTCCTTTTACTGGCTTCAAAAATTTATAGTATTATTAGTATCGTAATTGCGTTACCTTTGCGTCAGGGTCATTTATATTCAGTACGTATTTAATACACACTATAGTCTTGATCCATACTTACATATTTATCTATGTGAATATTTATTTGTTTCCGTAGTTGATCTTGGAATTTATTTAGATCTGTGGATCGTCATCTGTTTTATTGTAATGTTTTTCAAGCTTGTATATAGCCAATTCAATTTATGGCGTCTTAACACATTTTTCAATTAACCATTATTAATTTAGTGAGCAATATACGTTGATTCATCTTGTTAAGAAATTGCCACCACACTTTAAGAGTTAAAAACGATAAAAACAAAATAACACTACACTAAACGTTCTTGGAACGGGACGAATAAAAATCTGAAATTTGTTTCCTTTAAGTATTTATTAAAGCATGTTTTTTTTCCTTTTCAGCGAAAATTCATATGGTTGCATGATAAGTTACTAGTTTTGATTCATTGTAAATTTAATGCACTTTTTATGGCACGAAGCTCTGTGAGTTTACAGTTCATATCGAGAGATATGAGCTATGATAAAATTGTTTTTTATTTTACTGGAATAACATCTAAATATATATACATATATATGTGTTTGTGTGTCTACGATGAGTTTTTGATATCCGTCTTTACAAATGTCAATATGAATTAAATTGAAATTGTACTTGCTCTGAACAGAAGATTTTTTACACTGAAAAATTGAAAAATGGTTTTTGCGGTAAAATAATTATGAAAGTAATTTTTATTGTTTAATCCCTTACATATCTTTTTATAACAGTCGTTTTTAAATCTTGAATAAAATCATTACACAAAGATCAACCGTTTCAAACGATTTCGAATGATTGTATTGTAAAATTTTATCAAAATTTTACTATTTGTCCTACTTTACACTGTTTATAGTTTTACACACTGAGTTATCACTCTAGTTTCCCTAGTTTTATTACGCTATCATCTCTTTATTGCTAGGAGTATCGACCAAGCTAATACATACTTACTCGCAAGCTAAAACTCCTACAAGTATTATTATACTACGTTTTGCCACAAATGCCGACAGAGGACTGTCAAACGGATCCACCATTCAGACAGAGAAGTGCATCAGCCTCGCGGCATGACCGTCCCGTGTGAACTGATCTTTGTTGTGCTTTATTGCAGTTTATTGTTTTCGAGCGAGAGTGCATTGCCGCCTCCGTTTCGCGTGATGTCATGCATTTCTGCATTAATTGTCTACAATCGTTGATTTGATGTGATATGTATATTCCCAGAAACACATTCGGTAGACAGAATTATCTTCTCCCTTAATTTTTGTTTCTTTATGAATATGGCGTTTTATGGTATCGCATATATGCTATTTTATAACTATAAGTTCAAAATAATTACCTAGGTATTTACATCTAATAAAAAATGTAAATCGATAAAGTCAAGTAAAATAATTTATCAATAACTGTGGAATCTAACGTTTATTTCATTAGTATTCATATACCGTTTACCAAGTGAATAACCGAAACGACGTTATCTTTATTATGAACGCATTTTTTTCTTTACCTTTATAAAAACATATGCCACGTATATCACGTGTATTTTGCTGTTCTTATAATGCTCAAATACGTGAAGTATATATTATATGTTTTTGGACTAAACATTGTAAATATATAACTTTGAATATATTTAAATGTATTATATTGAAGAAATTGTTAATAAATGACAGATAAATATTTAATGGTAGAAAAACAGCAGTAGGGCTAGTTGATTGTATTGCAATAAAGCGATTCGCATAGTAGAAATAATATCGGTGCATCAATGCAAGATAATTTCATGTTCTGTCTCTGAAAATAGGAACGCGACTGCGGTGTCAAGATAAGTTTATCCTGATGTGATATGATGGATTCCGCGGTTACTGCAAATATATTATTAAGGTGCTACCTGTCTATTCCTGGGGGAAAGGCATTGTTGTTATTTAAATTATACCTTTGTTAATACCGCTTTTAATAAAGCTATTCGTGACACGTGTTCAACTCCACCTTGTACAAAATACTTATTAACATATAAATTGGATTTGAATATATTTTTTTCAAAATTTTGCCATGTATTTATGATACACCGAGTGAACATTAATGTATCGCGTGCGTACAAGACGAATCGAGAAAAATGTACTCTTAGCCATATCTTATAACTATTTATTATTCAATTTATGATATCGACTGAAATTGCTTGACGGAATTTCAATACCAAATTTGAATTGTTGAAATTTTGTACGTTTTCAATAATTCAAATTTTATTTATTATTTGTCAGTTCGACTTTATTCGTGTACTAGAATGCTTGAAGATGCCGAAATGCTAAATCCGAGTCGTGACGTGATAACAATGTTTGAACGGTCCAAATATAGAAATAAAAATTACAATTATGTAATAATTTGCCATTTTTCGCAATTTTTTTGTTAATTATTGCAAAAGTTATATTATTGCATTTTATTATACATGTATACTTATGTATACTTATAGATACTTTAAAATTTGAACTGCTGCAGGGCGCTTTACTTGGATTTTAAATGTTTATAAAAATTAAATACAACGAATATTCCTCTGGCTATAGAGATGAACTCATCATTTATTATTGCGTTAGACGTATTCATGGAATTTTACATTGGAAGTAGTAAGATATGTATAAATATTTATTATCTTATAAATAATGTTTCACTCGCTAGCCAATGAAAACAAACCTCATGGCTATGAGAGAAATAACGATTTTGCATGATTTAAAAATTTCATGCATCGCATTTGAATTCAACATTTCGTTTTGTACATGTCACTACGTCACTGTTCGGAGAATGGATATTAAACAACAGTTAGTTACCTCTGATTTTACTTACTTCTGATCGATTTTGTACTGAATTTCAATTTTATCTAAGGACAACAGTTGAACCATTTTTCAAATATTCGCAGGTGACTGGACAACGTATATTGATGAATTAAGCAATTAGTTTCGAACATCTATATTTTTTCATTAACCTTTAATTTATCAAATGTCTTTACTTAATGAAAGGCATGATATTTTAAATATTAAAAAAAAAACATTTTTACTCCTTACGATATCTCAAGTGCAGTCGTTATTCATCGTAATTTATGTTTATTTTTATTGTTTCAGGTGAGTAGGATTAACCTGCCATTTATTTACTTCCAACGGTCTGCTGACGAACCCGTGAGCAGTAATGGTTTGTAGTTCATATATGATAGATTAATTATAAAATAGATTTAAAGGTCGTAACTTTACCAATATCATCCGGTATTGTGGTGAAAGTTGGCACGTCTTGTTTATGGTAGTATATAGTTAACGTCTTCATCAAATCTGTGCCGATGCCGTATGGCCAAATTCTTATGCGCAGTAAAACATTTTACTATTCTCATACCGAACCAAGAGTCTATTTCTGGCGTCGTTTTATTACATCTTACCTAAGAACTTAAACCCAAACGTACGTGTGATACGTATGAAAAGAAACTAATAATTGGAAAAATAGCAAAAGGTAAATGCATTTTTGATGCTGGCTGTGAATCACGAGTATTTTCTTAAACAGTTATTCTCAGGGCGCAGGCGCAAATCCTCGTGAAAATTTACTTCCATTTTTTTAATCATTTTGGTAATACTTACAGATGTGTGGTTGATATCACTGAATATCTTTATTCATCACTAATTATTTGTATTGTTACAACTTTGTACGAATCCCCATGTTTTGTCACTGGCGAGCCGGGTTTCGCCTTTCGGCATCTTCAGGTATTCTGTCACACGGATGCAACAGAGCTGACGTAAAATAAAAAGCAATTCAATAATTGTACAATGCGAGGAAAATCTTCAACCGAAGTACTTTCAAGCTGTAAATAAACTCAACAAGCTCAAAAATATGACATCGCTTTGTCATACCACATAAACGATTTTTTTTGTGTTGTCTTATGAAGTAAACTTGCTATTTTCTCTACCTTTATTCTCTGAAACCTTCGACTGAATCTAAATTCTCTTATAGTTGTAAAATGTTGCTTCTTGGTGGAAAGGTATTATGTTTTGTGGATCTAAATTATTCTATTCACAGTTTGTAATTTTTATGTTCTTCAATTTTTGAGTTTCTTTTTAATGTCTTTTTATGATGATAGTATAATTAATGAATACGGCCGTCCGATATATAAAAAAAAAATCACCCTCGGTCGAGACTTTCTGTTAATTATGATAGTGATAGTGTCTTTCGTCGTAATTGGTTACTTTTTCTTCAGACTATTTTCCCACTATGTTTCACCAAACACGTGACATCGCCAGTGACAGTTTGGTACACACGCGTGAAATTTAACAAAGCTTTGTAGAGAGGCCAGAGAACGATTGTTTGTTTTGTTCGGCGACTATTTGTGTCCATGCTATCACAATAAAATAATTTCATTATTGCAAACAAACCAATTGAGCCCAATTATAACAATAGCCTCGGCACTTTTTTCAATGATGAAAGTAAAATTTTCATCCATAGAAAGTGTACGCACTTGCTATTTTTAAAACAATGAATTGTTGCGAGCATATTTTTCCTAACTACGGACTACCCATGTTATTTTCATTGCAGATCTATCTAACTGTGTGTTCATGTTTGATTGTCTTTATTTTTTTATCCAAAAGAGTGGAGGCATTATTTAAAATATTATAATATTTTGTCAAACACCATTTTCACAATTTTAATAAAATGAAAATGTGGAAATAATACTAAATATTATGTTTTACGATTTATCTTTAAGCCTTTCCACCGGTAAGTTAGTTAATACTTTATAAGTGATTATTCAATTAAATAAGCATTGTGGTCAAGTATGCCTTTTGAACTTGGAATACAAATTTTAATTGAAACAATGGTGGGCGATGGCCTATTGAGCTATTTTCAACATTAAACATCAGAACTGCCTGTTTTTCGGTTAAACGTAGGTATACCGGCATTTACCAATCATCTATCGGATTACCTCTAATTTAACCCGTGTGAAGGTAATCAATAATTTTATCAAGAAATTTGAGAGATAAACAGAGCTCAATTGAATTCAATGTTTGTATTGAACGGTCAACCAAACCTTCTTTACCCTTCCTTGTGCGAGATTAGTTTATTCTGTTGACAATCTGAAAAAAGTGTCTTACACAATGTCACCTGATATTTAATCCTACTTTAACCCATCAATTCCAAACATGTAGGTATTTCTTATTTTCAAACCAACAAATAACATATTAAATAGTTATTGTAAAAAACTTTCATCATAAAGTAAAAAACTGAATTTTATATAAAATTATCATTTTTAAAATTGAATGTCATTATAATAAAATAAGCAGTAGTCAATATATAAATTCTTTCGGCTTAAGGACTTTGCTTTCCTATTCATTCGTTATCCTATTAATTAATTAAGTTTGATAGAAAGCCGAAAATATCGAAAGGCGAATCACGGGTCGTGAGTGACAAAACATGTGGAAATTTACAAAATCGTAAAAATGTACAATTTCAATCAAACATTAGTTAGTAATAATAAACTTAAGTAACGCCGACGCAAATTATTTATTCCAATAATATCGTTTTTATTTTTAATACTACTAAGGCGAAGCCGGGCAGTACAGCTGTATAACTAATATATAAGCGGCCGTACTTCTCTAAAGAGTTACGTGTTTGTGATTGGATACAACGCGAGCGTGATGTATATCCTTACAATGAATCAAGAATCAATATGAATTTATCTCGGACAAATCCGGCAAGTAAATACTAATACAACTGTTCTGTGCGCATCATTATGATAGGCACAAAGTTGTATTTATTCTTGCAATATTAATGATATTTGCCACATTTAATATACTATCAAACATCGATTTGAGGGATACGGCCTCATAGAGTGGACATAAATATTCGTGCGTGTATTATGCTCATTATTCAACTATACACTCGTTTAGGTACTTAACAGAACCACTTTCCCATTCGTTTAGTTTATTGTGATTCTTACTCAACGTTTATTGAAATTGATGGAATTTACACAGTGAGCTTGTTAATCACTTCATATAAATAATGTATCAAAATGAGAGACGAAGAATCGTAAAATCGAGAAAATGACACTTGACCACACTTTTATGTAAACACAGAAACCTTTTTTGGTACGTATTTCCATAATATATATTTTTTGAAGACGGCCGGTTTCGCTCATCGCGAGCCTTATAAGTTGATCAAAAAATATATTGTGGAAATATTGGGTTGATGCAAAAGTTAAGACCGTTTTTTACATATAAAATTAAACATTTTTTTTTTATTTATATTATTTATTTAATCAATTATATAATTTCCATCCGTTCTTATAACTTTCTCCTATCTTTCTATCAACTTATTAATACCACTAGTGTAAAATTTGATTTGATGCGAAAAATGTATTAAGGGATGTTTTTACCTGTTCTATTGTATCAAATTTTTTATTATTTAAAAAATTTTGCAACGATCGGAATAAATGAAAATCGGAAGGAGCAAGATCTGGAGAATACGGTGGATGCTTGATAACATCCCAATTCAACTCATTTAGCTTGTGTTGGGTCTTCATAGCCACATGTGGTCGCGCGTTGTCATGATGAAACACTACCCCTTTTCTGTTTACCAATTCTGGTCTATCCTTTTGAAGGGCGATGTTTAATTTGGATAATTGCTGACAATATCGTTCTGCTGTAATCGTCTGATTGCGTTCCAAGAGTTCAAAATACACAATACCCTTGCAATCCCACCAAACACAAAGCATAACTTTTTTTTGATGGATTTCGGCCTTCGAAGTTGTTAATGGGGCTTGTCCAGGTATAGCCAAATGTCTTTTTCTTGTCACGTTGTTGTAAACGACCCATTTCTCATCTCCCGTTACCAAACGATGCAAAAAAGGTTCATGTTTTTGTCTCGCACTCAAAGCAACGCACGTTGAAACACGATCCAATAAATTGGCAGCCGACAATTGATGAGGTATCCAAACGTCGTACCGCGAAACCATCCCCATACGCTTCAAATGTCTTAATACGGTTTTTTGGTTGACTTCCATCATCGACGCGATCTCCCTGGTGGTTAGACGTGGATTGGTGTCAATTATAACTTTTAACTTGTCGTCATCAGACTTCAATGGCCGCCCGGTACGTGGTTTATCAATTAGTGAAAAATCCCCAGATCGGAATTTTGTAAACCATCTTCGTACTTGTCGAACTTTGATGACATCTTCTCCATACACTTCGCAAATGTTTTTGGTTGCCACACTCGCGGTATTGTCTTTACGAAATTCATAAAGTAAACAATGACGTAAATGCACTTTGTCGATCGACATTTTGAAAAAATACAAGGGCTCTTCATTGTACTCTGGCCAGGCCAAAACTGAATAGAAAGTAGAGGGAAAGGCTCCTTTATACAATGGAATCATTTAAAAGAAGATACTATTGATCATTTCTGAAGATTTTTTTTTTACCTAGGATCATAAAAAACGGTCATAATTTTTGCATCAACCCAATAAATACTAAAAATGAGTTCAGTTCACACTGTCAGTTTTGTTGCATCCGTGTGATAGAATACCTGAAGATGCCGAAAGGCGAAACCCGGGTCGTTAGTGACAAAACATGTGGAATCGTACAAAGTTGTAACAATTCAAATTTGATATTGAAAATTCCATCAAGCACTTTCATTCGATATCATAAATTATGTAATTAATAATTTCTAAAACATACTTAATGGGCATACAAAACTCATTTGAGTTAAAGTGTTACATTGTTTGAAAGAATCACCAAATTTGATGGCTTCGTTAAACACAAATATGCACACTAATTTTGACACTGATTATATATCTAAATTCAAAGTTAAGTTTTGCTTTGTTTGAATAATTTTCTTATATAATGACCTTATCTTTATATTTATTTTCTACGCTTTTTTTTGTATTATTTACATATAATATTTAAGTAATTTCAGTTTCTGTTTTGGCTATATCTTTCCCTTTTCCTGGCGCCAATTATAGTATCATTATTTGTTTTCTTTCTTGTTAATTTCGTTCGCAAATGCGCGGACTTGTATCTCTTGCAAAGGCGTAGACATGAAAGATTCTTGGAACTGGGTTTTTGGTCCTTTTTGTGTTCAGAAAATTGACGGGGGTACATTTTCGAAGAATTGGAAATTTAAGTAAATGCTGAATAAAAAATTAACTAGTGAATATTCCTTTTTTAATCTTATTTTTTGAAATTATTTATCCAAATTGTTTATTACATAATGCAATGCTATGCCCACTCACGTTTTTATTGCAGTGTTACGCAACCCTTAAATATATAACCTGTCACGATTTCGAACATTGGCAATTGCCAACAATCACTAAACACTCTAGATTTTATAACACGTATGAATTGTAAAAATCTCTTCCATTCATCCGGAAAAACGAAGCTTAATGTGAGTGATTAGCCAACAATTAGTCCTGTACTAGTCCCAGTCCCAAACTTCTTTGAAAAAAATGGCGTTGAGCAATTGAATAACATACAGCTATCGTAGGAAAAATATATTGACATGTAATTTATTAGGATTTTTAGTATTTTATGTAATTTACATTGGTGACGGAGAACATGGTTGAAAAACATAAAAATATTTATATTTATTAGTTTAATGTTTAACTATGAAAAATTGTTCTATTTTATATTTGGTGGACAAATCTATTTATAAAATAATCTTTCGTCTTTCACACAGCTCATTTAAGGTTTAAAAGTAAATGAGAAATCAACCTTATTCATTGGTATAACTATTATAATAGTTTTTTTAAACAATGATTTTTTGTGTAAGTTTTGTTCTTAAATATTGGTACTGGCTACCTACCCCTCTCCTCATAAGTCCTACGGGTACCGCTGATATTTTATAATAAATATACCAAGAAGCGAGAATTTTCTGTTTCTTCATAATATAATAGTATACATTTTAAAGGCCATTATTTAATGATTAATGGAGCAATGAGTTTTAATATTGTTATCTTTTCCTGTGGTTTTAATATGCGGTTGCCCGACCCAAAAGAAATATTCCGCTCCTAAAAATAATATCACGCATAACAGCTATAATTATCGCACTTAGGAATATTTGCTAACACAAACACATTGTTCCAAATTCAAAGATTGCCATATGTACGTCATTTGGCAAATTCAAATGTCATCGACTGCAACGAACACTCCATTGATACCATGTTTAACGATAATGTTTTGTGTCTCAATTTTTTTTTATTAAAATACCATTCTATTGTATATTTTTATCTTTATTTTACTATATAATTCAGTTCGAGTTTTCTGAAAAATTTGATGAACCACGAATAAGTGTCAGTTCAACGTACAATGCGTTCGATGGGCGAAACCGGTCCTTATAAACATGTAATAAACGTAAAAAACAAATCGTATTTTTGTAAAAAAAGGATGGTGGTGTATACAATTTTAACATTTTATTGATTGAATTGGCATTTACTTGGTAGAACTCCATTATAACACGGTGAAAAAATAGCAATGTATTTTAGTTCTACAATTTTTTTTATAAGATATAGTAGATTGCTATTTCGGCTCACGCCATCGTCAGAATAGTTCCATAGTTCCGACGATGGCGTGATCCGAAACAGCTATCAACTACATCTTTTAAAAAAAAATGTAGAACTAAAATACATTGCTATTTTGTTTTACTGTGTTACAATTTTAACAATTCAAATTTGATGCTGTTCATAATAATATAACAGTCCCCTCAGCCGATTTATTTCAAAGTTAAATTTATTAATTATTTTTAAGGTGTTAGGTGCCATGCCCTTCCTCAAAAGTATATTTTAATTTAATCATGAGCGCAGCGCTCTCAGTGTGGAGAATCATTTGTATGAAATTAGTATTAAGCCTGTCGTTACCCATGCCCTCTGGAAGAATGATCAGAATAGAGGAGCATAGAATTGTCTCTGATATCTGCTATATCTGATATACATTGAATACGTTTCAGAGATATATATACTTTATTTTAGTATTAGACATTTCTTTGCCCTACGTTGATGTAAACTACGAACTATATAGCGCTACACGTTAAATTCATATTTTAAATTACGTGTATGTAAAGCTATCCTTTGTAAATTAAATTTCGAACGTCTTCCCAATTTGGATGGATGGAAACATCATGAAATTGTGTGGAATATTAATTCGTTTCATAATTGTCTCATCGTGAAGTTAACATTACACAGAGCAATTACTTTATAAGGAGCTTAATTTGCCGCAACTTGTTTTCTTATTACGTCTTCCCACCTCCATAATATGGATGCATCTCCAATAGTCAGTGTGTCTGTGGGTTAGTTATTCTTCCATAACCACAATCTTATTTTACTATTAATCCCACCTCTTCTCATATTTCTATGAGACCGCAGCGGAGCGGGGATCGTGCACCGGCGGGTAATTTAATAATTCTCATACGTAAGAGTGGTAATAATAATTTTATCATTGAATGCTGTGTTGCGTCACGCCACTCGTAAGTCGTAAGCATCATACACAACTTGGTTCACATTGTACAGCCGACAACATTCACTTTGTGAAAGTTCTCAAAAGAACGTATCGCCGACGGAGTGGAGTAGACACGAATCGCCGGCCGGCTATTACGTGGGCGCTCGACTCCGGCAATATGTAACCGTGAAGGTATACTTGCTGACTTTAGTTATGTCAAATATAACGTAGCAGAAAAAAATCTCAGTTCGTATAATATACCGGGGATGATCAGAATGTCGACCGTGGCTTACTGGCCACATTTATAATCAATCACTGTCTGTTATATTATAATACATATAAATTGAAACGTGTTCCATGCTAGAAAACTAGATATATTTTAAAAATCAAACGGTGCTTGTTTATTCCTCTTTTATATGCTTTAGTGTTTAGCTAGTGAAACAATTAAGATATACTATAATTCTTAGAATTGAGAGGGATTTAATTTTTTTTGTAATACTTTTTATATATAGGTAACCATTATGAACTGCAAATACGAGTCGCCACATGGGTATAAAATATTTTCTTGCAATTTTTCATTTGCATTATATGAATATATAATTTATGATATCGACTGAAGGTGCTTGATGGAATTTCAATATCAAATTTATATTGTTATAATTTTGTACGATTCCACATGTTTTGTCACTTACGACCCGGGTTTTGCCTTTCGGCATCTTCAGGCATTGTTGCATCCGTGTGATAGAACGCCTGAAGATGCCGAAAGGCGAAACCCGGGTTGCTAGTGACAAAACATGGAATCGTACAAAATTGTAACAATTCAAATTTGATATGAAGATATAGTTGCTAATTTTATTATAATGTAACGGTTCGTAATATATCTTTTGTCTTTATTGATATAATCAAAAGCGGTACATTCTTTATAATATTATTATATTAAAAATACAGATAAGTGTGTGTGGGTTATCGAATTCTGTGCTTGAATGTCGATTTCCTCGCGTTTTTTCTGCAAAATATTTCATGAGAAACTTACCGAATTTATCTTCTGCGTCCGTTCATTGTTGGGTTGGGTAAGGTGAAAATGAAAATCCATTTTTATATTGCTCGCTCGTATAAACGATACATACAGTGCGACAAAAGAACATCACGTATCTCCAAGGGCGTTCATTTTTAGAAGGTTGAATCTCCTACTCCCAAATTGTGCACGTACACCGTGTAATACAGTTTTTTTTATAGCTTCCTAAATTGGATAAATAACGCAGATTTATAAATCTGAACAGACTGCCAATCTTATTTTATTATTTTTATTTACACCATTTTTAATTTTATGCATTTTTAATATGTGTTCTTCAACTTCACGCAGAATGTAGGGCGCTATCATGTCAACGATATTTACACTCGAATTAATTTTGATAGCTAAATGTTGAAAATAATTTTGTGGCTTGCCACATCCACAAAATGAAGTCCATTGCTTGAACGATTCTATTGGACCTTCCACGTATACGTATAGGTTCGTGGCATGACAACCTTACTGAGGAGAACATCGACTTGTGTTCCTCCTCTCCATAAGGAGCCGCCAAACGCACACTTATTCATAAAAAATAAATTAAGTGAAGACATTGGAACGGTCATTCATGTATTTCTTTTTTCCAAAAATCTATTCAGTTTTCAGTTATCCAAGTATAATGTCAAGACGATGCAATACGCAATTATTTTTCTGATATAAAATATGTACTTAACCGCTTCAATACCGCGAGGACTAATGTGTCCTCTAAGCGGGGATGACATGAATACCGTAGGGACATATGTGTCCACAGACTTTTAAAAGTACGTATAAAATATTCCAATTGGAAATATCGTATTATTTTTTCACATATTGCTAGCGACATCTATTTATTATCATGGAAAAAAATTGTGTCATTCCTGTTAATAAATATTACCGAAAAATCAAATTCAATGGACGTCGACATAGAGAAGATAAAAGAAAACTCGCGATATATGAATAGCTTAAAATTTCGCGGTACTAAAGTGGTTAAACGATCAATATTGATTTTTTTGGCCATGCTGTTTCAAACCTTTGTTAGAAAAGGTGCAAAACGAAAATACGTTTTTATTACAATTAGTATTTCTGATATAAGACAGCACCGCTGAAATTGAATAGCGTATAGATTCAGTCTCTAATTTTCACTACACCTAAATGTTGTTTAATATTTGAGCAAGTTGACAGTATTATTTTCCTATTATTAAAACAACATGGCAAATATGTATATCACATTGCGAAATGAGGTTTTGGTTACGATCAATTCGATGAAAAAAAAACCAGAAAATATCTATCCTATTACCAAATTATCTTAATGAATACTTGAACACACTTTACAAAAGTAAAAGACGTTTTCATCGGCCTACCGCGCTTGTATTATTGTGTGGTATATCTTTTTCACTATAATTATTACAAAACGTTTTACTTTCTTTTGGTTGATTGCCATACTTACATTTTACCAATTCTCGGCTGTTTCCATGATTGCTGGTAAAAATGATTATTTATTCGCGATTTCGAATCAGATATTGCCATTTAATATACGACGTTCGTTAAATGTAATGTATTCATAAAATTTTTTAAAATACTGAAGAAATGCTAAAGATTTTCTGTGCTGCTTAAACGCAAAACTAAAGAAAAAGAAAGCGGTTACATAAAATATTTTTGAATTATAAAGAAGTTATATTCTTCCGGTCGTCTTGGTATCAAATCACATGAAAATGTTCATGAATTATTTTGAAATTTTATCAAGCACCCTAAGACGATATTTTAAATTTATTAGTTGATTTTTGTTGGATACGACAGAAATTTTGTGGAAATTATTTTGTTCTTGTGTAATTTATTTATTCCGAACCTGATATATAGTAAATATGTAAATATATTGTCCAGCTGGTGCAAAACAACTATAAAATCAAACCATATTTTAGATTTAATATTTTGCAAAGTTTGAGCTTTAGAAATACTATTTGCCAAATGTTTTTGGTTTTCATAGTGATAAAGATGCTTTAAATTTGTTACATCAAAATTATTTTGGTATAAATAGCAGACAGAACGTTGTTTTTTTTAAATTATAATTTTAAATTGATATTATAAACGACATTATTAAAAATGAATGGCGGTGTTAACACTGCAGTTATGAGATTTTTGTGCATATTTTTGCATATAAAAGAGAAAATTTTATCACTGATGTTTGTTTTGTATTGGATATACGATAAGGAATACATATTAATTATTAAATTGCTATTTTGTAAGTGACATAATTGTCGGATCCAAATAATCGTGATTCAGATTCAGAAAAATCTTAAGACGGATATACACGATGTTTCCGTTTGCATGTGAGTTTGATACTATCAGCCACTGCTACTAACCATTTCAACGTGAGAATTGAAAGGAAGGTTTTGCCTACTCGATCTGTGAATTCGGTTATGTTATTTAATGAACTTTCTCAATTTAAATTAGATATACGCTAATATTGTGGACTATCCGATGAATGGACTTAACTTAAGCGTATTGTGTCTGCCTTTCGAAAGGATTAACGATGTTTTGTACAAATGAATGCATTTGCATGATGAATGAATGCAATGGTAAAATATTAAATTAATTTGTATTGTCAGTATATAATATTTTTCATCGAGATTATACTTGTTTATTATATGCGGCATAATGACCACACCATAGAGAATGTGCCGGTGAACTTACATTACTTTTAACTTATGAAATTTAATTAAATTATAATATAAATATCTATTGAAAGCTTTTTTTATATTTTAAAGAAAATTTCTCGAAGGGAATTTTATTTCATATCTTCCGATAGTTGAATCTGTAGAAATATGTACATCAATATATATAAAAAAGCAGTGCGAATGGTGTCCGACAACTGGGCTAGTTACGCTGGTTTATAAAATATGTTTCAGTTAGGTTATCCACTTAGAGCAACGGTAGGGGGACCGGGGTTAATTACCCCAAATGGGGCAAAAATTAAATTTTTGAGGGTAATAAGGAAAATTTTCTTATTTGTTATTTAATTAAGGTGCTAGTGAGTGAGACTCAAAATGAAAGGGTAATATCGACTTAAGCAAAAATATTTTGGGGTAATGGTTAAAAAAGTTCACCGGCCGCTGACTTAGAGGGACGGCCATAAATTAAATTGTCGTGTGTGAGTGTGTGTAAACATTCGTGGAAAGATTTAAAATAATTGGCTGTTAAAAATTATATAATAAATTCAGTTATGTTGATCGTATTTATTTTTGAAAGTGGCCCATGTTGTTGACAATTTTATCATTGGATAATTTTGTGTCTTTAACACTGTACTACTGAGTCTTCTTAAAAATATCATTAACGTAAAACCCCCATTAACGCTATATTCGGGACCAGGTAATTTGGAGTAGTGTGATTGGGGGAGTGAATCTTATACAAAATTAGGAATTTTGTTTTTTCCGCAAAAAATATATAGACGAAATATTTAGTTACTAAGTGATAAAATGTATAGCGTTCGCAAAATCCAGCACACAACAGTCGCCCTGCTGTGCGTGTATAGCCTGGGACGTGTAAATACACAAACGCTAGCCAACGTTTGACTGTATTCAACGCACAGATTGCCTTCTGGTTGTGTGTTTGTGTGCATCCAAGCTGTCGTGCAATTGGAGGATTTGCGGTGAATTTTTCAAACTGGAGCTTAATTCGGAGTAGTGAAATTGGGGATTCCACTTTATAATAAAATATGTATTATTTGGTTATGACTTTAATTTATCGGACATTGCTAATACTTTTTGATGGACTGCGCATTATTAAACGAGTTCGTGATATGTTGTTGAGAATTCATTAAAACATAACATACTCATCTTTCACAAATGGCTTCATTAAACTTAAGTACCTCTCTAATGACAAACTGCACAGTTTTTTTACGTATTCAGAAAGGCAAGTATATTCGAATCTATGTTCGTTATATTTTTAAACTAATCATTAACCGTTTGCGATTCGCTAATGTGTTGAGGTCTGAAGATGCTATTAGAAATTTCTTTACTTCCTACTGGTCGATTGCGTGAAATGTTATTTTACAAAATGACCGATAATATAATATACTTTAACGAATATATCAAAGCTTCGCTGCTGGCCTTTCTTCAAACCAATATAATGAATTATATGTATGTGGTTTTCAAAATTATGTCTAGGTCCTAGGAACTGCGTTACAATTAACTGATTCAAAATTTGTCGTTACTAACCGTAAATTAGTACCATTTATTTTTATTATACAACGTGTTTTGCGTTTAACTTACACTTATAAATCGTTTTATCATTCTCACATTCAAGTGTTTGATTGAAATAAATAATTTTTATTAATATTTCAGCATAGTTTTAGAAAATTCATTATGATATTATAAGAGCTAGGGTACTAGGAAAATTAGTTGAAACATTATAATCTCCAGCCAATTCTCAGCAATTGTCTTTGGCACCAAAATGATACCCATTTATTATTTGATATTTTACGTTTTTTTTTTCTCAAAATTCACGACTCGGCGATATTATAAAACAGTATGCGGAAATGAGTACACATTTGTCCATTTTGATATCAAAATATCATTCAATGCGGTACGTAGTGTAATTAGCAATTCTGTTGGTATGTATTACTAATGGCTACAAGTTTGTATACACAGATGCGTGTGACCTTGTCTCGTTCTAAAGAAAATAAGTTCGTCTGATTATGTATGTATTTGAATATTAGCGTCGCCAAGATCATTACTAATGTGCCATCGTTTGTTTATTATAATTCTATCCGTTATTAAATATAATTAATGTATTCAATCTTTGATATACTTACAATAAAAAAATCGGAAATATTCGATGTATCCTATCACAAAATGTATTGTTCATATCATAAAAATAGTCATCCCACTTGTACTTGACATCTCAATACTACTCAATACGAATTCACGTCGCTTGAACCTACGTTGAATCGTTTACATTTCGTACATTTATATATATTTAGTCCCTTATGAATGAACCGGGTATTACATTCTGTCATCTACAGCAGTGGTTCCCGCGTTAAATTTTACTGATGTCGCATTCTAACTATCAGCTGAAATGAAAGGCTAAAGGTTTACTGTGTCAGTTTTGTTGCACCCGCGTGATAGAATACCTGAATATGCGGAAAGGAGAAACCCGGGTCGTTAGTGAGAAAACACGTGGTAATATACAATGTTTCAACGATTCAAATTTGATATTGGTATTCATTTATACAATAGCAAAAAATGTCAGGAAAAAATAAAGTCTAGGAAATCGTAGTGTTAATAAGGGTGTTGATTTTTATACAGATTTCATAATGATATGGATAACTTTTGATTGGAAAAACAATTTAACAAAAAATTAAAAACTATAGATTCGAAATTGAAGGTACTAATAATCCTTTACTATTAAAATTTAATAAGTAAAATATGATAAAAACATAGAAATACTTCTGATTTTAAAATAGTCGTTGACATTTGTCATAACGTTAAATCGTGTTCGTTGAAAGATGGCGATAATTTATTCAAAGTATATAGACTTCTATTTGTGTTTATAATTTCATCATAATTTATATTTCAAATATTTTTTTTATTACATATCGATAATATCTCTTTGCGATGAAAAACAATTTTATTTTTCTTCGTAATAAAGATTTTTTGGAATAATATTATTCTTATTTCATGAGTCTACAAGTATTGTACTGCAATCAATTTAATTAATCCACGTATTTATTGTTTTCACGATTAAAAAAATCAATACATAAATGAAAATTCTCTCCAACACATTTGCTTTGTTTGTAATTTTCTTATCATTTATTTTATGTTGTCACGAAAACTGTTTTAGAATATTATTATCTTAAATTATTTTAATGTCTATTATCAATACTTACACGCGGCTCGAGTCTAATCATTTGTATAATGCCACAACTGACAGATTGCAAACTATGGTATGGTATACTTCGTCATTTTATCATACAGGCTGTTACTTTCGATACGCGATTGTATTAAAACTAGCCTGCTAATTATTCATTCTGAGCATGTCTGGCGATAGTCACGCAGAATATTTTTTTATGCTTGAAAACATTTTAAAATGGTTAACATATAATTTTCCAACAAAAATGACGCCACATGAAAATTTTACGATTAAAATCACCAGACTTGAAAACATATTGCTAGACACAAAAATTTTACTCAATATCAAAGAGAAAACATGTCTACCGCTGCAAAAGCGGATACGTTCAATGCAATTTGAATACATGACTACCATTGCATCAAAAAAACCTCTGGATTTTGACTTAAGATGCTATGTTTATTAGTTCTTCATCGATATCTAGTCCAGCCGTTGGCATTTAAATCTAACACCAGTTTCATTTTCAAGAATTAAAGCTTAAACCCTTTAAGCTCTCTGTCAGTAATTATTGAAGGTTTTAATTGTTTTCATCACAGAGGCTTTTAACTAAAACGATATTTGTAAAGGCGTTAGAGTTAGATAGTAGTAGTCATGAAAAGATGTAATTTCTTCGTTATAGACTCTATATTTATTTCATGATTAGAAGTTTCTCCTGGAGACATTTCTTCTCATTCCCATATCCAAAAAATCAGGAGTTGATTGCAAATTAAATTGTTCAAAGACCAATTATCAAATTATCATTTTTCTGCGAGAGTAAATCGTTTTCAAACTTTACTATTATACAAACAATTCTAGAGAAATGAGTGACTCGTTCACAAAAAAGTTATCTGATCATTCGGATTCGTTCGTTTATGAACGTCGTATATATACGCAGCACGAACACTTGCTATAAAAACATAAAAGTATTCCATTTTCTGGCAATAGATATAATTGTTGTTTTAATATTCCACCTAGAATCTATTTGTATTAAATTATATATACCCATTATCGTGATTGCTGATTGTTTTGTATACTTTTTCGCACCGCACTCGCCAAGTTGGCGTGTTTGTATGAAATTAAAAAAAACTTCAGCACGTGTTTCAGCGCATTGCAGAAGTCAATGATCCACATACTGTAATAAATTATAATTCTGTTTGCTTTTAAAATATCGTGTAAAACGCAGTCAATGTGGTATTTGGGTGTGCCCAGAGCACCAGTTGATAATAAATATCACATTATGACTACAAACTAACTAACTATAAATAAAAATTGAATTTTCTCCCAACCTTTTTTTGATTGACCGCTGTTGTCACATGCAAACATTAAACCTGCGGCCCAATCAGCTCTTATGTGCGGCTCAAAATAATTATAGTCACAAAATATATTTTGGTGTTTTCAACAATTTTTCAATATTAGGTTGCAATCGTTCGCTTAGCAAGTTGGTAAGAGCAGAACATTGTTGGTTGCCAATACGACGTCTTCCGCAACTTCTTGCGGTCACAATGTAATTTTTTCAGTATTTTTTACTTTGAAAAATATATGGCTACATAAATGTATCCATATGTATATATTTACATAAAATGAAATAGTTTTATTTATATATCATAACATACACATATATATGTATGTGTATTTTTCCGATTGAATAGTATTTCCGTATCCCTTTTTGAATTTTGAGCATTTTTAAATTTCTAAATAACTAATAATTGCTTTTCTTTTCTTTTTAGGTAAGCCTTCTTGACCCGACTGTAAAAATACATCCCTCCGTGTCTTTCACTACCCGAAGTAACCCACTGCGTTCGACAAACTGGTGTTTTTTTGCAATCAAGGTGTCAAAATTTTCTGTGACGATTCTGAGGCAAAAAGGTGAAATTTAAAAATCACCATCATTACCTAGTTTTTATCTGAGATCTGGGACTATCCCGGCCAATCCAGTATGGTTTGCAACCTTAGTTGCAAAATACATTTTATATATATATATTAAAATTAATGTTGTTCTGATCATAATCATATGAAGAACTCATAGTAAATATAACAAACAGTAGAAAGGGAAGTATTGCGATGAAATCGTTAGAAAAAACGAACGTTTTGTTAAAAAAATAATTTTCGAGTTATGATAATAAAGTTTCTGAGAAACTCACAGGTTATATCTCATTTTGTGCTTGAGTGTGTCACCATTCATTGCGTGACTCCCATATCAATTACTTGAAAGAACACAAAACATCCATCTTATTTAGATTAACTATTTGTATCGATACACGTTTATTTCTGTTTTAAAAATATTCTGTATTCGAGTTATATCGAATATTTTAAGACGTTAACAATAAAAAAAGAATTTTATTCAAATAATTACAGAATAAACCAGGAAGTATGTTCGACTCTAAAAGGGCAATGAACTGGCATTTTTGGCGGCCTGCTTACAAATGTTATTGTTTATTCGTTTGTACAAATTAGAGTCGTTTTTTTTATAATCTCGCTGATATTGTTTGCACGTTTAAATTTTGAACGCACAAAAAAAAAATACAATGTCGGCGGGCTCGGGAGTCGGTTCCATTAGAGTGCACGCACTGATATATTGCTACTGGCAAAGTACCCTCTGTGTAATATATATTGTCAGACTTATAAGTAGCAAGACATTTCATTTAAATTGTTTCCCTCCCTTATATACTACACATACTTGTATTTGAAGCTTTCATTGATAAATATCACATAGGATATAATGAAAAAAAGTCTAAAACTCGAACATGAGCCACAGGACATGTTTGTTCGTTTATATCGGACATACAGGTATAAGTATATCCACTCGAGAGAAGGAACATGTTAGATCATTCAACAGTAAAAAAACAGATTCACAATTCGCTAATCACGTTATAAAGGAATCACATAATATAAATTCAAACTCAGCGCCTAAGTGTTTGCATCCTTGTAGTAAGGGTCGCAGGATGACGGCTTTGGAACAGCTGGAGATCAATAGATATCAACTATCACAAAGGATTATTAACGAACAAACTAATACATGTCGGTCACCATTATTGACTCCTCTGACTGGATGTCGCTTTGTTTCTGTAATGGACCATTTCCGTGCTATATGTAAACTTATTGATATAGTGGCCTTTTTAGTTTCATTTACAATTGTTAGTTTTATTGCGAACAGGAAACAAGCTAGGTCGTTAAAACAGGAGAGAAGATGTATTGTGTACCTTTTCTACACAGCTATATATAGATAAGCAAATGTTAGTTCTGACGGTGGCGTGAGCTGAAATAACTATCAAACAAAATTTAAAAAAATAATTTTGTAGAACTAAAATTCATTGCTATTTTTTTCACCGTGTTATAATGGAGTTCTACCAAGTTCACGCCAATTCAATCAATAAATTTAAAAGTCGAATTAAATAAAGTTTTTACATGAAAGATAAAGAGTATATTAATATTCCACAATTAAAATTTCTTGATCTTCGGTGTATTTCGAGCGCGTTTTGCATTCATATTCTTTTTGTAAAGCTCTGCTCACAATGTCGACCTTTTTTCATTCTAACTAAAAAAAGAATTCTGTGTACAACGCACGACTCCACAATGCGTTGAACTTTCATTATTTACGACTCAAATATGCACTTTTTCGCACACCACACGCCTACTTATTATTTTTCATTAGCTTGGATATTTGTATTTATAATATCTGGTAAGCATATATATTTTTATGAAATACGAATTGAATAATTTAAAAATAGTACATTTCGAAATTTTGATAAAGTTTTACCATAAACGTTAGACAAATTTACCAATAGTCGCAGTAGGACTGGTTACCCAATTATCAAAGTTTTCTATGAATGGTTTCAAGCTGAAGAATCGTATTTTTTTTAAGGCAAGAACCGTCATCAATTTCATGGTTTCTTGATTCCCACTTTCCTGATTTGATCGCGTAAAAGATTATTTGCACATTGCGTACATATGATACTATGAAAATGGCGCATCTACATGCGGTCAGATTATATTTTCCGACGATTTTATGGCGTAGAATTTGTTTTTAATTCCGATGTTTAATGTAAATTGCTGATTTTAATTCAGGCAAAACTAATGCTATTTAGCTTCTAAATATTCATTCCATTCACACGTAAAGATTATAGTATAAAATATAATTAATACATTTCCTTTAATAATATCTATACGGGGGCGGATTAATTGGTATAACATTAATTATGATTATTTGACGGTTAGTACGAAAAATTATTACGAATAAAATAAAAACGGTTAACTATAGTATAGGCGGAGATACGCCATAAACATTATATTGAATTTATGCGTATTTTTGACTTATTTATTCCTGAATGTGATGTATATGCAAGTGCACGTGCACAGAGTTTTGCTATACATAAACGCTACTCACAGGAAGTGGGATCATTATTATAAATATAATAATTCAGAATTTTCAGGCAAATCAGCTTCATTTTTGAGTTTTTATTGAATGATCTGTGGTGAGATTATTAGTTCATTGAATGTTCATTAGTTCATTAAAAACCTTGCAATCATATGTGTATGTCACTGTGATAGCAAGTTTTTTCAGGGATGTACATTTGAATCTATGAACGATGTTTTTTGCATGGGACAGATGTGTCACCAGCGGACATCACCATTGCCACATTGCTTAAATGTTGAAAACACGTCGAATCGTGTCCGCGTATATAAACAAATAAAATAATCCACGGTTTTAATCTAAATCACCTGGTGTGTCAGCAATTGTCTGACGGATGGTGGTCACTCAGGAAGTGGCGTCATTGTTCAGCATATTAGATCGTGTCAACTTTGTGACGTCACTCGAAATGTTAACAACCTTCGTTGTTGAGTTGTCATTATTAGTATTCTCCTTTCGTTGCGAGTTTGTTAGCGTGAGAAGTCATAACAAACTATCTCGCTGGAAATTATTTATCGGATGTTTTCTGATTAACGTATTCGTCGTAGTGGTTTTTTGAATATCCGTTTCGTTGAAATATTTACAATATTTTTACAGTCCATTTAACCCTTTGGCTGCCAAGAGCCAATTTAATCGGCTTTTGCAATATATCGTGGATAGCCAGAGCCGACGGCTCTGCATCGTAAAAGAATAAAAGAATGAGTCATATTTTAAACGCCCTGTTGAAGTCTGCGCTACCTATTGTCATTATTATTTCAGCGTTTTGCTAATAATAATAACAACTCGAGCTCGAACGTCGTATGGCGACGAAATATTTGGCAAAACGATGTGTCATTGCATATTGCTCCAGGGGTTCATAACATTTTGTTAAATATATATATTTCCATCAACCCAAAAGAATCTTTGTTGACAGCATTATGATCTAAAAACACTTCAGAAAAATCTTTCTCGAAATCATGTGCTATCGTATCAAAATGTTCTTCTTCAGAACTATCACTCTCACTAATGAGTCTTTGACATCTCTGTCGGGGTCGTTTCAAAGCCTTCCATCCGAGTCCGTATTTGAATCATAATTACCAGTATCCGTTTAACTCTCGTAATTCATTTTGAAGAGTAAGAGTTATTTTTAAGATTTTCTATTGTAAATGGACGTACAGTTTTTCTAAAATTATATATTCAATTTCTATAGATATGCGTTTTCTTATTTTACTTAGGTTATTATCCAAGGCTAAAATAATAGTTTGTAAGGTGAAGATTTTAAAGTAAGCTAATTTTATATGTAAAGTAAAAAAAATATATTATATACTTGAAAATGCCAAAGATTGACCATACCACAAAACTGTCAAACTTAAAAACAACAGAAGACTGATTGCATCTGGTGCAGTGCATATTATTTGGAACGCAAATTTTTGTCAAAACAATGGTACATTTTAATATGTTAATTTTTATATCATAATCATGGCATTTCTGGCACATTCGGCCAAAAAGTCGTGGCATCCAAAGGGTTTAAATATGTATTTTTTGTTCTTCTCTAAATTTGATACCACCTTATTGCAATGGTTTTACTAGTAGACCACAGAGACCGACCTACAACCCTTCCTATTGAGACATATATAGAGTATGCCTTGACCTGAATACTTCACAAAATAATTCATATCTTTGGTGTCAAATCGACAATTTAGATTTGACAGACAAACCGGAATATATGATATTTCGACACGAAAATCAGCTCATACACGAAAGTCTGAACAACTGTCAAACGCATTGATGTCAGTCGTTTTAACAGTTGAGACTTCAGCAGTCAGAGTCAGTGGTTTAAAATAAAGGAATAAATACTGTCTACCATTAATTAGCCGGTTTTTAGACTTGATCGTATCGACACTTGCACGTCATAAGGCACACAAATCTCTCGATCGCGCGTGGAATAGTTTTTGTATAAACCCGGTATATGAAGATACACTGAATGAATCGTAGATAATAAAACTAAATTAACCAACACCATTTGCAATGATGCATCTCGGTAGAATAATGAATATTTTTTTCAATCGATAATATTCGCAATGAGCAAAACCGGTCCTGTTAATAAACTATATTGTGGAAATATTACTAAAGGTTTCTTTTTATTATATATGATAAAATGCCTATAAATCTAGCAAGAGGTGTCAGTGAACTCATTAAAAGTATTGTATATTTTGTCGAATTTATGTGTATTTAATACATATTATTTCCGATTACCGATTCTCATTATTCATCACTGTGCATTTTTTACTCATTCAAAGTGATATCAAACAATACCAAAATGTTCTAAAGGAAGTATATTAAAATACATTTTTGTATGACAAACAATGTGTGTACAAAAACATACTTTCGTATCGTCAAAGAAACATTTTTTCTAGGAATATTATACAATTATTATTAATGTACACTAATACATATTGCAAATTGTTTTTTACACATCGCTGGCAACTTGCTGAGATGTTTAATTTTATCAATTTTAATGACTTTTTTATTGTCAATGAATTCATTGTGAATAAAAAATACAATATTTCCTCATGGAGTTTATCGCACCCCGCGAATGAATCATCGTTTATAAGTGATATTTTTTTGTTATTTGATATAGAAATAATTATTGTCGGTATTTGTGTTTTTTAACCGTTCAATTCAGTGGAAATGGAGATACGGCGTTTTGTTGAATAAATGACTTGTTGCTCGCATTTTCATTTAGCAAAGAGCGTTGCGTGGCGTTTTTCGAAATTAAATACCCACCTCCAAATTCGTCAAAATAAATTATATGTACGGTCAGTTTCTTGGTAACTATTTTCTATTTATTTTATGAATCATTCTTATTTGAAATTAGAATATTTTGATTCTACGACGCTCATACACTGTTACAATAAATCAATCTCCAATGTGTAAGGAATACATCTGTGGATACTTTTTTTGATTTAATGTTCATAAAATATTACTTATTTTTGTGAGATTTCCTACACACACTATTATATCCAGTCTTACTAATCTACAAGTCTCCTTGATTATTAAATTGAATTTTACAAGTTACAGCTCCATTTTAACAGAATTAAAAAAAATCTGTATTTTCTTTTTTTGTTCAGCTTAGAAGAATTGTCAAATATTTTTGGTATCCATATCGTCAAAATTATGCCCCTTTGTACGCTTATATATTATATATGTACATAGAAAAATAGCTACTTACGTAGTCACACACATTTCTAAATCGATAATTGTTGAAAACATATTGCAATTCACTCATATTGGCTGCCAATAATAATTTGAAATTCTTATTGAACTTAATATTTGGCATTTTTTTTTCTTTTTGTTGTCACAGATTCTTATTTTGCGGTCGAAAGATGACAAAAATATCACCATAAGACGAAACGAATGAAAAACACGGCAATGCTCGCTGTTCTTCGGTGGTTACGTCATTTTATATGAAATAACGCACTGTGTGATCTGCGTTTCTTAGATTAACATAATTTTTCATATAATTTATGATATCGACTGAAGGTACTTCATGGATTTTCAATAACAAATTTGAATTATTGAAACATTGTACTATTCCATAGTTGCATACGTGTGACATGATTTGACATATTGAAAGGCGAATCCCAGGTCCACGAGCAATCTTATGTTTTTGAAAAAGAATTATATGTTTATCTAAAAGATTAAAGAATTTGTAAAGAATGTTCGTTATTTTTGGATAAACTTTTTTTTAAATATGTGAACAAACTTCTTTGATCATGAATCTCAATAAAAATATTACGCTCTTACATCACCGATGAACATTTACAAGCAGTTTTAAGAATCTTACACACTTATCTACACAATTAACACATGAATAAAAAAAAATATATAAACATAAAACATTTTTTTTATTGTATTTTTTTCGTGATTATTAATAGAATACATATAAAAATGCTTAATAAAATATTTGCGGCTCGCCAATAATCTTGAATTCCTGAATTTGGCCATACGTCCGAAAAGTTGACCACTCCCACCACTACCTTAGAAGCTTACTAATCATGTGATGTACCTAACTTGACTTCCTTAAAGTTATTGCAGTCCCTTGCACAGCTCCTCACCTTTGGTCAATAAAGTCACTGACAAAAAAAAGTAATGAAATATTACCTTTGTTTAGTCGACCGTTGACGCATTGTACTGGTATAACCTTGAAAAGCGATCGTGTGAATGCCACCTTACCGTCCCGGTAGGTCTCTAATTGCGAAACTTCGTCTATTATAAACATTCTTGTTTCTACAAAAAAGTAGTCATACGGTATGGGTGATTCAACCCAACGTGACGTCATTTTATGTAGTATTTTATTGATATTTAAAAAGTAGATTACCAACGTCCCTACATTCCAGATAGAATCGTTTTCAAAAGTTCATAATTTCCTCGAGGAAAATATAATAAAGATTATAGAAACTGCCGGTTGATGAATTGGAGCAATATAAAAGGGCAATATTGCGTAGTAGAAAGAATGATAGTGAATTATTATTATTACTTCCGAAAGTTATCATAGCATTAAGCGGTGGTTTACTTCTGCACGAATGTGCAAAAATACTTGCAATACACGTATGTGTAAAAAAGATTGAAAAACACTGTGATGTATACATGTATACGTAAAATCATCGGCAGACAAACGTCTTAGCTACTACGGCTTTGTAACGATGCGCAGATTATTTTTCTGGAGCTGCAACATTGATTATAGTCAAAAATTAAGGACATTTCGTCAGTGGTCCCCGAATTCTGTTATTCCGAGGTTTTTTCATACAATAATGGGGTTATTGGAAAAATATCATTTTATATTTCATGGCTGTTTTCTATATGTTTATAGTAAAATAAAACTATTACCTTAACACTGACGTTTTTCGGATGGCCTTTTCTACAATAAAATCGTTTTTATCTATGCATATTAAATATCAGATATCTTTTTATATCAATTGAATTGATTACCTACGTAGCAAGCAGTATATAGAAACAATTTAACGACTGACAAAATATAATGAAAATTCATCATTTCTAATTGTTTACTGAAGAGCTAAAACGAACCATGCATAAATCTTTTTTATTATATAAATTAATTGAACGATGACCTTTCACAGAATATTTACAGGGATGTTTTTTCTAATTATTTTACGATTTTATTTTTAATTAATAATTAAAATTGTTAATTTACACGCATTTTTACAGTGCCTAGTATTCAAGAATTACGATTTTTATAAATGTTGTAGGGACACAAAAAATGATTTTATAATTTAGCCTTTTCATGAATTGCTAATTAAAAAAAAGTTTTTGCTATACACTTTTTAAAACCGAATTATGTTTTATGATAACTAGGCAACTAATATATAATATTTCGACGTTTCTTTATTTCATTTAGTACTTATGAATAGTTTTTAACTTAAATATTACTTAAGTAAACACTTATTTAATAATGGATATAGAATTTATGAATCCTTTTCATAAAAACGTGTTGGTTAAATAAATTGCTTGGCTTTTTTGAATCGCGTACTTTCACCCATGTTGTATATGTATAAATCGTTTTTCAGCTAAGACTATAGCGCCCTATCCTAAGATGGTGGTGAGTAAAAACGCGTTACTATAAGTCTTATTACAATATTCAATTAGTCGCGTATTTCTTCTACTTACAGGGTCAGATCTAAAGGAAGTTAGTTAGCAATCGTCCACTGCCGTTGTAGTAGAAATATTATTTGGTTCACAAAGCATGATCGTTGATTTCTAATCGAAAAAAATCAGTTTACATTTGACTTTTTAAAATGTTAATAATAACTTGCATGATTAAAACAGATATATGTATTAGATAAATTCCAATCCATATCTAAAGTAAAGTCTGTATTTTATATGTCGTTACAAATTGATTCCCACTTATCCGATCTTGAAAAGGGTGCGATGAGAGATATTAGCTACACTTCTGTCTCAAAATTTTTGAAATTTATAGCTTGAATAACGTAGTAAGTAACCGGTGTTAGTGTGGGAAAAAACCTCGCGAAATTATCTTCACTTTAATCCGTTCGCTGCTGAGTAACGCAAGGTATATTATAATTCTAAATATATCCTAAATAATTTCAGTTTTGGTGTTAACAAAACGTATGTCGGTTATCACGAAACATTAGGAAATAAATATTTTGATACGAAAATTAGCTTTTTAAAGACTTGAGTTTTCACACATTGCATTCAGCTGTCTCAACTGTTGAGAGATTAGTAGTCAGAGGGTTAGGTGCAACATTGGAAGTGGACGTGTAAAAATACGGAAGAGAACAAAATTGTCTAGTAAATTAATTTTAGAAATGTATTTATGGTAAAAAAAACTCGCAAGATCGATATTCGCGGGTCTGGGGGCCCTCACAAATGACTTACAACCAACGATTCAATGTTTTCCATTTATGCACTCATTGGAACACCTCCGATATTGATAATTAAATAATTTTGATTACAAGAGATTTCAAATAGAAAATATAAGTTTAATTACTTATTATTATTTTTTTATGTTTTGTTCTTAATAAATTTACTCTTCTTTCAAAAGTTTTCATGCTTTGACATGAATTTATCTTCACTGTCAGATAAATTTTAAGCTTTTTTTGTATATTAGTATATCGCTCAACTGTCAGGTATTCTTAATATAAAACCGCCATCACAGTGACGGTTCGTTGCCAAGGTCAGGTCACTGACTGAGCAATTGTCTACCTGGACATCTGACGTCATACAAGTTGATGATGCTACTATTCATCAGTCATCGTCGGACGTTTTCCATTATATGCACATCTGCCTTATGGTAAATCCATTTAATTACCATGAATACAAACTACTCTAGAAATCCTACATTCACGTTATACGCGTGGGTAATATCTCAAAGATTTCCCTAACTTCAATAATTAAACTGTTAATGGGATATTAAAACAACATTTTGGCGATAGCAAATCTTAAAAAAAAAACTTGTATAAGAGAAAATACCAAGAATTTGTATATTACAAGAAATATTAAAATTTAACCAAAATCAATCATAAACCTCATGAAATATCTGCTAATTAAATAGATTTTTATGTTTTTTTTTTTTTTAATTTTTGATTGCGGATAAGAAGTTATTTATTTATTAGAGGTCTTTAACATTTTATTTGTAAACATATTGATTTATTTGTCGTGCTTACATTAAATTATTTTATCATTCATTAGTCGCATTGAACTGTATAAACACAATCTTTTTGATTGTTTTCTTAACATATTGCTACGAGCGAAATCGGTGATAATATTTTGTATAAACGTAATATATTGTAAGTTTTAAATATCTTTAAAACAAATGTTCAATTTGAGACACGAACAGTGTCCATAGTCGACAGTCGATAAGTGTTGCAAATATGATTGTTATTTAAAAAAATGCATAATTAATTGTAGAGTAATACAAATTATCTTTTCAACAAGTAGACAGTCACCATTCAAATGATCAAAGTATTACATATTTACTTTCTACGAATATAATTTTTATTTGATATAGCTTATCGCCAGATCTTCGACAAAAAACATAGTTCTTGACGAACAACTTTGCAAAACCTTGACTCCATATACCTGAATGCGTTGCCAAGAAAGGAAAAAGTCACTTCGTAATATATACTTTTTACATACATAATTATTGTTATGATAAATACGTCTGCGGGTCGAGTCGTTCAAGCCTTGAGGCGTAGCCGGTCATCTTGATATCTTGTAACCCCGGATGCTGGACTTCTTTGTGTTAACCTTTTTTATAGATATCGTTACAATTCGTTACCATATTAGTTTTATGTTCGTTGTAATGATTCTCAATGAAATTTTTGCATCGCTCAGATTTCAAATCGAATTTAGCTATTGTAAAGATATTGTTGAATGAAAATCCAAATGGTTATATATTATATATGATTACATTGGCGGAAAGTTCAAGATACCACACCAAATATATAATATGTCTCGGGAAGACTACGAACAACAGTATTTTTTTCTGTATAAATAGCACAATTGCTGCGTTGATTTATCCACATACTACATATACCACACGTTTTTCATTTGGCATATTATTATACAAATTTCAAGAAATTCGCCATGCAAAAATATTAAACAGGACTTTTTCGCCTGTACGTTGTCTTGTATTTTTAGCTTTTGTTAAATAATAATATTTGATAGGATGATATAACACTAAAGAACTTAATAATATCTGTCAGAGACAGCTCTCGAATCAAGAATATCGAATATATGAGCAGAGATGCAACATCGCATTAGTTTGTTCAAAAAAACCGATTATTTTTGTTGAATTTTAATTTTATCAGACCTTTATATGTATTATATTTGCGAGTTATGGTTGGTGAGTTATAGTTAAGTCCATCTGTTACAATATAAGATTAACAAAATATTACATAAAAAACCATTTCTATACCATTATTAGTGGTCCGAATTTTTTCCCTTTTTTACCAGTTCACAGGTGTAAAAATTTTGGGAGATACTGTTCTAAGTCGTATAAATCTAGATGAAATATCAATCTTAATTGTCCAATAATGGTAGCGAACGAGGTGTGAAAACTTATGTACATGTATATATCAAAAGGCTCTTGCAGATTTCTGTCCATTTCTATAAGTGAAAACTAAAAAAATATCTATAAATATTTTATATTGTGTCACACTTATGGTGCAGTAATATTTAATTATTTTTATACCCTATACATATTCATGAATAAAGGACTCAGTTGACTCACAACAATTTCTCTTTTCTTTGTAATATACGACTATTTGTTGAAAAATCGTAACTAATAAATATTTAGTAGTCGTTAAATAAATGTAAAACTGCCCGGGCAATTTTGTGTTTTGACTGAAGTCGTCTGCCAAAATACCACAGGTGTTATCGGCACCATTTAGTAGACCAGGTGTTTTGGGATAGTTTTTATCGGATAAAACAAAAATACATGCCAATACGAATTAATAAAGACATCTCATATACTGGTATCGTGATAGTGATAAATAAATATATGTACATCTTTCATATGAACCTTTCATTTCGGAGGAATTTATAGGGAAGGTCTTATGGCTTACTTCTTTCCGGCCCATATTTAAACTTGAGAGAATTGAGGAAGAATTTAAAATTTAGAGACAATCCATTTAACAATGCAAAAAAAATATGAATATTGTCCCTTACATCGATACTCCGCATTTTTTTTTACCTTCCACGCTACAACAACGATGTTTCCAAAATTTCGCGGCACATCACAAATCAATATTTATAAAAATGCAAATAATTTACTATTGACGAGTCAATCACGACTGATTCTTTCTGTATGATTTACTTTATTTACACAATTATTTTCTCATAAATGCACATTTTAAATTGTATATTCTGTGTATAAAAATTATCTGCATATGACATTATTTCATCGAGGAAATGATGATTTCTACTTCCCTGCGATTGCGTCTTTACAAAATATTTTATGTTGAATACGGATCATTCAATTTTTTTCTTTTGTGAAAAAAATGTTCCGCGGCACACCTAACATCGTTCCGTAGCACTGCTTTACATTATTTGAACCTGCGACTAAGAAACTGTATAGCGGTGACTACTCGACTATTTGATCTGCCAATATTACCATACCAAAACTTTTTTACGTCGTGTTACATCCGGTCAACCTGACTAATAACCAAGAACTAATTATAATGAATAGTGAGTAAGTAGTTTGCTGCACACTTGAATTGTTAACCCGCGTTATCTGGCGATCTTTTCCCACACACGTTGGTATTCTCGGCGTGTTCCAGGACTCGAAGGTGTTTAGTCCGCGTGACCCCGCTCGCCTCGCATAACTCGACCGGACCACAACAAAAGAAACTGAACCTCGATCGACATGCAATAATGCCCGGTGAATATCTCGCCTTACATATGCAACTCTTGCTCGTTGGGTGGATTTTAAAATCCATTCTCAACCGACAGCTTTCTTATACACTCCCTTAATTTGTCCAGTATTCGTTTCACGCGATTTCACTTTTACGCGTTCAAGAAGAAAGACAAAAAAAACTTAAATGGTATAATATACGTCATATTGCTATATTTTCATATATTGCACTTCACTTTCAATCGCACATATATGTGCAGCGTGTCTGAGTTCATTGAAATTTGTTACCACATTGACGAACAAAACAGAGTAGAGCATTGCTCCGCAACCGTTGTGCCACGGTACGATAATGTGACGCCATTCGATGCTAGGTGTTCTGTTGCCCATTTTTCTAACATTAGAATCAAACGAAACAGAAATAAATATTTCTTCGTTGGATTAATATGCTATATTTTATTTCCAAATATATTTTACACACACATCCACACGTTCTACAATAATATTTAAAATGTTAATTTATGTGTAAATAAAGTGAACAATATAGAAATAATGATTTATTAAGAGATGCGTCCGTGGTGAATCATTCGCATTTTTATGGATATTGTCTTTTGAGGTGTACCGCAAAATTTTAGAAAAAACATTTGTATGACGTAGAAAACCAAATGTTGCTTTGTTTAGTATGTCAACGGAACAAGTAATAATCATTCTTAAAGTGTTTACTGTCACTTCGTGATGGAAATTGATAATATTTTAAATAATAGAAACAATTTTTTTAGTACTATTTCAACAATATGTTTTATGACGGGACCGGTTTCGTTCATGCCAGTGATGATTGAGCAGTTGATAATACTCGCGATGAACGAAATCGGTCCCGATCATTAAACGAATTTTGGATATAGTACTAAAAATGTGTTTTTATTGTTAAAAAAATCTTGAAGTAATTGTTATTTGTTCCGCTAACTAATCCCTTGAAAATGTTGGGAGAATGTAAATGAAACAATTCCAATTTAAATATTGAGTAAAAAGCGAAAGTTCACCGCTGTAAATCCTATGAATACGTTGATCCTGCTTGCCGTATTAATAAGTTCGTACACTTTCCACAAAAACAACGTATAAGTCTTTCACGAACTCGGAAAGAACTCTCCATGTAAATAAGCTTATTTCCGTCCCATATTTTTTCGTCTGGCAACAATATTATTCTAATATCATTTATATATACGAAAGCATGTTTAAAATATTCCTATTTTTTCTTGTAACAAATGAGTTTGTCATCTTATTAATAACACGGAAGGCGGTTTTTTCGAATTAATCTTGTTACTAATATAATTTTTTACACCGACACACTTGGTGAACACACTTGTCACAATTGATGTAAAATTCATCCAATGTTGATTTGTTTATATGCCACTGATAATTAAATGTTTTCTTTTTCTTTTTTCCAGGTAAGTTCCGATCAAATCCGAGCAGTGCTTTTGCCGCAGTCTCTTCACTATCTTAACATGAAGTCAGTAAGGAACATTCGTCTTTTTTAATTGATTTCGATACAAACAATTGTTTTGAGGATTTTTAGGTTTTTAAATTTCAATGAAAATTTAATATGTAAAGAACTCCCCAAAACAACGGGGATCAACCTAAGAATCAAGAACATAAGAAACATAAAATATATAACACGTTGAAAAAATGAAGTTCTACAACATTTATTAGATGCAAAACTATTTCGACTTATATCCTCGTCAGAACTACGTTTAACATACATTGATATTTTGTCCATGTTGTAATGGAGTTCTACCTTAATCAAGTTTTATTCAATGGTATTGAAATGTATTGTTTTCAAGTTACAAAATCATCGACAGACCTTTTAATGCAAATAAATCACATGAAACAATATGACGTAGTAGATATTAAAATCATCAGGAGATACTAATTTATTATCGATATTTTTTCCATTGGGATCGTTGCCCGTAGACATAAACGAAATCCGAGGGTTATCATGTTTCTTGGTAATAAATCTATGTTGAAAACATCAAATATAGAGTACTTACCAGTTTATTATACTACATCCAATATTGAATATTATGCCGCAGTCACAAGAATGACATTAATATTTTTCATTGCATCATCGTCCAGTGCTGATTGCGATCACCATTTCGCCACACCGTAACTATATCATAATGTAACGATAATCATAATGCGCCGAGTGACTTCATTATAATTATTATTTATTGCGCCGCCATGACACAACTTGCCTCGCTCCCGCCCCACTGCCCTCTTCCTCAAAAGCCTTTCACCCCGAGGAGGAGGCTGCCATCTCACGACACAGTGTCGCGCTTCGTTCACAACTATGGGAAGTTTTGACTTTCCATATGTGCTTGTTTATTCGTGATTCTTTTTATTCTTCCATTGCAAACGGTTGAATCCGACGATTTCGTAATGATGTTCATTTTCTCGAGTTCAACTATAGATGTTTAAACTCGTAACGCTGAAACTTACTCGCGTGGTAAATAAAAAACCATTGATAAACATTTTCGATGGTAACTTTTTGAAAGTTAATTATAATGTGAAATATACATTGATAACTTTAATTTTAATCCAACAAATGCGATAGAAAAAGTTTCCCGAGGCTTTTTTTCTTTCTTTATTGAATAATAATATATGTTTATTGATTGAATTGGCATTTACTTGGTAGAACTTCATTATAACACGGTGAAAAAATATATGTGTCTGCTAATATAATATTTAAAAGCTTTCAACTAAGAAATGTAGCATTGAAACAAATGTGACGAATTTATTTTTTTAGATATTTGTAAATATATTAAATACTACACTTTTCCAAATAAAACACACATGCAGCGTAAATAATGTCTTCTTTAAAAACGAATAATGTTGCGCATTTATGCCACGTATTTGCCGGTTTTGCACGTCAGCTCTTGACCGCGCGATCGAGAAGTTTGTGTGCTCTAAAACGACAAAGAGTGTGCCAAGCGTTCTCGTTTTTAAGCGATATGTAGTTTTAAAGAAAACCGTCTCAGTTTAAAGCCGGCTATTACATTGTATCTGTTAAATGACACTACCACACAACATAGCACCTAACTTATTTGGAATCTTATTTCATTGAGTAAATTTGTAAGAATCTTATCACAGTTTTAAAATTAATTTAGAAGATTCAGCACCCGATGTATTATTATTGTTACTTTGCCCTACCAATTGCAAGCAAATGTGTGTGTTGAATATGTGTTGTTAAAACTGGCATAACATCTGCATTATATCGTAAGCATATTAGTTTTATTAAATTCAAAGAACTCAGTTATGAGCATGAAAAAAAAAACATCACATATCACTGTTGTTCGAAATACGAATGTCATTTTCAGCTTATTCTCTTTTTATTTAGTTTTTCATTATCGCAATTTCGTTATCAATACTTCCGTAACGTCCGCCGTAATAAACATTGTATTGTGTTATGTTACTAGATTTAGTTTTTATTTAATAATAATAGTGCTATCAAATATTTTCCATCGTTATTTAGATATGACAATTGCTTTGTTACGGAATAACTACCTACTTCATTCAACAACATTCTCTTCTTGATATTTAAAGTGTTGTAATCAATTCAGCATTTAACTATTTATCTTCGCATCCAGCCCCGCTCTATCACTTTTTATTGTATATTTTGCAAACAACCTCACGATATTGATATTAATTCTAGCCGAACTCAAAATTTCTGCTGTATCGTTGTATTGTTTCTTCAATTACTTGCTGAATAATTATATGCTCATAAATAATTGATTGGTTCATCTATGTACTAAAATTTCTACGTTATTTTAACAAGCTCATAAAATGGCAATTTATTTTTATTGTTGATAACTCTTTGCAACGCCTGTATCAATTGTGTTAACTTTTCACAATTTGTTTTATGAATTATTTAATATAAGCGGTATATCATATTCCATCCGATAATCTTATAAAATATACGTAAAATATTAGTGCACATTCAAGAATATTGGTTTTTTTTGCAATCGAAAACACGTTTTATAGTCCCTAAAATATATAGCATGATCTCGTCAATTTTTGTGATATTAAAATGTGAACGCATGTGAAGGTGTTGTTTCCTATACCATTATGTATTGTTTTATTGTGTAGCAGGTCATCTCACAACGCTAAGATTAATTTTAACTAAGTCTTTTTATTTCCAAGACACTTGTAAATATATTTACGAAATTTTACGATATCAAAGTATCTAAAATCAGTGCCTCCTAAATGTTTTATGCCACGGAACCCTAAACGAAAAATTTTCGGTCACAAGTTTGGTAAGCACTGTTTATATAACGATATTTTTTTGCTTCAAAATAACAGTGTCCATACTATGAAGTTGACATCATTTTCAACTTTTGATTCCGGTCGAGCTAAATTCTTCGATATATTTACCTCATTCCACTAGTTAACTTGGCAGTATTAATTGGATTCTTCGTATAAATGTTAAAATTCCTACCCAACGAATTGTTGATAAATAGCTAACCATCAAATTGGGGTGATTTGAAATTGAATGTGGGCCATATGGCATTCCTTCTATTTCTATATCCATTACCCCAAGTTTTTCTACTCCGCTCACAAAAATAGTTTCTTCCTACACGCTGCTAACTATGTGAATAAATAAACACAGTCATATATGCCCGCCCGCACGACGTTTACTTCTCACCCTAAATAAGGTAGGTAATTTTGTTATTCCGTTCAGAATCGATGAATCAGCTTGGAAATGATTTGTCTACCAGGGTTAATTAATTATTCTTTTAATAATAACTAAAAATATTTGCTTTTAATTAGTTATCAGTCGGCATGGTTTCGATTTTACTACATCAATATGTTAAGCTAGACAAAAATTTGTTTACCTTCGGTGGCAAAAGTGAACCTAGCTCAGCTAAATCGGAATATGTCCGATTTTTTTCCTACCACGTGAGTCGGTTGAGATTTTACTCTATTAATTATAACCGTGCGTAATTCGTGATTACTGCGCCGGTTTGTTGATTATACACACATTTTCGAATATCCTTATTGATTTTTAGTGGGTTAACTTCCACTTTTTAAAACATCTGTGACATTTAAATTCTGTTTCTCCCTTTCAATTCTATAAACGAGAGGGAGGTAGCGAGAGAGATAGCTTGCTATTAGTCTATTTCATGTCTTACCCTTTTACATTCACGCTCATCAAAACATGAAGATTTCTGTGACTGAGCACAACTTCTTTGTATTGAGATATTTTGTTTAATATTTAAAGTGTGGTATTAATTGCGAGTCCGTAATATTTTCAATGCTATTTAAAATCACAAATGTCATCACTTGAAATACGAGTGTCCTGCTGGTAGACAAAGTTTGATCATCGTTCCATAAGTGTATAAAGACCAACTCGTTACAAGTTTGCAAAGTAATTCAGCCATCTTGTTGCTACTGCGACTTAATTATATTATTATAATACGATCAAAACTCTGCTCGAAGACCGTGGCTTGAGTTTCTCTGCCTAAGTGCATTTGTATATTTAAACTTCCCCTTCTGTTTATAAAGGCAGCCTCCAACAGAACGTGCTTTCTTTCTCCAAGAAACGTATAATGAAATTGAGAATTTTTCAATCTTATCCATTCTATTTTCAAGCAAATTTTATATTATATTCGAAATATTCGAGTATACAAGACATTTTTTCATCTAACATTTTCATCACTTTGAATCGTAACTCTCACTTCTTGATGGCAAGTTATAGTATTTTAAATTATAATACACATTTTCGTACTATTTCTACACTATATTTTATGATCAAGATGAGCGTAACCGGTCCTGATCTTAAAATTCATTATAGAAATAGTACTTTAGATGTGTTTGTATTATTTAAAACAACATTTTCTTGCGAGATTTCCTAGATTAATGTTCTGAGTTCATTAGATAACATCTTTACTAAGATTTTATAAAATATTTTTACTAATCAGTGGACAGAGCAATTCATATTGTTTTCCTATATCATTTTAAAGTAATCACCGCCTAACTTGGACTATAACATAACGCTGACATTTAGTATAGAACAATGTATAACAACTCCTCACGTATACTGATTGCGCATTCTACTGATAATGGTTTGTTTCACGTGCTTTTCGATATATATAAAAAACAATATTTAATACCAAGAACTGACTTATCAGTCAATTACGTCGTCATTTCTATGGGATCTGTGTTATAGACTGATAATAAATTAGCATGAGGATGCCGAAATGCGAAACTCAGGTCGTGAGTGTAAAAGCAAATATGATTGTACACATTTACAGCAATTCATATTTGATATTGAAATTCTACCAACAACCCTCTCTTGATATAGTAAATATCTAATGCATCAAATATAGTTTGAATTCGACAAATGTCCAGCACTAAACCGCTCTGACATCAAAACATCTTTTGGTGCGAGGTCGTCAATTTATATACAGTCTACAGTTACATATCATTTTGTTTTAAGCAGTCTCTCTCTGTTCATCATCACGTTGACTGGAGCGCGTGATTGGTAGCCAAATCGTAAACTCCTAAGACTTATGACAGTGTAGTTGTCACGTTTTTACGACAAAAGGACATTCTAGTATGCTATAATTTTCTCATCGCATCATTCATTATTGCTCCTTTTGGCAGGGCGAAAGACATTAAATTTGTCTTTTTTTTGTATCGTGAGACGCACACCTCGTAATGCCAAAACGTGTTTTCTTATCAAACAGACCGTATTCTAGTGATAAACGAATTGCTTTTTTTGGAATACATAGCTTTGTTAAAATCTAAAATATCAAATGTTTTTATATCAAAAATTTCTGTAGCATCTTTGTTGTTTTAGAATTTTAATAATTCATATAAAAATATAATACAAACGAATTCAAAGAATTTCTGTATTCAGGAAACTTACGCATGATCCTTTAGTACACTTTAGCTAGTTACATAATATGTTGCTAGTACGTGTGCCTAAAATTAGTCAAAAGGAAAAAATAATTTAATAACCAAATATGAACATTCAATTTTGTCTGACCATTCGAAGATAATTATCTCCGGAAAATTCTAAACAACATGAAGTAAAGCACTAAGTTCCCCTTAGAGTACAGAAAGAGTGGAATACTATCACACATACGTTTTATATGACTATTTTAATATCAATACAGAAAAGAAATTGCTTTAGTTTGAATTCACAATTATTTTTTTTTGGCCGAATTTTGAACATTTGCATGAGTTTTGGCACACTCGGCCCAGATTTAGCCTTTCGATCCACGTGTTTGGGGATTTATTATTTTGAAAATTGAAATTTGGTTATCCAACTTAAACACTTTTATTTGGTTGAATATAATTGCATAATTCTGTAAGTATTTTTTTGTCACAAAAGGCTTCTTTTCGTTTTATGCAATATCACCACCTTCATAAAAAATACTGTATTCTATTGTTATATAATCTACCTTATGCCAATGTCAGCACGCTTATGACATTAAAAACATTTTTTTTATTTAAAATCTTTGTAAATTGTTACATTGTAAAGTTATTCAAACCGATATAGCATAGGTAGTGGTCGATCGTAATCAGTAATCGGACAAAGCAGAACAAAAGAAAAATAAAATATATTTTTGTCAATGTGTTGTTTGAAACTCAACAATTTGATGCTATCCACCGTGACTTTAATTCTTATTTTATAAAGAAAACTTTAGGAAGAAAATCGGGTTAATAAAATTAAAGTGATATAAAAATAATCTATTACATATGCCAGAGACTATGCGAATATTTTCACTTGCTCGTCGCATTCATCTCTCTACTCGCCTTGTTGACTGTCTCAAGCTTGCGCACTCATGCTAGCCTTTGTTATATCCTTTCGCTTTCGACGGCGGTGGCGGATAAATAATAAAATAATTATTATTACATAGTTGGATAACTGGTTTCTTGAAGTCGCTCGCGTTGCAGTGAAGCTGTGTCAGTTATATTTAGAGCCAGCGACGCCTTCTCTTACTGGAAGGTTAAAACATTACCGGATGTCGACAATAGAATGTAAACGGGGAAGTATTTATGTATCCAATTATAACACAATTTAATTAAAATAACAAATGTCTTAGAAAATAACTTTAATTTTGTTTACCGTCTTTAGAGTGGCAGTAGTTTAATGAAGTGTTTCTAATTACAAATTTTGTGAAGATGTAATGAAATAACTTTGTACCGTGTATATTCCAATGCCCAGTTCAGTTAGCTTGCGAATATTTAGAATTAATACAAATCGTCGACTTCGTGAAGTTAATAAAAGCCAATTACGAGCATAAAAGCCAAATAATACATACATGTTTGTACACAATATTAGAAACGATAATTGTGCATATATCTTATCAGTGTGTGTGTTACTAAATTATGATTCATGAAATAAAAATTAAAAAAAGATACAAGCTATTTCGCTGAATTTATTATTTCCTTAAGTACTTTATCTTCATAAATATTTATACTTTGATAGTCTTAATAAGTTTTCAGTTTTCAGAAAATACTAGTATTTACATAAATACTTATTTTATATCCGTAGATTATACGAATTCTCAAATGATTAGGCTTTGTTATTTATCCCTCATCTTACTTTTAAAGGCAGTTCTAAATATTTTCTAAAATAATACAAGACTGGTATTGTCTTTTTGAGAGATTTCTCACATAAATAAATTTTGACGAAGGATCAATTCGGGGAAGTGATCGAAATTTTGTACGCACAGATTATTTTACGGATTCCGGCGATTTCCAAGACGAGAGTGCTACAGATTGTCGGGGAAGAGAAACAAAACGATAGTTCGTTTTATTATGCTCTCCTGACAGCGGTTCTCTTTTGTATTTTTACTAAAATATATGATTATCTTAATAGATTCATTTAATATATTATAATTATTCAATTTAAGAAAATAAATCGTGTATACAGTGATAATGTAATTATAAATTTAAGTATACGTGTATCTGATATCATTATGATCAGAAGCCTCATTAATACCCAGCCGGATGAACACCTCCCTCTAAATATATTTATGTGTGTTTGGTATTCATTTGCCACGCACTTCCGCCAAACTTAATTATTTAATTATTCAAGTAGCCTCAAGATCAGCCTTGTTCTTAAGTTAAAATATTTTTTCAAAATTGAACTTCTGCTGTTCCTGCAATTTTCAAATTAATGTTATTATTCGTACCTTTATTTTAATATGAGAGTATTTCTATGTTCTTAAACGATCGGGATTTAAAGTAAAATCAAAGTGCATATTGTTTGCTTCTTTTCCACTATAATGATATATATTGAAGATTATTGGTAATTGCGTGTTTGTAACGATTTTAGGATTGGGAAGTAAGCAATCTTTGTTTATTCATTCAAGCGTATATTGCTCAATTGTATCTATTTATTTCTAATTGATGCAGAAAGCATTAAGCCAAAAACTTTTGTTAAAGAATCTAGGTATAGCACAAGAACGTAAACTTTTATAGTCTGATTTTAATATTATTGATGGGCAAATTGAGAATCATTGTTTTAACTGCGAAATGACCGTACATGTTATATTCTACAAATCTTTTTAAAATAATCTTTCATGCATACTGTCCTTTAACTTTGATAATGAATAAAATTCATTTTATACGGCAGTAAATTATTAGTCTGCGTTTGACATTCACCTTTGTAAAAATACTGTTTTATACGTATGTTTTCTATATCGTTGAAAAAAGCTCACATCTAGAAAATTGTCCTCTTTGAAATATGATTTTTATTTTTGGTCTTTCTTACCTTTGAATATTTTTTCAACACGCTTTTACTATTTTATTTTTTCTTCCCTTAACCGTGCGGGGTTTTGAAATATTTTAGACCCACGGGTCGGTTGATAGGTAAACTATCTACTGCTGCACCTTACATAAATGGCTTTATGTCTTCAGTGGTGTATCTAAAATCAGCCGTTATAAACCTTTTTGAATTAAAAAAATAATTAAATAAATAAATATTTTCCATAAAAGTATTTAAATAGACATGCATGCAGGCTAGTTTGCTTCGTTGTGTATTATATTTCGCTATTATCTGTAATTAGATATTTTTACCAGAAAAAAGACAACCGTTAAAAGATCGATTCTATGCCTTTCTGCATTGGGTGGTTTGAGGAAGTTATAAAGTGTTTTAGAAGGCGGCTTCATCACATAACAAGCCGGCGAAAAATAACTAACAATTTGTCTTTTTTCAGCGAAAACTGGTCCAGTTTTGTATTCAAACTCATACTTTTCCTTTTTGTGTCATTATATCAAATAATATTCGTTTAATTCGGTCATGAATAATTGGAATCAGAATTTTATTATGGAATGCATATTTTATTATAACACTTTCGGTGAATTTTGCGGTAGTTATTTGGTATTAATAACTAACTTACTGAGAAATATAATTTATGTCACACGCGGTACAGTCAAAATCTATAATATTATTTCCTGCGATTTTATAATAATCAAATAAATTTTAACTGCCGCTATATTATTTCAAAGTCAGCACAATAACCGTTGATTATCGACACCTGCTTTTCACCTGGTTCCTGGAATGCGCCCATTGCCTGCGTAGACTGTGGTGAGCGGTTGTCTGCCAGCCCGCTTACCTCTCGTTCGAACCTCGGTTGTGGCTATTTTATTATATTACTGACGAATCATTCTTTACCTGCGACCCCAAATGTGTGCTTCTTTTGAATTCCACCCGGGGGTGGGACTTGGAGGTTGAGAAAAAGGATGTGCTTTGTCGATCTTCTAAGCAACGTTTCAATAATAAAACACCAAAAAACAAATCTCTTAAAGCAGCACATTTCCACAAAATATAACTTATCTGATAGAATAGATAGAGAATATAAAGAATTACCAGTTTGAAAATGTCAAAATGTAGAAATTATATTTTAAATAATAAACATAAATTTTAGAATTATTTCCATAATATGTTATATGATCAAGACCGATTTCCCTCATCGGATACACTGTCAAATGATAGTATACAAATTAAGAACAAGCATATAGGTATTTATTTTAGTATAAATATCCCTTTTAATTTGTTAATCTGAGGGTATGTTTACTAAACAATCGCTAAGCAGGCATTTTATTATGCTAACGTGCAATTGTTGGCAGCCTTCACTCCCTTGGAGCACAATGCTTTTATTAGTTTTCGTAATTTTCGAAACGTTGAAGTGCGAATTTGTAATATGGGTTAAGACGATGGCATGATGCTGAAATACCATTCACGTGATTTTTTTTTATTAAAGAATCATATTTAAGTATTCTTCAACAACTAGTGATATTGATCTGTCAAAATTCACATACACACAGTGCATCGTGCGCTAATGCAGTGATATACTGTGCGTTGCTAATAAGATAAATATATATTTTTGATTCCATTTCTTAGCTATTATGCTATCAACTTAACAATGTTGTGTATTTGGCTCTCTTCTAAAACATTTTAAAACTACTGATATAATGGGTCACGATTTAGGTGAATGTCACAAGTCCACGCTTGTCTGCAATAAATGTGAAACTGTTGACTAATATAGCCTCTACCAACTATCAAATAATTTGCGCAACTTTGTCGGTTATGCAAACTCGCTGACCATATGTACGCGAAGCTCCGCATTGTTTAACGTTTTCGTTGCGACAAAATAGCCATAAATTCATAAAATAGACTGCTTATAATATATCTACACCATTCTTTTGAATATGATAATTTTATTTGATTATTTGTGATCGTCCGTGTTCTGCTAACTTCCAACAATTTATTATAATATTCTCAGTCTTTTAATAGAGAATATCTTCGGGGAAAATCTCCATGTTTATAAAATTTCTTTGCAATTAAAATAAAAACACTAGCTTATTTGAAACACATTATTTTTTTACTGCTGCTTAGTCAAATGAAATGATGTTTGTCGTAGTCTTGCGGTTTATGGTCTAATTTCATATTCTGAAAGTAACCCGTGCTTCATCATTTGAGAACGCTGACTGACTATGTAATGTCGGTCTTAGTTTGGAATATTTTTTTGAATTGGTATTTTTTTTTCATTTTAATTTCATTCTTTAAATCCTATTAGAATAATCTGATCCTTTCCCGAATAGTAGGCAATGTAGGTTGTGTTTTGCGGTGCCTAACGGCTCGAATCGGTCTTAATAAATTGACTTGAGGTTTTGTCTCTTCTTGGAAAAGAATTATATTAAAATAATAAAAATAAAATTCGTTATTTTTTTCATCTGACGAGTGAAACCTATCCCCATCATAAAAAATATATAAATTGCTGAGAACTCAGCTCTGTTATTAGATCCATCCGTGTAAGAGGATGCCTGAAGATGCCGAATGTCGAAACTCAGGTCGTAAGTGAAAAAAAACTTGTGTAATCGTACAAAGTTTTAACAATTCAAATTTTATTAAGCACATTCAGTAAATATTATGAATTATTTTAATATAGTGTGATACTTTTCTTTCGTGGAAGTGAAATAAATGTAATCTGTTTTACTATTTACTTAATTTATGGAAAACCGTTTTGTCCTAGGAAACAATTTGTTTATATCTATACAAAAAATAGCCATATATAACAAATATTAGTGTACATTGCAAATGCGACGCTTACATTTTTTGTATTAAAGGCGGAAGATGATGTTTTATTTTTACGTAGCTTCATAATATAGACGATTTCATTATGGAAAACGATTAAAATTTTTATGGCCGTTTAAATTATTCGTCAGCTGATATAGATTTGGCGTTTGACGTAATCTTCAAAATATAAATAATATATTTTATGGACGACTTTCACTCTCGAAGCAGATTACGCATCGTTCTAAATTTAAAGCTTTCCTTTTTCTTGCATTATAAGAGGTTAAGTATTCGTTTGGTTGAGATATGTATTTATATAAATGGAACTATTGTAGATGTATAAGTGAAGCACAACTTGCGACCCGTATCCGCATGCATTTCAAAAATTGTCTCCTAAACATATTCTGTCTCTGTGACTGTGATCAATACGGAATAAAACAATTCGTTGTTATCGTTTACATTACTTTTGAATTGACTTTTATATTGAATGCATCGCATTACACCTTCGTTTAAACAGTAGAGCAGTACTGTATCGTGCTATATATAATTTAGAATCTTGTTGACACCCATGCACATGGAAAAACAGTAGGATGGCATAAATCTATAGCATACAATCGAAAATTTTCTGTTATGTAACAGAATTCAACTAAACAATACGTTCATTATTCGTGTCATTTGTGATTCATTCATATTCTAATAGAAAACCAAACACCAACCCACACCATTAAATGAAAGAGACAAACGTTCGTTCTATATAACTTACATCGGTTTATATATTCTTTCAACTGAAAGTGTGTGCAAGTATTCTTATTTTAGTATATATCTACCTGTGATACACTGCTTCTTCAAGTTTCGAGTATTCAAATCGCAGATTTAGTTCATATAAGACAAAGCTTGTTGGAATATTTTAAGAAGTAAATTAAAAATTGTCTGATGCAACGGGACGGGTCCGTTGTGGAAAATTCACGAAATAATCATTGCCTTTAGACGAAGGTAGTTTGGATACCTTAAATGAGAATTCGGTTAAACGAGAATGTTTAGTAAAAACCCTTTCTCGTTTCAAAGCACACACATCTTGATTGCGTGATGAATTGATTCATGAGACATGGCCTAGGTCCAAAATTTTACTGCAAAAATATAAATGTCCCAAAACCAAGTTAAGTTCTTTTATTTTTTAGTCAGTAATTCAACTTTTTACACTTTATTCAGGACTTGGAAAAAATACTACAGTGCACTCTCGATTATCCCGCCTAAAGCTGGGGAGGATGGTCACGGATAATTGAAAAACAAGGATTATCAGAATCATCAAATTTTTATTTTATTTTCGAATATAATGTCATATCCAAAATTTTAACACATTATTTATATATTCATTATTTATCAAGAAAACACAAACGAATAAATAAAAATATAATATTTTATCATATATATATATACGAACATAAAAATATTAAAAAATATAGTTTTATATGTATACAAATTTAAAAAATTTGTTGTTTCATATTCAAGACCGCAATTCATTAATGCGTCTTATAATCGTCATAGAAAAAAATCAATCAAATTGAATTTGAATTAAGGAATATTTATTTTCAGGCACGAATAATCCGCAAACCGGATAATCCAAACACGGGATAATCGAGAGTACACTGTAGTAAATAAATGGTTTTAATCCCCCCTTCATTACAAACATCATATTCAACCATGAATCTTACATTTTTGCCTCCTCGACGTGATTTCGATTTATGTATCAGTTTCTGCGATTTCACTGGATTTTGGATTTTATTTGAAAATATTTTTTTGTAAATTTATTTCGGTTAAACTTTTTAATTCTGCTCTTAGTGTATAACTCTTCATTTATACGGAGCAGACACCAAACTTGAAGATATCTTTGTGTTAGTATACAAGCACATGCATCATCTCAGATAATGAATCGTTCTTTTGTACGACACATAAAACTCGATCACGCAGTCAGTTTGTAGTACTTCGTAAATGTCGTTGTTAGTCGTCGTTTCGATTCGAATGAATTCCCGGAATACCAACAAGTTGTCGCTTCTCGAAGATTCTTATTTGTATTCTTTATTCCCCTGCTACAATGAAAGTAAACAGACAAAGACGCTAAAATGTCGCGACCATTTCTACTAGATCAACACTAAGCAATCGTATTCACATACAGGTTACAAATGACAATTTATTGCCAAGGTTTTGCGTCTTATGAAACTCGCAAGAAATGATATTTGCGTCGCTCGCACATTTCCCTTTACGATCTATTACTTCGAGTTAAATTACTGTGTAAAATTAAATGTCTCGATTCAATTAAATTTTGACTATTCGTGTCATTGGCTTTTATTGAGCACTGTTTTTTTGAAAACACGAATGGTTTAATGGCATTCATTGCGAATCATGTGCTAACAAATTTAGTCGTGGCTCATTTCTGATGGATATCTACGTCAACAGCTTGTTTCCCTCTACAGCATAGGTGCCCAACCTCTTGGGTGGAGACCCCTTTTCATAAAATCCATGTAACCCGCGACCCGCCATAAAATTCTAAAGCATAAAAATTTTTTTTTTTTTAGTTGACCGTATAAGTTGACGACACCCCAAAAAATCCTTCACGACCCCTAGGTTGGGAACCTGGGATCTATAGCACTGAACCAATTGCAAGCAGAATGGGAATTATAAAATAAAAAGCAACACCGAGAAAATATATGTATATTTTATTGTGAAGCAATATTGTCACATTATACTGCTACATAACCAAAAAGCGAATCATTAAAAAAAATTGTTTTCAAATTTTTACCTAAAATACAATTTATTCATTTGTTTTATTAAAACAACTGTCGAAAATAATAAACAAATGCTTTAGAATGCTGTAATATGTTATCAGAAGAATTCACAATTTTATAAGCATGCCATTTTTAACGAAGGTATGTATCTAGGGTTGCGATAACGAGAATAAACCATATCGGTTCTCGGTATTCATATACATATATATGTATTTGAATTAAAAAATGTTATTACAAATACTAGTTTAGTTTTCAACATTGCTGGTATTAAAAACTGAGCTCATGAATTCGAATTCCGATACGGATGTTAATAAATCATTTTTTAGATTAGCCCTAATTTTACAATGTCTAAAATTGTCCGAATAATCGCAATCAGCTGACCAATAAATACCATTACAACAATTTTTCATTTCCCTTGCACTCTGAAAAATGATAAGATGAGAAACTGAGTAACAAGCAGTTCTCGTAGTCAGGAAAGATATCTGCCGAAATACCACAATTTCGCATTTTTAAAATCGGTATTTGGTGATAAAGATAAAAACCGTTTCGTTGCTTCTGTATCGATAATGCAGGTATTGCAAACCCTATATATGGTATGTAAAAAGCACTGTCTTGCTACATCATATGGTATGTAAAAAGCACTGTCTTGCTACATCACGCGATAACCCTCGATTCTCGATGCCCATTCCACAGCGCGAGTGGTGAAGCACTGTCGTATCATTTCATTCACCTTCCCTAGTCTATTTCTGGATCAGTATTTCACTGGCATCCTTCACTCGCTCTAGCTATATGATATGTTAAGTGTTTACATCACTCGGAAAATCGCTACATCATTTGGGATTGTACTGAGATTTTTTGACAATCGACTGACCGTTTAGTGCAGTGGCTTGGTGAAAAAGTGAAATACGATTGTATTGGTTTTTTTGGTTTTTTTGAAAAAAGTAACAATTCATTACTTCAATAATAAACTCTTATTGAAGACCGCGCGGAGATGAATACTTCAAGTGGTCGTTGAGTAATAGTTTAAACTACACGATACTTTTTATTTAAGCGGTGCACATCCATCGATTTACACGGTTGATTGGTTTCTATAAACAACGAATGATCGATTTGTTTTTATTTTTCTCAACAAGTATCAAGGCTAATATCAATAAATCACAAGTGAAACCTGGTATACCAATAATCTAAGTAATTTTATTTCGATACTAGTCATTCATCACATTCAATTTTTCATTTTTATCGGCTGATTTTTTTCTTCTACGATAATAAAAAATATTCTGACCTTATCGTCATATTCAAAACAAACCTTAATATTTGATCATTTTATTCAAATAAGTGAGTAGTAATTATTGCTATCATCGTCTTTGTAGAATATTATGTCTAATAAATCAGCATTTACGAATTAATTTCATTTATGACGCATTTTACAGTATTTAATATTTTTAAAGGAAAACATCAGCTGTTGATTATTTATGCGCTACAATTTCTCCCTAGAGAAACATTTTCCGTTAAAATTCAACTAATCGATCAATAATATGTTCAATTATATCCGAGTATTAAAATTCACTTGCAAATAAAGAAGTATTTTTTGGACGTCACAGTAATTTCGCTCTTTCTCGTTGACTTTGAATGTTGTTCATTTTGTAGGTCGGCCAGGCCAGATTTTCATCTGACGTTTCGCTCCGTTCGCCTACGAACACATTTTACAATAATAAATTTTCCTCGAATAAATTTTCCTGCACTATGCTATCTTATATGCTTGGAGTATGCGAATAATCTCTCATCTGTTCGCGATATGATGAATCTGCTGCCAGAAAAGTTTACACATTGTTTAAGCCATAATAAATATGAAAAATTTGATACATTGCAGACTTTAGAGTATAATAATACGTCATAAATATTAATATTCTCACTCAATACTTTTGGGTGGAATTGTAAGTACAAGAAAAATAAATATTAATATAACGTTTTAAAAATGTATGAGCGGTAGAAATAGTGTTATATTAGTTTTCAATATTTTTCTCACTTTCACTTATGTTATGCAGGTCGAAAACAATACTATTTCAATTATATAAAAAAATAAACATAAATAAAAACAAATGTTTATTTTGAAAGTATTGTGACTTTTATGAACAGTTTAACTCGTATAGATATATTAACTTCTACATGCGGAAAAGTTTACTGGGTCAAAGGTTTAGCGTGGCTGCATTGTTTGCATGTCATCATTTATGATGGGTTTTACTCTGCTGGCAATTAATGTTAGATTCGTGTTAATACACAACAGCATTTTATTTTATTATGTATTTAAACAAGTTACACGATTTACAGTGAATTTTCAATTTTGAACTTTTACCGTAAAAAATATGTACGATGGGAGATTTAATTGGGTCATATTGTTGTCCGTTCTTGTTCCGTTAAATATCAAATATTTAACATACGTTATATTATCTCTAGTCTTAAGCATAGAATACTATTTTTAAGTTTCAATGGAACAGATTTTTTTTACTTAATCATAATACCATATTCATTTTCTGACACATTTTCAAGCACGTTGATTAATAATTTTGTATCGTATATTTTATTTATTTGAATGAAGAAGTGTGAATTTAACCATGAAAAAAATTGTTTAGCGTTGTATTTCGGAATTCTTTTCGTTTAGTGTATAATTTTAACAAGTTGATCTCTGGAAGGTATCCCCCCACACAAAAAGACCTGGAATAAATATATAAAAGCTTTTTTTTGTTTTTCCAATCGTTTGATATTAAATATGACAGGTGTTTTGCCTTTCTGAAAAACATTTGAGATAGGAAGAATAGTATGAAGATGCTTCTCATTAATTTTACTTGAAATGGGACAAAAAATAATCAATGTACCATTATTATTATTCGAAAATTCAAACCATTACCGTCGTATAGTACTGATATTATTTTTATGTAAAGCTCTACTTGGCTTTATTAATCCACATAAAATAATGATTTATTGTTTTATAATAAATGCGATATTTCGTTTGATATCCTACTTTATTGACTTACGCAGATGCTAACTAAAAATAGCGTCCATTCGTACATAAAATTTGTGAACGCGCGGGAGCCGCGCACCAAATATCTGATTGATTCGGCGTGTTTTTGATTGGAATATTTCCAGAAATACTAATTTTACAACGCTATTTTGCACATGAATTTTGATTTGAATGTTTGACAAACATTTATATAGTAGTTATATTTAGCAGAGTTGATAAAATCACACCAATCCAATGCTGCCTGACAGGGTTAAAAAAACTTAAAGGTTCCATAGTTTTTTTCATTATTCAGACTATTCATATGAACAGTTTAACTTTATATACAGTTACATAAAAGACCGCACTTAATTATCATAATATGTCGCCGATTACCTACTATTGTTATCGCCATTATTAATTAAATATTCATATCAATATGAATATTTAAAACAGAAATGTATAATATTTCTATAAATTAATCACATTCTTCTTGTAATTATTTCCTTAATTTTATCATAAAATGATCAGGAACAATTTCGCTTTATCAACTGAAATAATGCAAATTATTTGGCTTCCTTATATCTATTGATGCATTCTGCGACAGCTAAGTTCATTTGTAACGTAAAAATGCTACTGCTTCTTTTTTTATTCAATAGCCTAAAGAGTCTTGCCATATATACAAATATTTGATAATAATGACCGATTGCTTCTACGAGGAAATTAGTAGAATTGGCGGCCAAACGTTAAGAGGGTTCCACAAATAACTTCACTTGCATCTTGCTATTCGCGGAATATTTTGATGCATGTGTTATTTGTTGGGCCGTATTCAGGCCATGGGCATAATTTATTTGTACACGTGCGCTGAAGGATACTTATGTATTTTCAAAGTAAGGAACCCGTAGAGTCAATAATATTATACAGTATATAGATCGTGGCTATAAATCAACACAAAAGATTAATTTATAAACAACGTATTTTTACTTAAACCAGAAATTTTAAAATACAAGCTTAAAGTTGGTTGTGTACCAAGCTTAAATCACAGTGATGATCTTCACAATGACAACCTTGCTGCCGGGCCTTTTGATGTGACATTACACGTTTCTTATTGCGATACAACTATTTGTAATATAACGATTAGGTAAAATGCTTCCTATAATTTTAAATGTACTAAACGTGTGATACGGTACTCTTTAAACTATACGTTTCATACTGTTTGAAACTATGGCATAGTTTTCCAATAATCATTTTCAAACATCAAATCCGACTGGTATATCAAAAGACAATTATTTAAATTTCGGTATGAAAAAGTTTAACATCAGCATCACATTATTGGGACCTTGAATTGTCGAGATTACTATTAAAATTCAATTAAATGATATGATTTATAGATAGATCTTAAATATGAATTTTATTTTTCAATACTAAATCTTTTTCAAAAATTACTTAATAGTTGGTTTGCACAATATGGCTACTAAAAAGATATGAAAATAATAATAAAAAAAACATTCATGTTTTTCTCAATGTGGATCATATTTCCTCTAAATGAAGTTTTTAAATGTCAATAACGTGTTAATCAGTTTCTCCATCTGATAAGAAGATAAGGCTAAACAGGACCAGTTATTAATCTTTCCAGTTGCTAATCTTTTTTTTGCGTTTGGTTCGGTACTAGGAGAAATAAAAACTTACACATTAATTCATAAAAACAGCTAGCATAAAATAGTATTTCTAGAAAATGAAGAATGGCCTTTTTTTTTTATAAACACGATTGATAAATTTATTATTATAGATTTTATTTATATATTATTATTGTAATTCCAGTTTTTCTCCCATTATTTTTTAGTTCAGTCTTGCAGCTATTTTTTGCGTAGTCCACAGTTAAATTCAATATATGCTGCACAATTTCTGAATATTTTAATACTCTCGAGTAAATAAACAATACATTTATTATTAGCATTAAACGAGACCTTAAATCTTATGAATTATTTAATTACATACAATTTATGATGTTTGCTTTATGAATGCATTTTAGAATAAATAATCATTCTTTGATTTTCTTGCGAAATATTATTCCAAAACGCTCTGAATAAATACAGTGTAGTTATTCTCATATACCCACTGTATCCACTGAAGTGAACGAACTAACTCTGAGCTTTCGTGGAAAGATTTCCAAGGCTGCAGCTTCCGACGGAAATCACATGCTCACATTTACGCCGGTTTCGCCTTTACAATGTTAATATTTTTGACTGATCGCTTCAGTTTTCACTACTTTGAAGTTGCAACATTACTTTGATTGCGAAAAATACTTTTGCTTTGGCCGGATGTGTTTTTCTTTAGACCACCGTGAATAATGGACGTCGAATATAAACGAAATTGTTCACTGCACATTTTCTGCATTGCTTTTATAATAGTTATGCACGCTACTACGCTAGTGAAATAAATGAGCGAAGCAACATATACTTATTTATTAATAATTAAATAAACACAGTAAGTTTAAAAACATGTATAAGAAATACATTATAGAATTTAGATTAAAAGAATTTGTTAATCGTTGTTATAATTAGAATCAATGGTCACATTATAAATAAATAAAATTTACGATACAATAAATCTGATGACAGTAAAATCATAGATGAAAAATTCGTGTTACAGAGAGTAACAACCATTAAAATGACAAAATTATTGATTTTGTATTTAATACGACTTTCCTTAGAATTTTCGCACACACAAAGATAAATATGATTACCACCAACGACGAACAAATATAGTCCATATCTCATAGTCGTTTTGGCTACATTGGCTATAATGTAATATGTGATAATGTATTATCAACTTTTAAGGTGTTAACTTTTACTTATTGGTGGAAAACAACACATTTTTAGTCATATTTTCACAATCTATTTCATGATCAAGACCGGTTTCGCTCATCGCGAACATTGTTAACATTTTTTTTTCATATTTGTATTGACAAGTATCAAAAGTCCTTTGTAATTATGTACTTAGCAAAATAGTTCACGATAATAATTTCCCCTTGACATTCAAATTGCAATACCCATCGACCACCCAGATATCATATGGAAAGTGCCTTTACGATGCAAGTCGTATCAAATATCCCAATGTTCAATACAAAGCCATGCGTACTTTCGTGCGTTTCGATTATCCACGCCTTCTATGAAAATCAGCACGATCTCCATATATACGCAGTAATTTTCTTTGTTCTTTGAAACTCGACAAGGCTTCGTCGTACATCTTTCTTTGTTTTCATAATTCTTATTGTAAATTCAGTCTTGGTCAACCACGCTGCAACTACTCGCATCGAGTTCGTGATTTTAACTGGAAATAAAAATTCAAATCGTTGCATGTTTTTTTCTTAAATTGGCTAATTTTTCTTTTAAAAATGCTGTCTTCGATGATAGATTTATTTATGTTTGAATACAAAATGTTGCATAGTAATAACATACATTGTTTTTTTTAAATTACTATTATTGACATGACATAGTCACAACTACTTTTAATGTACAGTCTTAAACGTGTGGCTTAATTAAATTGCCAAATTAATATATATTTTGAATAGGATTCCTTAAATTCATAAATTTATTTTAGTTATTATTAGTAGCTTGTTACTGCTAGGCCGTTGGAACAGGAGAGAGGATGTGTTGTGTGCCTTTTCTGCACAGCTATATATAGATAAGCGAATGTTAGTTTAAGCATAGTTCTGACGATGGCGTGAGCCGAAATAGCTATCAACTATATTTGTTAAAAATCATTTTGTAGAACTAAAATACATTGCTATTTTTTCACCGTGTTATAATGGAGTTCTACCAAGTGAATGTCAATTCAATCAATAAATCATAAATCATAAATTTATAATAGATGTCGTGAATAAAAGAATAGTTCTTTTTTGTTTGCAATCAAATTTATATAATACTTTTAAAGACTAAATTTTCTGGACGTATTTTCGCTCTCTTATAATTAATTATGTGGGAGAAGACAACAAAACATTCATGTAATCAAACAATATTGAATATCAAATTGATTATAAATATAGATATTCTCACTTTTAAGGTGTTAACTGTCACTTCTTGATGGAAAGGCATGATATTTTGAACAATAAAAAATGTTTTATTTATCAAATAATAAATTTTATTATATCAAAAATACATATTAATGTTGAATCAAATACGTTGCTATTATAAAGCTGTTAATATAAATATCAATATAATGTATTAAACGTATACCTACGCGATAATTGTGATATATATTATATTTACTTTTCTAGATCTTTTTAGATGTATAATATTATTTTCATCGATTAATCTTTATGTTTTATTTCTCAATTCTTCTATAACATTGACATTGTAATACACGATTTCTTTTTTTCTTTTTCCGAGGCTTTACAGTCGACTGATTTTCTATTGTCATCGCTTTCGGTGTGATAATCATTTTATTTTTAAGCGCTTGAACGTCTTTTACCGATTGCAATCTGATTATTGAACCATTACGCATTGGACATATTACATAAATTCAGTTTATAAATTCAATGTTTGCGTGAATTTGATAAGTTACGGGTCGCGGAAAAGATTGTTTAGCTGTGAAACTTATTTTTGAAAAATATTCTTCTTATACTAATTGAATCTCTAATAAAAAACGAATATATCTTTTTTTCGTTTTTTTTTTTATAAATTCCTCAATAAATTGAGTCGTTTTCATAAAAATAAACCACATTTATTTATTAAAAAAATGATTCGCCACTGTGTCAAGCATACACGAAATTTTTAAAAAGGTACAAACAAATGCAAAACAATGATCGCAATAGTTTTAAGTGTAACGTTGAAAAGCTTACTAAAATATAACAAATTCAAGCATTTGTTTCAAAATTTTACGCGTGTGGATTTTTGGTTCCAAGATCGTTTCCCCGACGCCTTTCACCAATGGTCAACGAACACTCGTTTATGACCACTGCTTCAATCAACTGATGCATATTTTAGCTTGACAGATTTTTTGCGAATGTGTCCTTAAAGAATCCTCAATATTTTTCCGTATAATAGGTTAACAGTCGCAAGTTTTCCCTCAGTATATCGATGTACAAATTCTATTTATTGTTGATCTAAATACACTACCCCTGCTTAATATGAAGTTCTATTTCTTTTGAAACGTAGTGCATTCTTGTAGCTTCCAAAACTCCCCCCTAGGACTGCTCTCCCCTCAAAACAGGTCGCGGTCCGCGAGCACCGACCACTTGTCCTTTCGTTCGACTCTCGGCAGACCGCTTCGTGATTTTTCTCTTTTTAGTCCTTTTTTGACGAGTTTGTTCCCTTGAAAGGGAGCGCGGGCGAACTTCTTATACTTCAATACACGAGAAGTGATTTATTTATATTAACTGCCTTAAATAAGATACTTTAAAATGTATACGTTTATGATACTTCCGTTTTGGATCGCATATATTCTTCCTCCGGCGTTTTTAACTTTAATATTTCGATAGATTCATCGGTTACTTGGTGGAAATTAATTTTTAATACTACATTTAACTTTGAAAAATGTTGGCTGTTTATCTGGACATGACACGTGTTTTTCATCTTGAATCTCTTTAGAAGAATCTTGAAAATTTAACACTTAATCTTTCTCTTTCAAGAAGGGTTCTTTTTTTATTATTCATAAATATAAACAAAATTAACATCTTTAATGTTTTCATTTTATATTCCGTTAATTTCGCGAAAGCTGACTGAAAAGCTGAAAACTGACTTAAAACAAAGATGATAGAAATATAATGATGTCTAACTTTTTCGGAATTATGCCACCGGCGGATTATAAGTAAACGTTACTTCATGTATGCGAAGTTTGCTTGTTTTACTCCCTTCACCCGATATAGAGATATATCATTTAAATATATATCCCGAGAACGTATTGTTATTTAAGGCTTAATTAATTCCTCAACTAAAGCAAGATATGTCGTATGACTATGGCTTGTTCACGAAAGAGAGTTCGAAACCATATATAATAGTTAAGATGTGGTCTTTATTCCAATATTGCTCTACGGTAGGAGGTCTTCCAAATTTAAAATTGAAAATGACCCTGATAAAGTATAAGACAATATAAATATTTCTTCAATAAAAAATAATAAAAATAAAAGGTTTCTTCTTACTTCAGTTACTAAAAAGAATAACCTTCTTTAATATACATAAATTCTCTTTTTCGTAAGAACGATCGATATTCTTTCTGATATTTTGAATATTCTACTGAAAGAATCAAGTGCTACCAAAAGGTTTATTTATTTGGCTTCTGAACGTTTCCACTAGTGATATTATGACTCCATAAAGGCCGGCTTATTTCGACATTGGGAAATAATCTTATGATAAAAGAAACTCGTAACAATAAAGGTTTCCTATTGAAGTCACACGCCCTAATGTAATTACGGCGGTGCCTACATTTCAATTCGGAATTCAATAATACTTATCCACACATCATGTTTCATATGAGAAACGAGATTTGGTCCTGGCCTTCGTACAATATTACTTCAGAAACAGTGAATGAAAACCGTTGTGATGTGTACTTTGATCTGACCTTTATTTAGTATGTAATATGAAATTGATGTATCAACAATTGTGTAGTATAGTTCACTTATTTTAGAAATATCACCAGTCTTACTGAATCCCATGCGTATTTATTACTAAGATAAACAATATTTTTATTATCAACTTATAATGAAAATCGGGATAGGACTATTACCCTTTTTTACTGGGCGCTTTTTACACACAAATAGTAAAAATACTAATTATGATAACAATACCAATAATTGGTGATTAGAGATAAACTTACCATTTGTATTGAAAGTGCCTCATGGTTTTCGTTGCCTAATGTTACGTCAGAATCTGTGTTTTACCTATTTTTTAGTACGGGCAATATAATAAATTTTCGACTTTTAAACAAAACTTATCACACAACTTCAGTCTAGATTTGTTTTGATTTTCGTTTTATGGCTACTTTTACATTTCAGAAATAATAGTTCTTTAATTTGTGTCTTCTTCTACCAATGGTTTACAAACAAAATTGTCCTTCATTTCTTTATCTCCTCAAGCCAGTCGTATTACGTCGTTTAGTAGTATCGTATCGCCAATACTTTTGTATATTGGGTTTCTTGTGTATGTTGTATTAGTTTGGTCCAAGGAAGACGAAAGTTACGAGATGTAGTGACATTAGAATTTACTGCATGAGGTGAATATTATAATAAAATGTTTGTTTGGTCATGATGTTGATTTCAATGGTTGTCGACAGCTGTTTTATCAAACTGACCTTACAAAGTATGCGTTGCAGACAAAGAAGAGGGCACAGACGCGTGCATTCAGAATGCATTGGGACTTGAATAAAAGAAAATAAAATATCACAGCGGCGTACGTGACGCGGCGCGGCGGGAGGGGCGGAGGTTCGACCCTCCCACACAGCCCGTCCCTGAGGTGTGGTAACAATGAAGCCAGAGGCGATATTACACTACTAACGAAGGAAACATTACATTAAATCTTCGTTTCACTATGACGGGTGTATAACGTTATGCTTAAATGAAAATAAGTCATGAAACAAATGTATAAAAAATACATCGCGCACGCAAAATCGTATCTAGTTTGTCTACGTTACAGAAACATATGTCCCTCTCTCTTCTAGTTAATGAATCCTAATATTTTTTGTTATTTGGATAAAAACCGATAAAAGCCGCCGGAATATCACACATAATTTTAGTAATGTCTATACTACATATATACATTTATAAATTGACAAATCCAGTGCCGTGTAATCGGAGTCGTAACGAATAGTTTTTTCGGAAAAAAAGAGAGATAGCATCACGACTTTCATGTATAATTAAATATTAAATTTAAAAAGTTTTTCATTTGAATTCTTAGTACATTGTCCGATTCCACATGTTTTCAATTATATAATTCAAATGCCACCTAGAATATGCAGTCGATATCTTACACTGTATAATAATATTATTTCATGAAAAAAACTAACCCAAACCTGAAAATAATATTCCTATATCCTTAAAAAATACATTTGTTTTAAGTTTAAGTAGAATTAATGTGTTAACTTTAGCAAAGCAACATTCAATAACTATACAACTGACGTAAACGAAAATTTATGTAATTCATTATTTCCAATGCCTCATTTACATTATTATGATAGATTTCTAAGTAAATGCCAATTTAATATATATATATAGACGTAATTGAAATTCCTTTACTAATGGTTTGTTTGTATAATTTTTTTTACTTGCATCACGATTAAAAAACCCTCTGAACTGATTGTTAATGTTTATTTTTCTTTTCTTTTCAGGTGAGTTTTGAACTCGGTTATTGCCCATAAAGGACTTAACAAACACTGCAAAAAAACCCCTGAGGTCAGTTTACAGACACTGAATCATCACTTCCCATCATTAATAAGTAATGGTTCAGTTATAAACGTCGGCATGTTTCATTGTGTTAAATTATATACTTTTTTTTGCCATTTTTAAGTTACTCATTACCCGATTCAAACAAACCTCAACATTCCTCGTAAACTAAAATACTATGTTGGCCTTGTCTTGTTTCATTGACACCGGCCAACAATTTAGTTGGTAGTTATGGTACGTATCAATAAAATATTTGTCCTGAATATACATTTCATTCTTCTGTAAAACGTATAACCATTTCAAATGTATTGGTGACTTACATTGTATATTTCATTCTACTTGAAGAGGTAGTCTGTATCATTGTTGTTGTATTATAATTTAATCCTGGCGGTTTAGTATTTTTCACGAGTCAGAACGTTCCGGTTTGATGAATTTACGTTGGATTTGTTAGTTACTTTACAACGCCTCTACATTATTCATCACCATTTAATACAGCCACTATTATGTTCACACTACAGTGCATACGGCACACATTGGTTGCCACCTACTCCATTTAATTCATTAAGAAAAGTGCTGTTTTATTAAGCTCTTGCGACAGTTCCAAAATAAAGTCACATATTAAATTTAGTTGAAATTTTCTCCCTTGACAAATTAATCGGCACGCTTACGCCACATTGTCTTCAACGTTTGCGGCGATGTACGCCCATGGTAGATTGCCGTAATTATTTTTGACGTATGTTTTATTCACATAAAAAATAATATCTTAGTAATGTTATTCTGGATAAGTTTGATTTGTCTCCCGCGGTCTTTGGCTAAGGCTAAGAAAATTATTTACCTACTTTTCTTAATTTCATTTTGCTAATAGCGTGCCTTGTCCCGTATACCCCTCGTTGGTCTCCGTCAAAAAACATTTGACATATATAATTATCATTTTTAATTTAGTTAGAACAATGCCTTTAAACTGGGATACATATGTATTATTATATATGTGTGTTATACGTTTTGTAGAGCGATAATTTTACCTGATAGCAATATAGTTTTACTATTTAATTTTCAATTAATTTACTGGAAATTAAGAAATAACTTAGAAGATCATTTCAAATTTAGCTATATTTTGGTTCACGCTTTGTATATGACATGTATAACAGCTATTAGAATTGTGTTGTTACAAGTCGTAATGTAATGAATGCAGTAATTGTATTACATCATTAAGCTTTGTTTTTACTCATCTGTATGAAAACAACCTTAACGTTTTTTAATTCTAGTATGTGTTTTGCAAGATTAAACGCTTTCCCCAACATTATGTGCATTCGCTATAAATGCTCCAGTTGTACGATAAATTATTCTTGCATATTGCGATTATGTACTCATTTAACCGCCCATTATTTCCGCAACATATTTCAATACAGCATTTCTCTCGCGAATATAGTCTGGTGGATAATGTACCTACGCGATTCTGAGGGTTAACCCATCCGATCGTGTGGGGTTTTTGACCCCTTCCGCGTCCACTTCTTCGGATCAGCGGAGAGATAATTCACGGCCTCGAACTCGAGATTCGAACTCTGAGTTCGAAGCTAAAGGCCCGTGTACAATTGACCACTCTTTTGTGTGAAGACACAATAGGCATGATTTTTTTATAAAAAAAAACTGATTTATTATAAAAATTGGCACTGTCAATAGGATCATCAATGTCAACAAAGTTTTAATTAAACAAAATAAACATTGCTAGATTTTAAGCCTTCTAATATTCTACTCGGGGTGATGTGTCCCATTACGTCCTAAGTATTTTATGAATAATTTTAATGGAACTATAAGTAACTACTTAAGTGTAAATAAATATTAAAAGATAAAAAATTAGATTTATAGAATGTTATTAATGTATATCACTAAGTGCTATACTTACTGAAATCTTATTTATACTAGCAATACGTGTTTTCTATAAAATACTTCCAAAAGATTCGATTATCTGAACTATAATATTTCTTTTTATGTTTAAACGTTCATTTATCAACGTTTATTAAACTTAAATAGTTTTCAATGGATTGAAAAATACGTATATTATTTATAACAATGTCGATAATCCCTATCAATTCATTCGTTTTTAATCACGCACGCTCTAAATATGCTTTTAAACGAGAACTGATTGTTACTCAGTTGCTCATCCGCCTCCGTTGTCGAGAGTAGATGTAGAACATGACTGGCTAATATACCATGCTTCGTTTCGTTTTTAGGTTCTGATGAGGGGAGATAATTTTGAACATTACATACATCTTTATTTTCATACAGAAATCCATAGAATGTTTGCAAAAAAAAAATATAAAACGGATCGTACTTAGTTAGTTCGTAACCAAATCCAACGACGAAATAAGGTTTAAAAATTTGAAGAGTAAAATTAGGTCCAAAACATTGGCATAATAACCAGTTCATCTCATAGTAATATGAACGTTAATCTTAAATTACTTGTGAATTTTCATTACCTACTTAAAAAGTGAAAAAAAAAAACGTAGTTATACGTCACGTAGAGTGGGGTAGTGTGAATATGGCATGACGTCCCTTTTACTGTCACGGAGCGGCTGGTCGTGTTGCGGATCAGTAAGCTGCACGCCCACGGTTGTGATAGCCGGTGGGCACGTATACAAGCCATGCATTGTTTTAAAAGGGTTAACAACATCAGTATTACAACGACTTCATCATTATCTGAAATTTTCCGCTGCTTGATGAATTACCTTCATTTTTTAAATCTTAGTATTCTTTCAGTTATCATGTTGTTTTTATAATAAAAAGTAGACGAAACGTTTTCGTTCTAAATTGATAGCTGGATAGTATTAACTCAATCTTGGCATTTCACTCATAACAATTTTTAATCTGGGCGATTTCGAGTACACACAGTTTATATATATACAAATATAATTTGAAATTTGTTACAACTATGTACGATTTCGCATGTTTTGTCGCTAACTGTCACGGTTTCGCCTTTCGGCATCTTCAGATATTTTATCACACGGATGCAACAGAACTAACATAAAGTAAACAGTTAGCATCGTCTATATACCAAAGTTATCAATTACAGGATCTAATTTTATAACAGGACCGAATATTACAAATATAACTGCTTAATTTACGTTTGTTCTGTTGTATCCGTGTGATCGTACAGAGTTTTAATAATTGAAATTCCATCAAGCTCCTTCAGTCGATATCATAAATTAAAACAAATATAATTATTTATGACACCTGATATTTGTTTTATTTTTCATTTATTAAATATGTTCAAACATTGTGAACTGATGATAATACTAGTTGATCGTGATCGGTTGATAAAGATCGCGATGAGCGAAACCGGTCCTGATCATAAAATATATTCTGGAAATAAATACTATTTTTTTTAATTGTTAAATTCCGCCAAGCACATTCAGTCGATATTATAAATTATACTAACAGGTGTGTTTTTATTATTTAAAGTTTCATACTTTTCCATCAAGAAGTGACAGGTATCACCTCAAAAGTTATTAAATCTTTGGTCTTTGGATAGTTTTACAGCTGTTGAAAGACCTAAGCAACTCACCACACTTTGCCTTTATATCTGTATACATGACTACTCTATTTATTGATAACTTTCAATACTCACGTCGTATTTTTCTAATATTTTTTAATAATCGTAAATGTATGGAAAGTACATTGCGCGCAAAGTGCGTTCCGTGCTCAAGTTTGTTGACATTACGATTTCGTTCCCAGACGATGCCAAGTTTATTTCTGCAGTCTGCACTGTAATGTCCTGTCAAGGTCTCTCTTACAGAGCGAGACGGCCTGCTCTATCATACTGTCTTCCCTCCTCTTATAATGAAAGTAATAATATAAACCCATTAATGGCTGCATGCTGTTTGCATATTGCAAATCACTGGTAATATTCGTAAACACCAAAATGAAAAACACATTAGGATAAGTGTTCATCTAAGATTTCCTCTTTAGCTTGTATTATTGGTGGAACCGTGTCGCTTTTAAACGAATTGGTTAAGTTAATATCTAATTCGGTGCATATCTATCTTGGAAACATTATAATACATATAACATTTTTTTAATGTTATAAACAACATTATCGCTGTAAAGACCAATGACTTTGGTTGCTTGCAATGGACTTGTACATTTTTATTTCATGATGTTTAATGCATCAGTTCACGTGACGACATCTTTCAAGACTACTGATACCTTTATTTAATCAGATTACTAAAATAACTAATAGAAAATCTCTCTTGTAATCTTATATCAATTAAAGGACACATCCCTATACTACTTTGTATGTATATAACTCAGTAATTCAATTCTAACTTTCATATGTGTGAGTCATCAAGAGATTAGATGAAGTCAACATTGCATTAAAAACTTCAGTTACTGTTTATCGTCCCTTTCCTGCTTCACTTCAAGGGCCGTGAATAAACGAGACAGTGATACAATTGTGTGGATTATCTTGTTATTGAATGCTAGACTCCCACGCTTTGTATGCACTTCAAAGGCTTAACCTGTTAAGACTGACGGGTCATAAATCTTTCATTTAGTAAAAATAGTTACAAAAATTCATCGCAATATCTTCTTTATCATCATCATCATCAGTCGGGGTCGATCCACTGCTGGATGAAGGCCTCCAGCCTTTTGTTGTAGCAAGGGTTGTTTGGACATAGCAACTTTTCAATAATATTCAATAACAATCTTCTTTATAAAAAAATAAAACCCTATTTCACACTTATCGTTGTTGAATGTTCGTTTAAATGATTAACGAAATAGTACTCAAATTTATTTCACAGTTATATATGATTTTATAATTATTTACAATATTGCAATAAATTAATTGATTGGATTGGCATTGACTTAAAAATAGCAATGTATTTTTTTCTGATTGTATTTTGTTCTGATGAAGTTATGAGCCGAAATAGCTTTCAACTATATATTTAATAATTTTTTTAGAATTAAAATATATAGCTAATTTTTCACCATCTAAATATCATCATATCATAAATGCCCGCCATATACAAATCGAAAGGAATCTTTTCTATTACATGTTTATTTGATTAATTATTAATGAAAGCGTTTCAAGGTTTCGTTGAATTCGTCGAACGCTAAACGTTGAACCCATTTATTAGGTCTCTAATTAAGACCTTTTACTTAGCTTAAGTACTCCATAATTGATATTGATCAGTCATTTTGAAGCCTTAACAAATTTGATGATACTTTGTTAATACATCAATTGGCCGAGACTAATCAAGCACTCTTATACTTCAGTCAAATTTATACTTCTTAATATCTTTTCATGTAAATATTTTTTGTAAGCAATGTCAAATTTATTAATTCTGATGCTATTCAACATTATTGTTCAGTATTTACTCATCAAATCGCGTAACTCTTGAGCTGCAAATTCTCGACATCATCCAACAATTGACAGTAGCTAAACTAGAACAAGTATTTCGGGCGACCGACGCGAAAGGGTTAGAATAAACGCATCCACTCCAAGTGCACTGTTTTCGATTACGTCACTCCTCCCGTCTGGACTGTTGAAGTTGTGCGTCTGTCTGCGTACAGGAAATACTCAATCCAATCTTCAATGAGTGAGTGACTCCGCTTTTCAAGTACACATAATATGAAGACAATCAAGCGCTTTGTAACGTTAAAGGAACGACTGTCAATTGTTTATTTTTACTGTGTAGATATTAATACGTTTGAGTATTTGATTACTGAATGCCGAGCCTTTTGGGGAAACGCCGTGATTGTTAAGTAAACTATTTTTTGTAATACGCATGCTGTACTTCTGAAACAACAAGATGCATGAAAATGTATCAGTGACGTCGAAATAACAATTCAGTTGCTTAAGCCGATACATATATATTCTGGCGATGAGGTTTAAGGCTGCTATCGTGTTGTGTTATTTGGCGTTTTCTAATAATATTTTATGTCAAAATATTTTAATTTTATCGCATAACTCTAGTATTTATTATTCTATATTTTATTTGACTATCTTCCTATGGTTGTCACAATGTTTGGTGCAGAAAAAAAACAATTTTATGACGACTTTAATGACTGAAAAAATCACTGAAAATTCTTGTTTATTAAAAAAAATCCACGTCGTTTTTGTACAATAATTTAATTATATTCATATTCTAAGTGTAATATCTTAGTTTATATATATTTTTATAAACTTTTCATCCTGTCTCTGTATTTGAAATAATTTCTTGTTAAACTTCGTTCAGCACTTTCACCTTATTCTGATTTATATCATATCATAAGTAAATAAACTAACTATAATCTGCCAGTTTGTGACTAGCTTTAAATATTGTTATAATTTATTGGATTGGTAGATAAATTTTTCGTATTAGTTGAAACTTCAAAATATTAATTACGAAAATACATAAACGTCACCGAAATTTTATAATAATTTATGAAGGAGCTGATTCTTGTTTAGGTATTGCTTTCAATTAGAATTAAATAATTTTAAACAAACTCTGTTTCGAATAGTAAGGTCGCGATTTTAATGCGGGTTGAATTGTTTTATTCTTGGGAATGAATAATAACGAATATACATATATTGCTTAAAAGTCAAAAATATTCATTGATTGAATTGGCATTCACTTGGTAGAACTCCATTATAACACGGTGAAAAAATAGCAATGTATTTTAGTTCTACAAAATTATTTTTAACAAATACAGTTGATAGCTATTTCGGCTCACGCCATCGTCAGAACTATGATATGTATGCTACTATGCTACGTATGAACATAGTTCTGACGATGGCGTGAGCCGAAATAGCTATCAACTATACTTGTAAAAATAATTTTGTAGAACTAAAATACATTGCTATTTTTTCACCGTGTCAAAAATATTGATTTATTGTGTTCAAATTATTTATTATAATATTTATTAAAGTATTTTTCAAATAACCCTTTCGACGTCTTCTTGCATTGTAAACATAACGACGTCTATCGTGCGATAAGTCATTTATTGTGTGACCTAACTCTAGTAATTTTTTATTTTTTTTATTTTGCTGGTATTAATGTGTTTATTTATTTATTATATCATTTTGACAAATAGCTTCTAAAAATACTGTGATGGAATTGAATAACATTGTCATTAATTTGGCTCTTCATATTGAATGTTGTTATGTCTTTCGAACCATGTATTAAGCAAATAGAAAAATCAATTCGTTCTACGTAAAAGACTTCAGTATTTATTCAATGGTAGTTATTGTCTGGACATTGATAAATAGATGTAAACTAATAAATTGAATGAATCACTACCCTTAGATCGTAGTCTATGCTCTGGCCATCCAAGTCATCAAATATTTTTTATTTATATAATGGATTATCTGATTAAGATTTAAATGGGAGTTCACTGTAGCGATTTGGTTAACTAACTACCCATATTTTATAAATACTCATAAATAATCTACGGGGTGTTAACCAACCCCGACTAATAGGTTTAATAGTGGGTTAACCGATCCGGTTGTTATTGCTTGCTTGGTTTCGTGTACGACGGCGCTTTTTGGCTCACGCAACTTCAAACTATGTTTTAAATATGCCTTTAATAACTTCATTGTTTGCATATTAGTCATGCCATGGCATTTTACTGCAGTGAATTTAGCGTTAGTCCAACACTCGTCAATTGTGAATCAACTGGGCTGCATCATATATCAACATAATTCTGCACAAACTTATTTTGTACTTTACAAAAGAACATTATATTTCACCTCTGAAGGGCAACAAACATACACTCTTTTGTCTTTGTATACAGTAAATTTTGAAATGCAGAAATTCGACGACTTTATGTGATTTATTAATTTATTGTTCCTTCACACCACCCGACTTCGCCAAAAGCATTACATTTAAAATGCGTTTAACAGGAACTTTTAACTGCATTTTGACGAATCTATCGCGAGGGTTGTCATGAACAATAAATAATACATTTCATAATGAGTTTTTAGAGAACAATCAAGATTGCCACACCTATTTGTAGTTAGGGATTAACGTAAAACCATTTTAACACAAATAATTAATTGCTCTTAACCAGGGCTTTGGAATAGTCATAAAAACATGACTCCGACTCGGACATTGACAAACGAAGGTTTTTCCTACCTTTCATATTTATGAGAATAATTTGAAGATCAACCAACCAATCCGGCAAATCGTTCATTGAGATATTTTTAAAAATCATTTCATCGAAAAATTAGTCGGAAATGCTCTTTTTTCAGGAATCCGACACCAACCCCACAGCCCTACTCTCAACTGATATTTACATAACTTAACTTAAGGGTAGAATATATATATAATATATGCAATATTATATATTATATAAGAGAATGTATACAATAAGTTGTAATGTATTTCGAAAAGTACTATTTTGAATGTATATGTATAGTGTGCAATAAAATTTTTCGTATAAACATTTAATTGACAACTTTGTTTTTTATATACATTGTCAGAAAGTGCTCTTTACAAAATTTTATATTGGTAACATAAAATATTTTAATGCCTTGAATACTTTTTATTGATTGAATTGGCATTTACTTGATAGAACTCCATTATAACACGGTGAAAAAATATGAATTTAATTTAGTTCTAGATATAGTTGATAGCTATTTCGGCTCACGCCATCGTCAAGACTAAGTCTTGAATACTTCCTATTTATTTAGCTTGTGTTGTTTGACTATTCAAATAGCTTATGCTTTTTTGTACAGATGTTACTTGATTATCATTTTCAATTTGAAACCATCGTTTTTTTTAGATTTATGTCGATATTTTTATACCTGTTTATAAGCTTAATACAAAAGAAACGAGATCGTGCCTACAATTTATTCATTCAGATCACATTCCGTAAGAAACATCGCATGCGTTCCGAAAGGCGGCGACGACATCAGCTGTCTTGCAAGCACCGAGTCGCGGTCAAAGGAACGTCTTGGGACTCGAAATGAGTTAGAGGTCACATACTCCAGACGTATCGGTCAACCACCGCCGTACCACAGCGCTGACTCTAAGTAGCCGTTTTCATTTCGAAAATACATATTTATTTATACTTATTTTTTTTTTCATCCAAAAGACTCATTCATTTTTCATTCAAAGACTCGTAAACATTTTTGCTGTATTAAATTATTAGCTATTAGTGTGTCTCAACATTTTGTGTCGTGTGAAATATATAAAATTAATGTTTTCGTTCTTAAAATGTATGTCCTTTTGCTTAAAGCAGCGGTCACCAACGGATAATTAGCAAAATTCTAGCACTGGCATAATCGCAGTCCACAAACTTATTTCAATCACATAGCCTTAAACCATAGCTTATCATGTTTTTAAAAATAAGCATGGCCTTTAATCCATTAACTAAAAATATTTAAATCTTTTATCACAATTATTTTAATTGTGTGTTTATTACAAATCCAAAAAAAACACCGCAGTTGTGAGATGGGAAAATCTGACGACCGCCGACACAATTATTACGATGTCTGACATAAGAAATAATATAATAATTATTTTCAAATAAACATTTCTTTATTTGATATATATAATATGATCATACTTATTTCTTGATTCGCATATATATACAAAACAGCTCGATCGGTCTTAAGCAGTCTTTTTTTTACGACATATCTTTCTTTTATTATCAAAAGTTGTAAGATTTCGTGTCATTGTTTTTTTCGGATATTCATAGAATCGTCTGGTAGATTACAACCAGCCATAGTAAACAACTCGTTAATGCTTTATGTTCCATAGATACATTTTTGAAATATGTAACTGAGTTCAAATTCACTGCTTAGGAATGACAATAAATGCAAAATGATATCATTTCAATGTACTATATAACACAATGAAGCTTAATATAACATTACATGTATTATTCAAAAATATGGCCATTTACCTACAAGTTATTTAAGGTGAATGTATAAAAAGATAATTTAATAACGCTTTTCCGCGCCCTGTCGAGATTCGTACCGGAGACCGCCGTTTGGGCAGCGACACGAGTCACGGACGAGTGTTCGCTTCCGCTGATTGTTTCAAAAAGTTGGGCGAGATTTTCCAACTTTGTATGGGTAGCTATGAAATTTTCTAAGTTTATTTATCCTGCTAAAATTGTTCTGTTGTAATATAACAAAAGTTGTATATCTCATCTTACTATACACAATTTTTACAATTTACATTTAGCTTAAGCTAATTGATTAAAGTAATGTCTATTATAATAAATACACAGCAAAATAGTGTATCCATAATGGGTGAATAAAATTGATAATTATTTCGTAGTTATTCAGTCGTGAAAATGTTGATTGTGAATAAGAGAAATTTGTATTTATAATATGATCTAAATTGATTATCCATTTGTGAATTGTAAACAAACGAAATATCTGATATAGTCCGAAAATATAGTGAACAATGACTTTTTATTTTAAATAAGTACTAAAAATATGTTCTTATTATTTTAAATACCAGTTGATAATGCTCGCGACGAGTGTAATCGGTCCTGATCAAAAAAAATATATTGTGGAAATATGTACTATAAATGTGTTTTTATTATTCATAATAATCACCAATACTAAAAACATTTTTAACGTTGTCTTTATGCTAGTCTATCTATCTTTATTCCACAGACAATCGTTGTACATTAATCGGTGAAGTCGAAAATCTAGTTGATCTTTTGTCCATTGAAAATAACTTAACAAGCCACACTAAGTTTGGGGATCGCTGATCGGGTCAGAAATCAGAGGAGGTCAGTCGTTACAATATAATGAAATAAAGGCACTATTTTGTATTGAGACAAATAACTTGCGGCAATTATAGCTTCCTGCCATTCACTCACCGTGACTTCGAGAGTCATAAGCAAACTTCTACCTATTCAGTGTTAAAATAGTTCAGGCTTGTAACGAGGTTAAACCATTACATTATTGAAATATTTTAATATAACTATTCACATTATGTGGTGAAATATTAAACCACCATTCATGTTAATACGTTCCAGCTTTGCCAGAATAGCAAAATTAATTACGTTATAAATAGAGTGAGTGTATTTTAGTTGGGCTATCAAAGTAAATGACACTTAATTTTAGATGTATACATTTACTGTCATTCATTGTTTATCTCAGAACTGAAACAATATTACAGTTGAATATTTTTCCCAGTTGACCGAAAACTTCAGCCATCGTCAGAACTATGCTTAAACTGACATTCGCTTATCTAAATATAGCTGTGCAGAAAAGGCACACAACACATCCTCTCTCCTGTTTCAACGGCCTAGCTTGTTACTTTAACACAGTGACACTAAATTTTCAAAATTCTCAATGAAACAATAGGTGTCTATGACAATAAGATTATATGTGGGATGGAAGTGGTCCTTATGGAAGCAAATCAGACCATCCCTTTGTACAACGGCTGGACAAGTGGCGATACTATTATGTTAGTTTGTTCGTTAAGAATGCTTTGTGATAATTGGTGTCTATTGATTTCCAGCTGTTCCAAAGCCGTCATTTTTCGACCCTTACTACAAAGATGCAAACATTTAGGCGCTGAGTTTGAATTTAAATTATGTGATTCAATAATGTGATTAGCGAATTGTGAATCTGTTTTTTTACTGTTGAATGATCTTACATGTTCCTTAACTCGAGTATTACAATAATCTCTAATTTAATCGAATGAAATAATCTCACGTTTGAGAAGATCGTCGTCGAAGCTTTATAAAACTTTTATATAGTAAATATTTTTAATCAAAAAAGTTTTTACTTAAAATTATTGATGTAAAGACATCATTTTTTTTTTGCAACATTTCGACGTTTATTTAAAGCTCAGAACCGATTTCACTCATCACGAGCATTATTGACTAATGAGAGACAAATCCTTATAGGGTTATATGTAAAATTGACAGTGACTATGAAAACGACATTTCTGTGTTTAATTAATAATAATTTAACTTTGAAATATTTGTTTCAAACACAGTATATTTTGTAATATTTATAAAAATGATTTAAATTAAATCATATTAAAAGAATAACATCTAAGGAAAATCGGAATATTTTTGAGTACCTGCCACTTGACCATTTCCATTTTACTCTCTTCTTGTTTTCAATATTAGATGATCGCTCTGTTTAGGTTGAACTATCTAGATTTTATAAAAACAAAAATAAATCTAAACCTGTTTTATTTTTAGTTATTTGCCTATCAAATGCCATCGTGTAGTGGCGTTTGTACTTGCTACAACATTATTGTTATTACGTATTCCTTTTAAAAGCTCTGTGCAGCGGAAAGTCGAAATGGCCGCAACACGGAAACTTTTCGTTGCCGAGCTTTTAAAAGCATGCGACAGCTTAGTTTTTGTTTCTGGCAAAACCTTTGTTGCCTCCATTAATTTAATTTGTTTCGTTGTAAGGCGGCCATATGGTTAAATTTTCAAATGAAACAAAAAAAAAACAGCTGTGTGATCAAACTGTGTAGAACTGTACAAATCGTGTTAATGAATGTCACCTACTCGATAGTATGCATTTAAATCTATGTTCACTAAACAGCCGTTAATATATAAATTAAAATGTTTAACGGGTTTCCACTTAGTGTCTTACTAGATTTGACACGTGTTTCGATTATCTATATATTTATTTTATTACTACAGTTATCCTAAGGTTATCAGTGAGACTTCTCTGATCAGTGACTATTCTCAACTTAACAATATATAACGAAGGGGTTAAAATCAAACATTTTTTTTATTATCATAACAGTACTAATAACAAAATGTTTTGATGTGAAAGTTACATAATTTGAATTTAAATCATATGTTGGACTGTTTTTGTAGCTTCTGAAAAAATGGAAATATTCAAATACGTATTATTACGGTATTTGATCCATCGATATTGGAACGGTCATAAAAAGAGTAGTTCCATTTGAATACATGTTATTCAAACAAGTTCAAATCATTCACACTGTGTTTCCCTGAATCACTTTTTTCGCTTTTAATTTGAAGTGTTTTTCCAGAACTTTTTGTCCTATCTGCGGAACGATGTTATGAAACAAGTCACCAATACTGGAACACACCAGTCCTTATAGGGTTACACCATGTAAATTCAAATTTATATATTTATTTTACAAGCGTTATAACATACTAACGATAGGTAAAATAACCATACTCTTCGATTCGTTGATGCAATTATTTGTGTAATTGGTGACTGTTGACTATTTTTTTTTATTTATTTATTACAACTACACGGTACAAAACTTACAAATTATCAATTCAATGCTTTTGCACCGTAACATATTAACATATTTATATATAAAAATTCAACAAATACACAGTAAAACAATCAACAAAAACAATTAACTGAAAAAATAGTATTCGTCTGAGCTCACTTTCGTCCACATTTTTATTTGCATCTTATAGAAAGTGTGAAAGTGGTAATGATTCTTCTTGTTTTTGACTTTTATCAAAACCAATGCTTTGCGGAAAGCATTTGCGATAATAAAATGCTTGTAATTCATGAATACTCAACATATAGTTATAGTCGTCACAATGATGCGAAGTCGACAAAGCTATCAACCAAAACATTTTTTTTTTTTTTTTTGAAATGAACGTATTGCAATTTTTTAACCGTATTACAAAAGGTATTTATATTTACTTGCCCACGTAGAGTTGTCTAATGTTATTGTAAATTCTATCAATATAAATACATAATACGTGTACTATAAAAAAATAATCGAAAATGGAAGAGAAATCATTATTTCATTTTTAATTCATATTGTGTATCGCAAAAATATAATATAATACTTTTATCTTAAATTAAAGAGACAACAGCGGTATGAAAAGAGTTAAAAAAGATGGTCCAGAAAAGGATGGAATTCCTATGCAGTTCAACTACCAACAGAAGATTCTATTATTATTCGTAAAATATTTGCTAACATAGTTTGAAACTGTTATTGCGACAACCCTTAACGAGACTTACATAAAACAAACAACACGAAAGAGCTTAGCGTTTGTTTCATTAATTGCTTTTTCTTTGTGAGGGATTTTCTTTTTTATTTTAAATTTTACAGGATCTTTTTAACACAAGTACAAGTTTATTATTAGGATTTTCTTTTATTGCCTGCTGTGAAATAAAATAAACTTGATTTATTCTTTTGTGTTCATTTCAGTCGAATCTTATCCGCTGAAACATCTTTGGTAAGTACTAAAGATTTAGTAAGTGAATGTTATTACATATCAACAGATATTTTAATGGTATCTTAGTGAGTTTTTCAAATGTTTGCCAGTCTCATTCATAAAAGCGAATTTGCTTAATAACGATTTTACAGTTTTTAATTGTACACTACTTCAAGTGGGATAACAAAGACTGATAATATAAAATAATATATGATTTTTCAATCGTTATATTTCAACATCACATTTAAATTGTTTTGTACAATTCAACTTGATTTTTCACAAGTTACGTCTCCGATATTTTCAGGTATTCCATAATACGATTACACAAGAACTGTCAGTTAGATCTATTATAAACACATAATTAAATGATATTGCTTTTATATTGGATATATACAAAAAGGAGTATTTTTTTGGTAATTTTTCTTTACAGCATTAATTTTTAATTCTTCGTAATATTTTCATTTTTTCTTTCAGAAATTGGAGATTAATTGTTTGTATTTAACTAGAATATTATTTACCGTCGTCAAATACGACTTATCACTTAGCCATTTCTTAGAATAAGGTATTAAAAAGCGTATTTCACCAAAGTACGGAGTAAATACCGCTCATAACTTACCTTTCTGATTAATCGCCAATGATCTATCATACATACGTTTATCTAGAAATTTTCCCGACATAGATTCTTTTTTTACTCTTCCCCCCGCTACATATGTATGTTTTTTCCTGGAATTATATTAATGGAATGGTCGTCGTTGGAAGAAGTAATTAATCCTATATTTTTTCGTAATGTTTGTATCTATTTGGTGTCTTGTAGTTTCTTTATTTGAAAAGCATTTTTTGACTATTATTAACGCAACGATATTTGTTTTTAAGATTCACTGTGATAACACGGTGAAAAAAATAGCAATGTATTTTTACTCTACAAAATTCATAAGATATATAGTTATTAGGTATTTCAGCTTATACCTTCATCAGAACAAGAAAATATATGTATGTTTTTTCCTGGAATTATATTAATGGAATGGTCGTCGTTGGAAGAAGTAATTAATCCTATATTTTTTCGTAATGTTTGTATCTATTTGGTGTCTTGTAGTTTCTTTATTTGAAAAGCATTTTTTGTCTATTATTAACGCAACGATATTTGTTTTTAAGATTCACTGTGATAACACGGTGAAAAAAATAGCAATGTATTTTTACTCTACAAAATTCATAAGATATATAGTTATTAGGTATTTCAGCTTATACCTTCATCAGAACAAGAAAATGACAATTCAATCAATAAATTAACAATGATTTTTACTCGTCACTTAATTGATTCGGGTTGGACTATTCTTTTTTTAGAATACGTGTTACAAAAAATAGGTTACATGATAAAACTATTTATTATAATATCGCCACTGATAAACAAATTACTGATGGATGGTTAAGATGAAATCCCCAAAGGGAAATAAATTTAGAGTCGAGCCACATGTTCTATTTATATATTAATGTTATATTGTAACGGTTATATCAATTCATTTGCCTTTTAAGCTGTCAGTTTGAATTCTTATTTTATTTAATTAAAACGTAATAAATTTATTCTTCCTAGACATTTATTAAACTAAATACATACTTACGTGTTTATAATATTGTATATTTCAATCATGCATACATTTTATAGAAAAATGCTCTGGTTATTCGCAATAAAAATTACTCCATTGCATTGTTAAATTTTTTTTTAAATTTAAAAGTAAAAAAATTACTTATTGTGTATTTTCGATAGGTAATTATTAATTATCAATAGTATAGCAAATCGTGAACTTATATTACACTAACTGTTATAACCGTGAAGTCATCGATCTAAATTCACTATAGCGTAGTTTATTTACTGAATGACGTAGAACAAAATGTGTGCTAAGCCGAAACTCGATATATTTTATCATATTTAGTTACATTGTCAATCCCCTGAGAATTCTCCAATTCAGATTCGGGATAGTCAGACCTGACACTTCACTCAATCCAGTTGCGGATCGGGAGGAAGCGGGGAAACTTTCTGGAAAGTATATTATATTATACAATGAAACTCCGTTTTAAAATGGATTCAAAAATAAATTGATGACTTTGTTAAAATCAAATACATTATGTTAAAATAATATTATACCAAAATTATGTAAAGTATGCTTTAATATTAACGCTATATGTATATTCGAGAGACCTGTAAATTGTTCTAGATTTAAAGTTTTTATGCTTATGACAATAACACAAATGGCCAGGGTCTTTTTCGATATTTTTTAAAGTATCAATCTTGAATTTGTATGTTTATAAGAATAGAATCGCACCTTTCTAGCAATTGTCAGAACTAAAGTATTTTATCAAGTCTTTTTGTGAGTTATGTAGTATTGAATTTTTTTTTTACTATTGCCCAATACATTAGACGCTTTTCAACATTATTCGACCCGGTTTTCAATGGCGAAAGTGTATACGACTTATAACGAAAAATCACTTGAATGTAAGCTTAAATTTTGAAAACTACGTTGAAACTTAACACAAAAAAAACACTACTGGGAAATGCTATCTATCTGAAAATCGTCATTATATATAATAATAAAATCGATTCTTCCAATACCAATTCACCCCATAACAACGAATGAACTACGTATCAGTGAGTAAATTTCCACGTGTTTCTATCGACTATCCTCTATCTCTTGCGATAGAGTGACTTGCTCCCGGGCGACTCAGGTGTTAGCAGTGTCTTATCCCATCTTAACCCTAACGCGTTTCTATTCATCTTTTCTCAGTATTCCTGTATGTATATACATGTTATATCAACCAAATAACACGTATATTCAATTCGCACGAGCGAGCTATATATATTATTTAAGTATCATACTTTATATGAATATGGTATAAATGTTGATAATATTTGGAACATTACGATTAAAGGTATGCACTTTTAGTGTAAATTTTTACTTGATACTTTTTCGTGTAGTTAAATCTTGCACTTATCGTTATTTACTGTTGTTCAAAACATACTATTAGTGAAATATAATTGATTGTGTGGTTGGCAACATTATATGATGAATTTCTATGTCAATAAAAACTTACTTAACCTTTCCAGGAATATGGACGTAATTGTCGTATATGTCAACGATTATTGTGATAATATATTCAAGTGCTATGTGTCAATGGTTTGTGATGCTTGGATTATGCAACTTGTTTTATTACGATAAAACCCTTAAAACGTGATTTGTATTTTTTTACAATGATTTGATTAAAAAAAAAACTCACTCCTCACAGCACGGCTAAAATTATTAAGTTAGTCCAGGAAAGGTTAAGAAGTAATTTTCAATAGCCTACTTGATTCACTAATAGATGTCGCTATTACCAGAATGCATTTCCTTTTTTAATGTAAATTCTTCTAAGTGAATGTTTTCACTCATATATCTGCTTATTAATATTAAAGTACAGTCGACCAACGATACTATCATTTCATTGTTACGTATTTAATTTTCGATGCGTACAACATAAATAAAACTAAAAAAATTCTATTTTTCCTAAAATCCTGTCAAACTGTTGGTTGATTGCTACATTTCAATTCAAAAGCTCTAGAGGTGTTTCAGAATAGACATGCGTAACTAACTAGAAATGGTTTTAACAGGCATCCGCCAGATCGATAACTGGTTAGCAATATTCTAATTTCGAAATTTACTTGTCACATTCAATGAAAAGAATTCTTTGATTTTCCATGCGGCGACTCCCCAGGGCATTTGACGCTTTTCACTACAAAGGAATTCCACCCCTTTGTCTTAACGTTCCTACATATTCCTTTTACCGATCCCATTCAACTGCGACGATCTAATTTTGCTTGCAAATGGATACATTTCTTGGAATTTATCACAGTAAGAATTACAGTTTCCGGGAATATTTCATTTCAGAGTGGTTAGTTATTTAAATGCGTATTCGAAAATATGTAAATTATTTTATCGTTACATTATATGAAGCAATCTATTGTTTTTAAACTAATGCATAGTTAATTATAGCGGTATACAGAGGCTGGACTTAATTTCTTGTTGAGTTAAAAAAAAAGAGTTTACTTTGTTATTAGTGGGTTACATTATCATTATTCTTTAATGGCTTATTTTCCTTTTTTTTAAATACTGTACAGCGATTATTATAACTATCTACCCTCCATATCTAACTAAGCCTGCGATAAAGTGCTATTCATTGAGCAAACGAGGGTTCGAAAGATAACGAATTGGCAATATTTTTTTCTTAATTCTTATTTTTTAAAATCTAACGTAATATTTGTTATATTTTCCGTTTTTCCATAATAAAATTTTACAAATTGTATGGTTAAATTAAAACTATTAGTGCATTTTGGTGACACTTATCCGAATTGAATTTGCCAATAGATTACTGATTATAATCGTTGATTTGCTTATCATTGTATTGTTAAACATAATTAATAAAAAAATAATTGTGCTTCCCTTGACGTTGTGTTCTATTGAATGTTGCAGACAAAATAATAATATATACGTCTATAATCTATGTATATCCTATTATTTTCAGCCATTCGAATTAGATTCCTACATCGCTTACGGACTACGCGTAGGCAAGAAAATCTAATTCTAAATCCTTTTCTACTGCCCCTTTTATTTGTTCTATTGAAGTATTTCATATTCTGACAAATGGAAAAAATAATGATAAGTATTAGACATGGAAAACGAGTCACTTGAATGCGAATCGAACACTTCGAGTCGTTATTTATAATACACTAAAATTTTGGCAATTACACAGGGTATATAGTTTACAATGGTAGTTATTTTTTTCAGTGCGAACGAATCAAAAAATCAGTATCAAATTGAGAAAGGAGTTCATACGCAGTTTATTTTATTTCCTTAGCGAATGAGTGAGTTTCCTTTGTGTCCAAGACTTGATCAATTTTATTCAAACTACGCACATCTATTATATATTTTTTAATGGTCTCAGGTTGCAGGTATGTCACCCGACGTTTTCATACTAAAATGACTTGGTATATGCGGTTGTTTAGCTGCTTTTTTTTAAATAGTGTAGCAGTAGATCTATCAAATTATTAATGTTTACCTAATCACTCTCACTGTGTTCCGTTCAATAATATGATTCTTTTATGTATATATAGTTATTCCGACCTATTCGTCAATGTCATATGTTATTATATTTTTAAAATTTCGTATTGATGCGATGAACACTTTCCGAACATCAAAAGAGTGAGGCATCAGAATACTGTTTTACTGTGCGTCATTGTTGAAACTCAGCATGTGTGCTCGTCCGCTGGAACTGACGCCCACTCGACCCAAGGGAGAGTACCATTGAAGCGGCAATCACAAGCGAAAGCGGAATCGGGAGGTCTCGACGGGACTTGTTACCTGGCTCTTTGTTTGCGTGGCTTTACCCCTTATTTCGGGCTTATTGTTCGATTTAGTGTCTAGTAAAGGGTAGGCAAATGTAGCAAAATGTCTAAAAACGCTTACAATTAAATTATTCCGCACAGAAGTGGTCCTTTGTTCTAGTCTCTTGCGTTTGTTATCGTAATTGAATGCTCAGTTTTAGCTTTAATTTGTCCCAACAACGGTCCATAGTACAATTATTATTTATTCACTAAATCTACGAACTTTTCTCATTATGATAACTTAATTCTTATCCGTTTATTTAGTTTCTTAATTAAATTTATACTAACATCATTTAAAACTATTTTGAAGTCTCCATTTTCTTGATATGTCGAGAGGGTAACAGTGTTTTGTCGTCTTTTTTTTCTTTTGATAATATTTATAATTTGTTTTCAATCGTACTGAAAAGCAATTTTTTTTGTTAATAAAAGAAATAATGTCATATTCAATCAATTATTTTGTATTAAATATGTTTTTTAATCATGCGATAGTAATTTAATCAACAAATATTACTTAAGAAGTGCAAAATTCCATCAATTGAAATACAGCATATCTGCCATAACGGTTGCTGAGCTGAGTCACTTTACACTCCAACTTTGAATTGTTGAAACTTTGAAAAGCTCTACACGTTTTGTCACGCACGACACGGGTATCATACGGATGCAATAGAGACACACTATACATAGTTTGCATCGGTTGTATACAAAAGGAGTAAATTATAAAGGAAGAAATCAGACTCCAAAACTAGATTCCAAATACATACCTGAAGTATCTGTATTAATGAATAATTTAATTATTATAACACTCAATTTGCACAACAGCTAAACAGTTTACTAACTAGTTAACTATCATAAACATGCGATGGTGTAATTTGAAACATAGATATATGTATATCCTTATTTCAAATTAGTGGTTTACGATGGGATTTACACTATCTATATTAGAATGCCTGAATTTGATAATGTAATTCCATCCATCACCTTCAGTAGATATCTTTAATTACTGAACATTCCGATTTGAAATAGAGCATGTATTACGGGCGTAAAGCAAAAAAAAAATGAATATTAATAATGCACCACGGTGAAAAAACAGCAATGTATTTTAGTTCTACAAAATTATTTTTAACAAATATAGTTGATATCTATTTCGGCTTACGCCATCGTCAGAACTATATAGTTCTGACGATGGCGTGAGCCGAAATAGCTATCAACTATATTTGTTAAAAATAATTTTGTAGAACTAAAATACATTGCTATTTTTTCACCGTGTTATAATGGAGTTCTACCAAGTGAATGCCACTTCAATCAATAAATTAATAATGCACATTAACCTTTCAGCAAAATTCTTATTTGTCTAAAAATTATATGGCTTCGTTAATATCACCTCGAAATTAGTTTAAATGTGAGTTCTAGTTTAATGTTATTGATTCATTTGATAACGATATTTAATCTCAATAGGCGATTTTATGTTTTATTTATATAGCTACATTCAATATATCTATAAGCAATGTCCGGTTTCCAATTTCCTCGACTGAAGTTATTGTTTTTGATGTGAAAAGCTGATTGCAAACATTCACAATCGAAAATATTTAGGCAACGTTGCTTGTATGTACATATTCACATAATAACAAACCTCAATTCTCTTTTACAAATCACTTTCTTTCCATTCCCTCTTCCCTTATTGTTCCCACTCTGTGTTTCCATTTCGCAGATGCTTTACAGCAGGGGCATACAACTGCACAATTGCGAAGATTTTTTCATGCTCATTATAGCGATGTACCATCATCACTGTCATAAATGTAACTGTCTCGAAGAAGAAACTACCTCCACAGCTCACACTCAGTCAAAATGGCTGTCCCCCAGCTTCGTCCAGTCTACTTTCAGTAAAATTACCAGAATAAGCTTAATTTATAATATTGATATACAATTTAAAAGAAGTGTTACTATAGGTCAATATTGTGATGGGAAGTTATTATTCCACATATTTATCTCAAATTAAATATTAAAAATAAGTGCAATTCGCATAGCGTGTGAGATTGATATTGATGCTATATTGCTAGCAGAAATTCATGTTTTCATTACTTGGTAACAATATTCTTTTATCCCCTAATGTGATATTATCGAATATAACATTAAGACTTTTTATTATAATTATGAATATTTCCTAACGTAAAAAATAATGACTTGTTTCATTTTTTGAAAATGATGTTCACATACACATGTTGTACTTCGGTTTGCAATCTGAAACTAGAGATGCATATAACCCGTTTATCGAAAAAAAATCAGGGTTTTATATTCGTCATTTTTTATCGATCGAAAATTTTCAATTTAAGTTTTTCCTGTTTTCCACTATTTTATAAATTTAGGCATTCGTAATTTTATCAATAGATAAAAATATTTATTTAATTTCGTTGCTTACTCTTTATAATTTTTTAATTTTTGCCAAGGTTTATCAATAATTTAATTTATAAAAGGGAACAGTCGTATTTGCATCAATATTACTCGGCTGTGAAAAATATATGTTATTTTATTTCGCTATGTAGTTTGTACGATAATTTTCATTTTTAATCGCATGTTTGACGATTATATTTGGTTAGCCCTGTTTAATAGAGAAGGAAAATCGTTTTCTTGCTCCCTTACGTTTTTTGTCGACAAAAGGCGGAGCAAGCAAATTACGATCATATATTTAATACCGATCGCCCAAATCTCTGCCCGTGAAGTAAATATCTCAAGTTGGCTGATAACAATTGTATTTTAGGATATGAAAAGAAACACCAAAGGAAAAATCGTTTTATTACATTTAAAATCGAAAGAGAATTGGCTCACTCCATTCATATGTGTTCAGTGTTTCTTAGTTTCTTAGTCCCATTGCGTCTCGTTTGCCACTAGAAAATTGTTTGATGAAATGAAAGTAAAATTCGTTATCAAATCGACATTATGTCTTGTACATAATTGTGTGTTCTAAGTATTGAATTAAAAAAACGGCAATCTTATATTTAACTGATTTCAATACAAAAATTCTCGTAAACACGTATAAAAAATGAACGCTTCTGTGTCACTGGGACTGATCGTATCACCGCAATATTTGATGATGCGTATCGCTCTTGCGAAACGTTGTTTTAAATTAATTTATGCTTACCATAATTACTTGCACGTACAAACGAGATTATACCGTATATCAATTATTGGAAGATATATTTGCAATAAGTCACAAATAAGTTTTACTTTATCTGCAATAGGTTCATAAAGCGTTATGATATTAAATATGTTAGATGTCTGATTTTAACTTGCCATATTGAAATAAGTAGGTATCTTCATATAAAAAAAACCATTTATATTTTAATGTTAGTTGATTAATATTTGTTTGTAAAACACTTTCAAGAATGACTAATTTACAAGATCGTTACTGAAAATTATCACAGGCAATTGTGCTAATTTAAAAATTTATTGTAGCTGTAATTTACTGCTTGCCTGGGGATAAGTGTTTTTTTGAAATTAATAACTTTGGTATATAGACGATGCTAACTGTTTATTTTACGTCAGTCCTGTTGCATCCGTGTGATAGAATGCCTGAAGATGCCGAATGGCAAAACCCGGATAGTTAGTGACAGAACTTGTGGCATCGTATTACGTTGTAACAATTATCAAATATGTATTCGATAAAAACTCCACTCGTGCTAATATGATATGTAGCAAAGTAGTACAGTATTTTAATACACATTCCCAGTTAAGAATAGATTCTTCGAGTACTTGAGCTTGCCAGAAGTTTTTGTGTGTATAATAATAGGTGTTTGAAGGTACGTATACAATTTCGTAAACCATCTATTATTCCTACATGCATAATTCATCAAAGACTGTTGTGCGGCTTTGCTTTATGCTCGTGAAACTTTGCCCAACTTTCCCTGGTTAAATAATGCCGTGGTGTTTTCCAGTGCTCCTGTCAATTTTTGAAACGAAACAAATGATCTCACGGTTGTGACGCGTGCAGTCAATGTACCCCAGTTAACTCTGCCGACTCGTATTTTAAGTACATACATAGACAACATTTAGATAATTTAAACTCCACATTTTTTGAATTTCCCCAATTTATTGGGAATTGTGAGGAATTTATTAACCTCGTACAGGGTGTTTGCTGGGAATGTTAACTAATTTATTTCTTTATAATTTTATACAAAATTAAAACAAAACGTAAAAAATTGCTAATGAAAATTATTATTAACTAAATATCCGACCGTTAAGGCCAATTGACATAAGAATTTCTTGAAATAATTTGTTGTGGAAACAAACCTCTCATTATTTCAATTGTAACACGGGCTTCATGAAAAGTTGTATCTTGTTGGAACCACTTGTTAATAATACGCGTATAATTCTGATGTCAGAAAGCTATAAATCATGCTACATTATAATTCCACATTAATAGTAACAATAATGCCACATTCGCCTTCAAAAAAGTCAATAGTTCCTGTAGACTCCATAACCCATCATACTGTCGCGTTTAATGGATTCAAATGTAACTGATGAATAAAATCACAGATGTCTACTGCTTAAAACCAACCATTTTGTTTGTTATTGTATCCGTTTAATTGCAAATGGGCGACTCATAATATTTTTAAGAAAATTAGAAAATTATATATTATATGTGGTCTTACGGGGTATCTTTTGCGTGAATTCAATTTTAAATGGAAGCTTAAGCAAATCTCTTCACCATATTTAACCGATGCAAGAGAAATTTGTCGTTTAAATCGTCCTGACTACAGTGGTTAAATGAAATATATCATGAAAAATCCTAATATAAGCTGTGTAATTTCTTAATAAAAGCTTAGAAATTCACGCCTGTGGAGTAATTATTTGTAACACGGTGAAGAAAATAGCAATGTATTTTAGTTCTACAAATTTTATAGAACTGAAATACATTGCTATTTTTTTCACCGTGTTATAATGTAGTTCTACCAAGTGAATGCCAAATCAATCGATAATTATTTTTATTTCACATGCTTTGAAAACCAGCCACGCTAAAAAAATATTTTGAAAATCATTGAAAAAAATATGAATTTGAGATGCTTTGCATGCATGGTCGCAAAATCGCAATTGTGCACTAGCGAAGACATTTAACAGAGATGGCAACGCCAAGAATAGTCGTGTTTATAATTTACGAACCTTTTTTCAATATGTTTAAAATGAAGCATGATAACACTTCCAAATCAAGATTTGTTGTGTAATTGCCAGCTGTTTATTCTTTTTAACATATCATTTATATATATATGTTCTCCTGTGATTCACAATATTTCGATATAAGTGTTATTTTTAAATCTATCACGAACACAGCTTTGTGTTATTCATGTTTATTAAGTAAATTTATAACCCAATTATTACTTCCAAGTTTCCGTTTGCCCACCAGATGTTTTGGAAAGCGTAAATATTGTTTCGTCAAATCCCGATTGATAGTTTCCGAATCTCTTTGTGGGCTCACTTGTGCTTATAGTATCTAGTATACTTCTCACTGGTTAAGTGTTTGTTTAAAGAGCTTAAAGGCTCGCCGCTTGAATTAATCTTTGAGCTTTGATCGCCAATAGACACTCGAAGCTACCTTAGTTTCTTTACTGCCCGAATTGGCCGCCTTAGTGATAAATATTTACCGTTTAACTTGGTATTGCAATGTAAACAATAATCCACACTAAGTACTATTTTCTGTACCGGTGAAGAACCTACACCATATTATTGAGTAACATACTTACGACAAGCAAATACAGTTCCAAGAAGATTTTTCATTCCATTTTAATTAGTCAGATTGAACGTATTACTGTATTATTATACTAATATTGAAATCACTTTCTGTTTTACAATATATATATATAGCCGACATTGATTTATTCTATAACACATTAAAACTCGCTTTTACAGTTTAGAGGTTAATATTCATTTTATTTTCTTTTTCTTTTAGGTGAGTTGGATTGAAATTTATTACACGGGGCAGCTTGGATTCCAAGAATTAGTGAGTAAAATCATGTCTGTTGTGTTGCCAGCGATTCTAAAAAGTAGCATGTCTCAATGTAAAATTATTCCAACGTTAACAACCGATAAATAATATATTTTATTATTTGCACATTACTCGGCCGGTCTGGCAAAGTCGAACAAGATCATTTCACGTTTAAATATCACAAACGATTAGATGTTTCGAGATAGACGAGTCAAAATATCCACAGAAATGGAGAAACTATCAATTATTTTGGATGTTTATGCGTAATTGGTTTCACAATCGGTGTTTACACACAAATAAGAATTATCGGAGAATTCAAGTAAAATGGCTTTGTCGGCATTAAAAATTTACCAAACTTCAATTATTTTCGCGATAATATTCTTGATAATTCATTAAAAGTTAATTTTATGTATTTTATATGTAGATATTATAATTGCTGATATTGTTTTTTTAGCATTTCTTTCACTAAGTAGAATAAGTTCGTTAAGTATATTGCGACACGAGTTGCTGATATTATTATAGGTACATGCTCCAATTCTAAGTAGGTCATAATATTTCACTAATGTTTCTTACCAATATTCTATCGTAAGAATAATTGAAGGTATAATACGTAATATTTTTCAACATAACCTAAGGAGGCTATCCTCAAATTCATCTGGATTACAACTGACAGAAAATGTGAGGCGATTATTCATAATTTTTTTTAAATTGAGGTAATATTTTAGTTTTTAATCAGTGCCTAATTTGGCATCATTTTGCATTCAAGCGAGTCCTTGCAAAAGCTTTTCCACTTTAATTCCGACTGAAATCGAATCGCTTTTTCCTTCCTCGCGCTTTCTGTTCTTCTTTGCCATGCTTTTTTTTCTCTATCACAAATCTCCTCTTGTCTGTAACACTCACGTGCCCGAAATGAATTGGTGTGATAATAACGTAAAAAAATGTTTTTTTTTTTATTACTGATCTTTTTTATAAAATTGTTTCTTTGAATGAACTCTTATTTTTTTAATAAGATGATACTAAATAAAAAATCGTCACACTAACTAACATTTGATCTTTGCATTGGTGTTAAGCAAAATAATCATCACTGTCTGTCAAATTCGTTTAACACGATTGGTCAAACAGTTTTCAAGCTCTTGTATTCAAAATGTTGGCTAGTCGTTGTTTATTAGAAATCGAAGCTGTTTATTTATCCTTACTTTATGAACATCGTCAACTAATTTTGCATTTATTATTTGCATGAAATTATTTTATTGTTGATTACTGTGAAATAAAAAAAAATACAATTATATTGAGCACTATCAACTGGTGAAGAAAAGTTGACATAGCGATGAAAAATCATTTTATATTGAAAATCATTCTAAACCTGTACACCTAGAAGTTTACGTTAAAACGTTAACGGCAAATAATTTATTTATAAAGCATAATCAAATGAATTGTATAAATTACTTGTAAGTACTTCAAATGTTAATTGATCAAGCCGAGGAAACATTTTCGAGCGATCAATCGAAATATAATATCCTTCAACAAAGAGAGGCATTAAAAATAGTTTATGTATAAGGAAGATATAGAACAGATCTTTTAACACATTTGATAGTTTCTAAATACTCCAATATACATACGTAAATATTCACCGATGGAGTTACTTATTATTTCGTAAATAAAGTACCTAAATGCAAATGAACATCGGCATGTACTTCTCTTGATAATTAACTATTCGTTGGTTAGAATTACAGAATTATAATGCTCTTATTTATACGTTACACTATATTCATTAAAGTTATTTTGTGGGGTCTTTTCTTTATACAACATAACTCTATTGCTTCAGGCGTTGCGGGTTAAATCCACTGCTACGCCGAGTAGATCGTTTTGCGCGTTGTTATTTTGGCAGGCGTTATCAATCGCAGTCAGGTGTTGCCAAGAAGACTTTTAAGAGTACCTGGGCCGGGAATAAGTCGTTTGAGAACAGGAATAGGGAGACGAAAGAGCAGAAATAATAAGTGAACGCCATTATTTGCGTTTTTCCTCTCTTTCGCTACGTTATTGGTGTAGGAAACACTCAAAGCTTATCGAGCGCAATTCTACGCCGAAGCTTCATTAGGATTATTGAATTTTGAGCTTTATTTATAGGAATCAAGCTGCGGGTACGAAACGTTTCAAAATAAAAAAGAAATGATACACCTAAATTATTTATTAGCTTTCAATATTTTGGTAGACAGTTTTTGGTAGTGAATGCATTGGAAAACGGATATATTCGAAGATAATCGCTCGTTTCAATGAAATAATGAACGCATTTGAGATTTTTTTTGTATAGAATTCAATATAATATTATCATTTATGAATAACTGAATAACTTATACAAAATATTAAATGGCATTCGGTACATAATGAAATAAGGCTCGGTCGATGATTGAGCCATTTAGAAATATTCGATAAATACTTTTTATCTTATCAAGTTCCACAACAAAGATATGCTATAACGTATTTATTTACTTTGCTTTATCAAAGCTTAAGTCATTGAAATACAAAACGATCGCTCGATAACTATTTGAGCCGAAGAATCGTCATACTGGTTGCAAATCATTGGAGGCAATGTTTACGCAGACACTCTATATTATAATACAATATATGGCTCACTACAGTGAACATTCTACGCAGTTTCAAATTCAACCTATTATTCAAGGCTCATGTGGAAACGAAATTAATATTTAAGTACTCCATTTTCAACGCATAATGAATTTTTAACTTCTTATAGAATGGTTCATCAAACTGATAATGCACTCTATTAATGTTAGGAAATCCGATTATGTATGGTATAATTTTCATGCCTCCTACATCCTACTACTAGTACATCCTAAGAAGACTCAAAGATTGAAGCATCGTAGAATGAATTTTGAATGAATGATGGCGTGAGCGAAATAGCTATCAACTATATTTGTTAAAAATAATTTTGTAGAACTAAAATACATTGCTATTTTTTCACCGTGTTATAATGGAGTTCTACCAAGTGAATGCCAATTCAATCAATGAATTTTAAGTATTCAGATGGTTTATGTGTTGGTCTCTCTCTAAGAGTGAAAATTTGAGTTGTGATAGACCCTTGAACACACTGACCCCTCTTTTAACTATTAGTTGACATAAATACATATTTATTGATTGAATTGGCATTCACTTGGTAGAACTCCATTTTAACACGGTGAAAAAATAGCGATGTATTTTAGTTCTACAAAATTATTTTTTACAAATATAGTTGATAGCTATTTCGGCTCACGCCATCGTCAGAACTATATAGTAGTTCTGACGATTCTTTCTTAGTTCACCTTTCTTAGTTAAACGTATTATTAAAAGTACGCTTTTATTATATATCATTAACTATGCTAATATTATAATAATAAAAGATATACTACATATTTTTTTTGGCTAGCTATTTTTGATTAAACCTCCTTTTTTAATGTACAAAATTTTGATTTTTTGTAGAGCATTACTTTTCATTTAGTGCTAAAATTTTTTCTTAGACAATTTTATTATGTAAATATATTAAGTTCATTTCGCGTTTTTTTTTAACTTCGCAATTATTGATACATTGAAAATAAATAGATCAATTATGGAAGATTATAAAACGAAGGTTCGAAAAGAAATAGTGAACATTGTAGCCGAATTTGACAGACGCCTGAGAACGTTGACGCCTCAACTACAGAACCGGAACAAATTTATAACGATACATTGAAACAAGCATTACGCAAAACGCTTATTTCCTGTCTTTCAATTCTAATGTAGAACATTTAAATTACAAAGCGATTCCTGGCCATAGTCGACCCATCAATTTGCACCGGTTCGAATCAAATCAATCGCCGTAGCAATACCGGCATAGTGCCACAATACCGGTACGGCTTACGTAATGCCAGGACGCTGGAATATACACCTTCTTCAGCACCCCTTTGTCCTGGATTTTACCACAATTACAATATTACCCGTCGGCTCCAGACGGCGTCAACGTTTTTACAATCTAATAAATTAATATCTCAATAAATGAAATGTATTTTTATCAAATGCGAATTATATTTTACATGATTTAAATATTATTCTTCTTGAAAAGTGTATCACTTAATCAATATTTTAAATGATCTAAATTAAATCATTATTGAAAGTTAATTTAAAAATTATTTGTGAAATATTTTTTATTTTCAACGAAAGGTTTTAACAAATACATTTGCGATTTCCTAATTCATAATCTCGATAGATCTGATTTTTTTAAATCACGCACCTTCCATAAATTGTATGATCATCATCATCATCATCATCAGCCGGGGTCGATCCACTGCTGGATGAAGAGACCCCCCCCCTGTTTTTTTTTTTTTTTTTTTTCTTTCAGGGGGGGGTTTTGGACATAGCAACACCACGCTACGCTGCCCAGGCGGGTTGGTGTTCGGTTTTCTGTTTGGGTTTTCCTTCCCATAGCCAAGAGAACACGGCACTCGGTGTTCCCGAGCGGTCACCCATCCAAGCACTATCCGCGCCCAATGTTGCTTAACTTCGGTGATCGCACGAGAGCCGGTGTTTACAACGTGGTATGGTCGTTGGCTGTATGTGTAATACAGTTCTCAATCTTCTTTTTTATTGCATAACGTAGATATTATTTTAAATTAAAATCGTTTCAACTCTAGACCATAGGCTCCCAACTGGGGGTCGCGAAGGGTTCTTTTGGGGGGTCGCCGACATATGCGGTCAACTTTTGTTTGCTTTTTGATTGTATGCGGGGTCACGGGTCACATGCATTTCATGAAAAAGGGGTGGCCATCCGAAAAAGGTTGGGAACCTATGCTCTTGACGTTTCCACATTTATCACAGACAATCCGGGCATTTCAGTGTCTATACATTTATACATATACGCAATTAATGTGACAGTCACAACAGTTTCTACTGCTTATATATTATACTTAACGAATTACGAATTCAAAATATATGGAAATGCTCAGAGTTGGAACGATTCTAGTTTAATATTGAAACTTCATCAACCATCCTCAGGCAATAACTTGTATGTAAATATGTTTCATTTTTTCGCTGTTAAAATAAAGACACTCATTTTAATTCTGCGTCAAAATTAAATCTTTGATATTGTAATTTGCCTACACTCCACACTACATTTTTTACATACCTTTACATTTCGATTAACCTTTTATTTTAATTTTAAATGTGAATAAAAACACAGTGATGTTTATCTCTTTATTTACCCCATACTGACAACATATAAATTGCATATCTCGAAGCGAGTGTGTTTTATAAAATAAGTCGGTATCGAAACACCATCGCTCAGCCCGCGTGGGTGTAGGCCTCCGAGAAAATTAAATTTGTCAGTTTACCCACCCGTAAATCAACTTGGACAACCCTGCGGTGAATACGCCCGAGTGTCTCTGTCCCTTCCTGTCCCGCGAAGGTCGAGCTCGCCCGCCCTAATCAAACAGCCTGCGGACCCTCGCAACCCCCTCAATTAGTTCCTGCGTATGGGCTTTGTGATTACCTATTACGGCTAAAAATCGCGCAGGTATAGGAGAGTAGAGTAATTGCTTATGGTTTGGAAGGAAAGCTTTGCCTTTTTACCGTGCAATCTGACTTAATTGGCGTCGTTCGGTTAAGCTGATGTCCCATTTAACCCCATTCCCAAAATGAAAACTTCCCGCGACAAACGCAAAAGTTCTGAACATTGTACCACAAATGATGAATTTCGGATCGCTTGGATTCGTTTTGAATTCCTATTGCTGTTTTCGAAATATTCACAATTGGTATATTTAGTAAATGAAAATTGAAAATCAGGAAAAAAAGGTTTTTTAATGTGAAACAAGTTTGGTTTCTATACTTTTTCAACATTTCAGAACATCACTGAAAGCAACAAGCGTAATTGAATCGTATTATAATATTTTGCGACGATTCAATCACCTATTCGTCCTAATCCTTGTTGACTTCCTTGCACCACTGTATCCAAATTCTTCTGCATTAAAATCAGCGCAATATTTATTGGCCTATTACAACTTTCCTTGAATGATATTTGTCAGTCAATTTTGAAGTTTTATTTTTACGTGTTTAGTTTTATTGCTATAAAAGATAACTTCAACTGCGTTAAGAAATATTGTTCTTGATTAAATACTTACTAAATGTTGTACTCGTACATTGAATACTGTCCATTTTTTATGACGTTTAACTATCCATTGTATCCAACCCTTATGCAGTTTTTTTTTTTTTTTTTTTAATATTTTTCCTTCATCGATTTGTTTTTCGCTTTGTAATCTTATTTATTATGACTTATTTTATCATCTTGTATTCGCGAAATAAGTCTGCTGTAGTATCGACTTTTGTATTATGTGTTTGTTCTTATGCAAACACACCCACGCACGCTAAATAAACTCGGTTTCTTGTTCGTTCAGCTTTGCGAAATGCGAACAAGAATCTATCTACATCCACGCAGTAATACGCAGTGCAAAGTTATTGCACAATTGTACCGCCTTGTACACATTTTCTAATCCGATTTTCATCACAGATCATTAGTTTTATTTTATAAATCCGCTGCCGCGAAAATACCTCTTAGCGTAACTCTTATTTAGCACCCATAAATACTATATTTAAGCATTTTAATGGCAGATTTTTTCACATTTTATGTTGCCGTTGTTCAGGCTTAAAACGGCTTAGGATTTTTACTAATATGACGTACTATCCCCGTTCCGTATTCGAGTAGCATATGGGGCTTTCTTCTTAGTTGTTGGGTTGGGTTCGCGGGTTCTAATTACTGCATGGACAATTTCACTACTTTTTATTTGATTTATAATTTTTTTTAAATCAACAATGTTTTAATTTCTTTTCACTGCTTAATCGTATAAAACGCGGTAAATATGTTTATATCGGGATCAATTGAGTTACTATTCGAGCTTTTCTAACCCTACACATATGTCAATACATTTTCTAAAAAAAATAATATAGCAACTGAAAAATCAATAACACACATGTTATATACCCGCGAAATTGCTTCTGATCTAAATTTCGCAGCTATTTCCAAGAAACTTGTTATAAAATGCTATCATCGCCCAAGGACGATTTTTGAATTAATTAAACAGTAACTAAATCTATGAAAATTAGCTGTAAAACATATAAATAATATTATGAATGGTTATTCATTTTCAAATTTGCCTCTCATAATCGGCAGCCACATCGATTCAGTATGACACCTATACACATATTTGATATAATTAAATCCAATATCTTGGTTGGGAGTTGTAATTATTTAATCTCAGAATAATTTACTCCCTCAATATTCGCAATCTAAAGCTCGGTTCAAATATCGTTTATATCCGTTTATGTTCCAAAAGCTTAAGCGTCGAAGTAATTTTCGCCAATTAATTACATTAATGCCCACGATTACTTTGCAATAATAATAAATCCGAAGATAATTTTGAAAACGGGAAAATTACATTTCTTTTCACAATAGATTTTGCGTGGGTTCGTACGAGTCTATTCACCAAACACGACCTATTATACCCGCACAATGTCACAATCCTCGCAAGTAAATTGACCAAAATAATATTATGGTCTTATGAGTCGTGTGTATTTATCATATTATGTTCGAGAATCACAACTGTATACGTAGCCGGCTATTTTCAGAAATCATGTGTTTTTGTATTTCTTTTTGAATAGTCTTACTGAAAAGACTCGTTCATTTGTCAACAGAAATATTCCCTGATTTTTTTTTCACTTTTCGACCAATTCCTTCATATGTCAAGTCATGTCAGTGTGTATGTTTTATTGTAGATTTCATCTTGTCATTCTATATATAAACATCAGTGTATTGAAGAGTGTGTTTATTCAATTAATGTGACTTGCTTTGAATTTGAAGTTTTCTTTTTATTCCTTACATCCTTAGAATATCTTTGGAAATCTTATAATTTATAAAGACGCGAAACATGCGTTATAAATTATTATATTCATAAAACCATTGGAGTCAAAATACCATCGATAAAAATTTTATGCGATGAACCTTTTTACGAATAAAGAGTTGTCACCCTCTGTCCCGATTATAAAAATCGTAAGCACGCCTTGCAATATTATACATGTTTCGAAATTTCTTCGAAAGATTTTTTACTGAAGCAGTCGGTAGTAGAAATAGGCACCGATAATAAAAGGACATATGATATCTTAATATCTCAGGATTCATTTGAATTTTCGTTGCCCATAAGACAAACGATAGTTTATTGAAATGTAAGTGATTTGTTGAGAAAAAAGTCCATAAAATAAGCATTGCATTAATTACTATTAATATTGTCTAGTGGTAAGTAAATTATCAAAATTCGTTCAAATTATTCTGTATCTCATCTTTTGTTATTACAATCGTCTTATGATAGAGAAAACTCTATGAATAAGAACAAGTGCCAAAAGAGTTTCGTAATTGAATTTCTTTCATTTGTTTCTTTTTATTTAGTACGAACTAAAACTTTTTCGCTAAGTTTTCCCTTCTTCGTTTTATTTTGGTGTAATCTGTCGAGAGAATCAATTTTATCGTTTGAGAAATTGTAACAATATTGTTTACTCGGAAAAGCTAATAATCATTAAATGTTTTGTTATTTTGCTATATATAATTCAGTGATCAAACTCTTTGAAATTATTCTTTTGTGGATGATATATCTTATTTATACACGTTCTCTTCTGTCAACATGTTTTAATTTGAAGCTTCCCTGAATTCTTTATACATATATGTTTTGCTTTCTATTTTATTATTTTTTATTGAATTTCTGAAATACATTCTAAGAATTGAAATATTGAATTCTGTATTTTCTTAATAATTTTTTTATTTGTAAAGCTTCACAAATTGATTTTTCTTCCAAGAATTGGATATGAATGCCGACGATGTCTTAATTTCCTCACATTAATTTGTTCTTGAAAATGTGGTGTAGAAAAAACTATTGAGTTTAATTATTCACCAGAAATTAAGATATAGCATACTATATAGAACTTCTGTTCAGGAAATTTCGATGCGGGGTGTTCTTTAAAAAAATAGTTAACTTATATCAATTTATTTATTATTGTTATCTGAAAGGATCACTATATTTATTTATCTGAAATTATTGCTGAGATCGATATGACGTGTGACTTTTTATTGCTTCAGAAATGTATTTTCAGTTGCATGGTATTTTAAATGATGAAGTAAAAGATCCACGGTAATCGTTAAACAACGCTACTTCAGAAAATCAAAATAAATGTTGGCCTAATTATACGTTATTACTGTCTACTCAGGTTCTCCGAACTACCGACCCTCGGCAGTTTCTGACGTTTCCTGTTCTATTATCATTAAATAACTGCACGCACTCTTCAAATTATCTCCAACCCCTCGTTTAAGGTTCCTGCTTTTGTTATAAATAAAGTTACCAGATGAGACACTCTGATGAATGATTATGAGGAATCCTCTATTCCACTTGCCATATTTCTCTTTTTTCATGTCAGACGGGCGCTGTGTGCGTGATTCCGCCATTGCTGTCTTTGTAAACATTTTTTCACTTTTGCCTGTCGATTTCAGATAAAAACTGAATTTCACTTAACAATTTACGTGTACTTAAGAGCTATTTTTACTTATAAAAATGCTAAAATATTATTACACATTGAATAATGGTATTATTCCAGCTGTTCCAAAGCTGTCGTCAAGGTCGCAAGATGACGGCTTTGGAACAGCTAGAAATCAATAGATATAAATCATCATACGAAATCTTAAATGAACAAACAAATATTAATCGGTCGCCACTTCTCAGACCATTGCGAGGAACTATTGCCTACCCGTAATAAACCATAACAACCATCTAGTCCAATATTTATTTACCGCCGGTTTAATTTCATTTACATTTTAATTATTTTAGTTTTACTACTATATATATTTGCTACTAGGATATAAGCTAGGTCGTTAAAACAGTAGAGAAGGTGTATTGTGTACCTTTTCTACACATCTATACATTTTATATAGATAAGCAAATGTTTGTTTAAACATAGTTCCGATGATAGCGTGAGCCGAAATACCTATCAACTATATCTTATAAAAAATTTGTAGAACTAAAATTCATTGCTATTTTTTCCATCTTGTTATAATGGAGTTCTACCAAGTAAATGCCAATTCAATCAATAATCACTAAAATATTTTAATACACGTTTGTTTATAAAATCATAGATACGTAATCAACCGAAATCATGCTTAGGCCTACAATGTATTCCAATTGCCTAGAACGATCGGGTGGAGGTTTAACCCCCAGAGCTCCGTTGCTACATCTTGATTTAATGGTGTTAGCCCTAAGTATACAATATATTGTGTGAGACAACTAATTATTGCTGTCATTTAATAAAAACGACAATTATTCTATTTCAATTTAGAAAAAAATGGGAGATCTATAACATCCGTTACGAAATCAAACTCAGTACAATCTTAGCGTAAATACAAAATATTTTTTAACAATTGAATAGTCATAAATGCGATAACACTGTTCATCTTCGCTGTATGACAAAGGGCTGACAGTAGTAGGGCTTGCTGTAGTGCGTGCAAGCGAGTCAGACGTAACGCTCGTGACGATCATCACAAATCATACAGCATACAAACCCCACAATCTTAACACAGCGGGACGATGGTATATGAACCAAAAAGACCACAACGTATCAGTATAGTTATTGTTTTTCAGGTGGTTTATCAACTCTTCTCCTGTGATATTATTTATTACACATAATATTTTTTGTTTGTTTGTCAAACGTTATGGTCCATTAAGGTGCATGACCGATTTCACACCGTCCGCAGTGCCAACTGGTTGTCCACAAAATTATTACACAGTAACGTAGCTAAAGCGAAGAATCCATAAATGTACTTCTAACATCGAGTGAAACAAAAATACTAATTAACTTTAAATAACTATAAGCGTTCAAATTACAGTATACATAAACGTAGATATTTTAAAATAATAGTAATTGTAAATATGTACAGTTTTTGCTTAAAAGCAGTTTTGGCGACATTTGGTCTTAGTATAGTTTTCCAATTGTACAGTGTCACTGCATACAATTATATGTGATCGAACATATTTTCTAATTTATGATATCGTTGAACGAACATATTATACGCGTAGCACATTAAACTCTTTCGCCACGGCGGATTTTCAGTACGCAGATACACAGGATGCCTAATATCACGTAGACTAAGTGGCTGAACAAGTCACATTTCCTTTTTCTTTCTATTTTTTTTTCTGTTCTTTTAAGCACAACAGTGCATGGTTTAAAGATCGGTCCGTGCAGCTCTGTATCGGGCCAAGAATATGAGGAGTAAAATCGATTCTTTTTTATTAGTATTGCGTTATGGAAGGCGGCCGTGTAACAACAGCTGCATACACATAACGGGTGGAGGTGGGACAACCAACTTGTAATTTATGATATCGACTAAAGGTGCTTGATGAAATTTCAATATCAAATTTAATTTCTTACAACTTTGTACGATTCCACATGTTTTGTCACTCACCACCAGGGTATCGCCTTTCGGCATCTTCAGGCATTCTATCACACGCATGCAACAGAACTGACAGTAGACAGTCATTTCTGGTGTGTGGAATCGTACAAAGTTGTAACAATTCAAATTTTAACATATTTTCTTTAGAAATAAGTTTTCTATAAATTAATTAATATAGTAAAAAAATATCTTCCACTCATCGCATGATACACTAACGATTATCATTTCATAAGAAATGTTAGGTATACATTTATCAACGCTCATATACGGTTACTCTATCGACGACTTAATGTATGAAAAATTCTAAATTAATCCCCAACTAATTTCGTAATTTTTATTATACTTCTTGTAATCAACGATCTGTAACCATTTCTATGCCGATATATTTATCTTTGACATTCCACTTCCATGACTCTTATCTCGGCATTGAGTTTCTTTCCCAGTAAATCTTGAAGCGTAATCCGCTCAGACTGCAACCCACAGAAACCCAACCCGACTTGAGTAGGGAAAATGTTAGCCCCCCTGGAATTCACATCGTGTCATATTATTTTTCGTTGGGCTTAAGACGCACGTTCAATGTTGTATGCTCCATTTATATTTTATGAGAGATTTTCCAAACAATTGCGAGGATTGGACTACAGCGGGATTCCATTCAATTCATTACAGCATAATTTTAAGCACATTTCGCACGAATACACATACCAATTTATACTCCTTCGATGTGAATTGTTTACATTCTGTCATATGTTTTGTCACTCACGAACGGGTTTCGTCTTTTGATCGATAAATGCCAACCATTTACTATCGAAAAACGTTCATCCAATGCGGATGAAGTTGTTATTGCATTAAACAATGTGGATAATGACTTATTTAACAAGAAACGTAGAGCGAAAATAAATTCTCAAGTAATTTTGTATACACTTTTTTCAGAAACAATATTAGGCATGTCGTATATTTAATATATAAAACCGTGTTTTATCACTAGTAAATTATTAATTTAAATTAAATCACCTTTCAAGTACAGTACTTGTATTTTTATTCGTATCGACTTTTACAGTATCTCAAGCCCAGCCTTCATATTCTGAAACTATACCTGGTGTGTTGAACCAACTTCTTATAAAATAATACCTTTGGTGACTTCTTGGTGGAAAGGCATGATATTTTGACTGTGGGAAATGATGAAAATTTACCTAAAACGTTGAATGGAAGAAAATGTTAACAATTTTTTATTTTTTTTTATTTCAGGTGAAACATAGTTATCCGTGCTTCCTGCAAAACGTTCAATGTAAGTAAAACGAATTTTAATTGTGATATTTGTTAAGGCATTCTTTTTTGAATTCTAATTTCAATAAATTTTGATTATGATAGCAAAAATTGATTCAGACACCAAAGATGAAATATCCAAAGATTTATTTTTAATTATTATTTTCAGTGTATCCATGTTGTTCTACATTAAAATTATGATTGACTGAATTGGCCGTTCATTCATTAAATATTTTTTTCTGATATCTGAAAAAGAGAAATATTAAAAACTATTAGACTTACCTTCGTCTTACCTCCTACCTTAGTCATTAATCGCGTAAAATAATGACTATTTCTTATTTCCTTAACGTGTTGTATGTTTAAGACGGAAGTCCATCTATCATATTTTAGGCAACAAAAGCTCAAAATATACGACGTTTCATTAATACTCTGTCATGCGGTTATGTCATATGCTTCTATTATAATATTTTGAATATGCAGTAATATATTGAAAGTGATGAAATTTGATATCTATTGATTATTACCCCACTCTGGTCACACTGTTTTTGCTGATAACATTTTCCCTTTGACGCGTGGAAGTAAACATGTTGATACCAATATGACTTAAATTCAGGATATCGTACTTGACACCGTTATTCATAAACATTATGACGTTGATAGTATTCATACGTTTCAATTGTAAAAAAGGTTTACAGAAAGGTTTGTTTGTAATTAATTCGAATATGATACTTTCCCGCCAAGAAGTGAAAATTATCTCCTTTAAATAAATTAGAATGTTTCTTACAACTAAAATATCTTTGTGTGAATATAGTTTCAAACAACGCATGAAATGTTTCAGGCCATCGACCAACAACAGCAATTGAACTTATAGTCATGTAATACTTGAAAATTATGCTAACGGACTTTTCCTTCTGTTTGCCATTTTACAATAAAGAAGTGTACACAAATAAATTCGGCGTTGCGTGTCATGTAATAGGCTCGAATTTCAATATGAACATTTAACATAAGTAGACTTCTCAATTGTTTTTTTTTTGACATACTTTCGAAGCTATGGGTATTTCAATTTTCAAGCACTTATACTACGTGATGGCTCAGTGAGACAAACCGAAAGTGATTTTTTAAATTAAATCTGAGTGAAATAACTAGTCTTAACTTCAATCTGATATTTTTTTACCTACTCAATTTCAAAAGAGAGGTTGATCGCCAGAATAAATAGTATTTATTGTAGAAAAACCTTTGTCTTTAAACCCAATTAAAATTTATCATTCCCCACCTTGCTAGCCATCATTATTAAATTAAAAACACTTTTTAATATAAAATTATTTTCTTAATTATTATAAATAAACTAACTATTGGTTTTTATTTTAAAATTAACAATTAAAGATTATCTTGCGTATTTTTATTTATAAACATATTTCAATATGTGATGTTCAATAAATATCTAATGTTTAACACAAGATTTTTATCAAAAAAATGATTCTTTTTGTTCGAAAATCAATTGCCTTCACGCACTCGATTATATAATATTAAGGCAAGAAACATAGTATGAAAATTTCTCAGTATTCAGGTACGCAGATTACGTAATGAAGTAATTTGTTATGAAAACGTAAGGATGGACGAAAATGTATGATGATCAAATGAAAAAAAGTGTTTCATTGTTTAGTTTTAACATCCATAATAATTGATTGTTTTTACGCACTTGATTCCCATGTTATGTGTTCGTAAATATTCTACTTGGTTACGCAACATTCGTGTCTATTGTTTATCGTAAAACATGTTTTGTTCGCCGAGTAAAAGTGAAGTTGTAACATACACCCGGTTGCGGTGTAACACTATATCGATTGTGTTTATTTATTGTATGATAATATCTGCTTGCATAATGTTATTTTTTGATTTTCATGTCATCATCGGCGTAGAGAAGCGGTTCCGAAATACATTGTATAAAAAAATATGTATCAAGTTTTATTGTCGTTGGTGCATTTAAATGAATTGAAGATTATTTACTTCATGTCGAATTTAAAATGAATACACAACATAAATCGTAACAATAGTTTTATGACTACACAGAATCCGATAAACTAGAACAATTTGTAAATGTCATGCTATAAAACAGGATGCTTAACACGTCTTATGTCACTGACATTTAATGCATGCATAAATGGAAGAGTAAAGTTTAACCCTCCGTTAATTATCGTTTACCGCAATTTTCAGGCATCATACAGAGAGCGAATATAAACTCATATTAGTTTTTCGATTACTCAGAGGGATGGATGTTATCCACAATTAGGCGTATGATGTCAATTCTTACGCATTTGTTCTGAAGACACTAACTATATGAAAAATAAATTGTAGAAACTCTAAAAGCTTGTTCCGCTACTGAATATTGCCAAATAAAATTAACGGATAAGAAAGAAGTGGAGGGCGGAGGAGGGCAAAGAGTATACACATAATAAATTGAGAACCATAATTCTGGTAATGTGAACAATTATGATTCCTATTGTTTTAAGGGTATCGTTATTATCAGTCAAAATGATTGTGCCACCGTTAATTTATGGAAAAAAAATTCACTTTTATTATTTCCAATTTAAACATCAACGCTTTTAAAAAAATGCTGTGAAATTAACTGTATGATTTTTTAAGCTTCTGATTCACTGCGTATGGATTTCTAATGACTTAAGTTAATCTCTCCCTCGTTTTCACGTTGGAGAGAATAATGAAACATAATTACAGCTTTCTCTACCCCATGTATCAGGGCAAGCTGTAGACAGGGACGAAAGGAAACATTACTGACAATGGATAAAAATGGATGGAAAAAGATTAGAAACGTTTTCATTCTAGGATTTAATCTGTTGTCCGCGCTAATGCAGAACTAGGTTAGCTAACATTTTTTTCAGTTATCTCTTAATATAAGGAATAATTCGGTTCACGGTGAAACTCATATTGGAATTTTTAAATTATCGTGCAAAATTATTGATAAAAATATGCTGAGAATTCTGAACTTCGTTATTTTAAGTGCATCTCTGTTTTTGAATGCGTGAAGATTTTGAAGAAGAAGCCCTTGTCGTTCCTGCAAAATATAATTAATGATGATGATTTATAATTACCACTTATGTTGTCGTTTCAAAAATGTTTTATGAAATGCGTTAAGCTGGAAACCATGACAATGAAGTAATAAAATCAACAAGCATATAAAACATGTATTGTTTTATCGCTCATGCGTTCTTTACTGACCGATACTCAGTTTCCTGCCAGTCAGCAAAACTCCGATAACATTTGAGATAAATTAATGCGATATTATTAAATCATTTGTTAAGTGTTTTAAAGTGAATTGACACGCTTTCGTTATACAACGATATTATTGACGTTAAAATGTACTTACAGCTACATCCTCCGTGTTGACTGCGACCATATTTATAACTTTGAAATAGTAAATTAATTCTCTAACTGTCCATAACAAAGAATCTCAAACCAGGAGTTATTAACTCCACACATGCGTTATTTGTGGTGTAATAAATATTCTTATTAAAATTAAGTAACTTCAGTTAGTTGCGCCGTTTCCATCCTAAATCAAAAGTAAAACTAATAATTGATATAAATTGCCAGATTTTAGTGATCAATTTCTCGCAATATTTTTATGGTATATAAATTTTGAGTTTATCTCTTCAATCATAATGTATAAAACATTGTTCTGATGATGTTTGACACTTTAATAAGCTATCATTTAGATGTTATATAATTAATGTTGACTTAATTATGCTTGGTTACATACGTCCAATTAACTATTTAAAAATGTACAATTTGGCTTAGAAGAAAATCAGGTGATCAACATTTATCATATATACATAGTAAAATAATACGTACTAAGTGTCGTGAAATGTTCGTACATATTTTATATTAGATTTCAGCCTCTAGGTGTTCCATCCCTTGTTCGATTCGATCACGATTATGTCTGTACCCATGTTCGGCCAGGTAGCAAGCTGTCTGTCTACTAATGACTAAATCATGTACGTAGAATTATCAAAACAGATGGGTTGGACAGAATAGATGCTTACCGGCTGATAGAATTCCGATTTCCTCAAGAATATTTTCATACCAAATATAAACTATTTCTAATTTAAAAAATATTATTTTTTAAACCGTCATGTGCTTAAACGGAGCTCAATTATGAACAAATACATCTTTTTTAATATTACTTACGCAGAAAGTATAATTTTTTATATTTTATTTACACATTTTTTATTGAACATATTTAACTACGTTTTAACAAATTAATGAGCAAATAAAAGATTTGATCCTAGTGATTTAAGCCTATTATTGTTATTTGAGGTAAATATACTAATTAATCCAACTGAACATTGTTTCTTTTAAATTTTAATTGGTCAAATATACCGTCTCTATCCTCCTTCTATATCATAGGTTCCAAACCCGGTGGTAGCGAAGGGTTTTCTGGGGGGTCGCCAACTTATACGGTCAACTAAAAAATATTTTTCTTTGTTTCCTTTTGGGTTGAATGGGGGTCGCGGGTCACATGAATTTTATGAAAAGGGGCCGCCTCCCGAAAAAAGTTGGGAACCTATGCTCTAGACAAGTTATATAAAAGCGGATGATCTTAAAAATTACATCAGATATTTCGAATTTGAGATCACGCAAGATAACTCATTTTCTAAGAGAAACTATACAGTTACGCCTCCTTACAATCACACGTATACAATTGACGTGTACATAAATAATTTATGAATTCCCGGTGATTATTTTCGACAGTGGCACCTATATATTCTTATTAAAATCAATTTAAACATGTGCTCTTTTTATATATTTCTGTTATTTTTGGTATGATCTACAAATTATATAATTTAAAGATTATAAATACAATTTATGATATCGACTGAAGTTACTTGATAGAATTTCAATATCAAATTTGAATTGTTACAACGTTGGGTCAGTTCTGTTGCATCCGTGTAATAGAACGCCTGAAGATGCCGAAAGGCGAAAACCAGGTCGTTATTGAAAAAACATTTGGAATGGTACAAATTGTAACAATTCAAATTTGATTATAGATACATCTAGCAACATAAACATGTTTTTGAACACGTAGCCGTAAAAATATTTACTTAATAATAATGATTGCTGAATCACGTTCGTCTATGTAATTTATTCATATACTCTATCCGAGAATCTCTAATGACGAATCCATGTCCTTAATATTCGCATATATCAAGTCGTCGCCGTGAACCGAAATCTGCAATTTACACTAGCTTGCATTTCGGTTCGCAGCACCTCACCCTCTTCTCTCAAACCGGAACGGACGCGTCCGGAATGCTGATCATCCGTCCGCATATATCCGGCCGATTGATGCCTATCTGGGTATGTAGAGTAGCGTCCGCATTTGAGGGAATATTTCCGAATTCACTACTGAGGATTTATTCCAATAAATCTAAAAATATAACAAACTAAATATCTGTCAACTGTATCTTGTAGTTTTTGTAGAGCAAATACTTGTTTTAATAATGTGTTCATATTGATTGAATTGGCATTTACTTGGTGGAACTGAAAAAATAGCAATGTATTGTTAATTTTATTGCTTTAAAAGATCACTTCAACTGCGTTTAGAAATATTGTTCTTAATTAAATGCTTAATTAAAATTTTGAATTTGTACTTTGAATACTGTGCAATGTTTTATGACGTTAAACTATCCACTGTATCCGACCCTTATGCAGTTTTTTTCAAAATTATTTTCCTGTGTCGATTTGTTTTTCGCATTGTAAGGCTATTTATTATGATTTATTTTATCATCTTGCATTCACGAAATAGGTCCGCTGTGTATTGATTTTTGTATTATGTGTTTGTTATTATGCAAACACACGCACGTACGCTAAATAAACCCGGTTTCTTCTTCGTTCAGCAAATACTTATTTTAATAATGTGTTCATATTGATTGAATTGGCATTTACTTGGTAGAACTCCATTATAACACAGTGGAAAAATAGCAATGTATTTTAGTTCTATATTTTTTTTTAAAGATATAGTTGATAGCTATTTTGGCTCACGCCATCGTCAGAACTACCGTTTGCTTATCTCTATATAGCTGTGTAGAAAAGGTACACAATACATCTTCTCTCCTGTTTTAACGACTAAGCTTATTTCCTGCTAGCAATAAAACTAAAAAAATAAATAATTGAGAATGAAACTAAACAGACGATTATATCAATAAGCTTACATATTGTTTATGCACAATGGGGTTCATTTAAGCATAGTTCTGACGATGGATCAGCCGAAATAGCTATCAACTATATCTTATAAAAAAAATTTGTAAAACTAAAGTAAATTGCTATTTTTACACCTGTTAGTGTGTTCATAGTTTAATAATTTACTCTCAAATAAATGCCAGTTTAGTAAAAACTGATCGTATTGAATTTTATTTGTGCTCGCCGTTGCCCCAGTGTAACTTTTTAATAAGCCAAAAGAATCGTGATATCCCTAGCATCTATATATGATACTTAAATATGTGCTCATCTTAAGACTGTGAAACAACCACTGTACCAAGTACAAGTGTACAAGTCACAGAACATTGCATTGCTTATGTTCGAAAATATATTCGGATAGCAACATTGATTATCCATGCGTTTGTGCAAACGTTTCCTATATTATTTTGTTGCTTTTGGCAAGCTTAATTTTGTACAAAATATTGTTTTGGGAAGACGACGTGTTATGATTATTTCTTTTATAACCATTTTTTACATAAGTCATATTGATAGCTTTGTTATTGTAGATGTGGAAAAACAAAATTATCGTTTTTAATATACAGCTTTACTACCACGTGATAATTCTTATCGATAACAGGGCTTTTGTATGGACGGTTGTTACATACTTTAATATAAAGCGTAGATATTTAAATATAAAGTTTTTATTTTGGAATGTTTATTAAACCTTTTTATTTTTTGGAAAATTTTAATGCGATAAATAGTTAAAAATAAGAGCTTTCATTTTTATTAGCTGAAATTATGTAGCGAGAGAGTATTAGCGTAGGTGGTGTTCAATACGTATGGTTTTGTATTACTCATTTTAATCGCATTTTTCTTTTAATTGCGAATAATTTCTTCTTGCGATGAGACCTTTACATCTGTCTCCTTCTCGATAGCAGATACCATTTTGAATTTGCATCACTGTCAAAGTTTGAGGGATTCATTAAGATTGATTGTAGTGTATAAGTATTATGCTGGCACGAGGTCAAATCGGACCCGTAGGCGTCTTAAACTAAGGTATTAACTCAAACTAATTTGTAAAGGGTTTAAATTTACCATGTTCTTAATCTATCTATTTTCGTAGGGCCTATATTTCCACGAAAATTACTGTAGGTAAGTACATCAGTGGCGTAATAAATATACCCAGTCAACTAGACAATACTTTGTTTATATATAGTTTTACATTTTTAAAAATGGAAGCATTGCGTATATGAAAGTCAGTGCGTCGATGTCAAGTTTTGTTTTGCTTCAAGCAAATACTGTGTGCAATGAAATGATTGAAAGCGGCATTATTATTAATTATTTAAATAATAAACTTTTTTCTTTTTGAATTGTTAAAACTTAACTGTACGATTCCACACGTTTCGTCAATAATTTACCTTGTTTCGCCTTTCGGCATCTTCAGACATTCTATTACACGGATTTAACAGAACTGACGAAATGATTGAAGATGACGAAAGGCGAAACCCGTGTCGTTAGTGACAAAACATGTGGAATCGTATAAAGTTTTCACAATTCAAACTTGATATTGAAATTCTATCAAGCACCTTCAGTTGATATCATAAATTTCTCCTTTTTGTTCATGACTTCTTAGATTGTTAGTTTTTAGATTATTTCGATTTTCTTGCTTGTCAAATAAATATTTTTTTAACGACTTACCATAACCGATTCATAACATTAACGTTGATTTCGAAACATATGTTCCCGGAATCAGATCTCTTGCTGTTCTACTACTATGCTAATGCAAAAGCAAGAAATGTGTAAATTGATATACAAATCCTACGATTATTTAGCTGTGATTTGAAAGGTGAGGTACTGCTATTGATCGTTATCGTGTTGTGGGATCAATGTGGGATGTGTCTTTTGCAATTGTTGTTTACAGTGGTATTAAATTTGCATTTATATTAAAATATTCTTTTTTCGATAGGAATTGTGAGTAAAATCAATCGTCCGTAGTGGCAATCTGCTTATTTATTATTTACCGTTAAGGAACTACGAGACAAGTGGTACCAATCTAAACGATCGATAATAATACTACTACTTGTTATCAATTTTTTTTTACGTTTTATTGAAGTAGATATAACTTATTTTGCTAAATTTTAATTCCTGCCTTGTTTGTGGTACTGTAAGTGTTTATAAGAGAAACATAAAGTATTTAACACGGTGAAAAAATAGCAATGTATTTTAGTTCTACAAAATTTTGCAGAACTAAAATACATTGCTATTTTTCACCGTGTTATAATGGAGTTCTACCAAGTGAATGCCAATTCAATCAATATAAGGTATTTAATTGTGAACAAAAATATTTAGTTATTTTTTTTGGTTACGCCGTCTTCAGAGCAATGTCGTGTGAGATTATCAGTTAATTTGGAATTGATTTTTTTAAATGTATTTTTTTACATTTGACCTATAAGTCTAGGCTTAGGTATCGATATAAATATATTTTCAATGCGTAAAAAGAAATAGTATACATATATGGTTTGATACAAGATTCTGAAAATATACAAAAGTTGCTTTAATCGGTGTACTGGTGTTTTTTGTACATTTTATATATATATATGTATATTTTAATTTCAACTGAGTTAAATGATAACATGTTTTTCTTTCTTTCTAGATATATATATATCATTTTTTAAGTAACATGGCAAATGGCCGAATGGCAAAACCTCGACCGTTAGTGACAAAACATGTGGAATATATATATAACGATTGAAATTTGATAATGAAATTCCATCAAAAACCCTCAGTCGATTTCGTAAATTTTGTTAATGAAATCCTCGATGCATTTTATTACCAAGTTTTTGCCAATAAGTCCCTCGAAAACTTTGGTCCACGACTTAAGTAATTGAATGATAAACGTCCAAATTCAAGTAAAAGACTTTTCGGAAGTAGCTGCCTATTCAAAGCTTTCATTCGCGATCATTTTATAAGCGATCATTCGTTGTAAGAATGCTTTTGAGTATATCAAAAAGTTCATAGAATAATCTAATCGTGAATGAGCTTTCGTTTTATACAAGGTGGAGGTATCTCACAGGTACTCTTTATTAAACTTCTCGATGGAAATAAATCTCATTATGTTTAATTCGTCTCACTGCGCGTAGTTTAGTTTACATCTCGTTTTCCAACAAAAGATTGTTTTAAATTGTGCAGACAAACATGGCTTATTCGATGTTATATTTTGTAAACAGGCCAATGTTTACATGCTTATTAATAAATTCATAAAGAGCCAAGTTAAAAGTTGTTGAATCTTAAAGGAAAACATAGCTCTCTCTGTTTAGAACTTTTTGTAATCTCTTGTGCAAACTTTCATTGCTCCATCGTTTGAAAACTTTAAGCTTTTCCCCACTCTACTCACTTATTACTGATAAATGTTATAAGGTATCTATGGTCTTTGAAACTGGCAGTTGATTTTTCATAGCAGTGGTTTCGGTAAGTATATATATATATGTTTCGACTTAACGAAGAAAAAAATTATAAATTAGCTAATGTATAGATATTTTAGACCAGTATTGCTAGTCAAAAATTTTTGGTTTGGGACTTAAAAGATCTTTCCCGCAATACCCTGAGGCAAGTATCTTAGTATCCACCAAGAGAGCTCTACGCACGAAGGAAACGACAAGAGAGCATTTATTAAAAAAAGCGTATTTCACCTTTATTGAATATTTATTTAGTTGATCGCGAACCGGTTGTTGCCCATCCATGGTATTTCATTGGTCCACGGTCTGGAATTCGAGAATCACTGTTTTATAATATATCTTGAATTGATTTATCCAGTACTTATTTACTTAAGGTTCTTGATGAAATTTTTTCATTGTCAAATTTAAATCGTAAAAATCTCGCGCCTTTCTATTTGTAGACGTACGACGTATATTTAGTGCTCTTGATTTTATAATTTGTTTTAAAAGATTTCCAACTGTTCTAGGACCGTCGCTTGGGAACCACTGAACTAGGAAATACCTTATTCGTGGCAGTTAAGTAACTAGCGGCAGATATCTAATTATAGTTATAATTTATTCATTTGAAGATTAGGATAAAATTTTGAGCCCAAGAAGGAAACTGAAATTTATTGCTATTTGCTTAACATGCTAATAATTAATCTTGTTATAATTTTAATTGTGTTTATTTTTGTTTCCCTTGAAGTATTATAATTAACTGTTACATTTAATGTTTGCTACATGTGTTAATAATATTTATAAACGCTATCAAGATTTGTTAATTGATCGCACCCTTTCTTTACGTAGGCACAAATCGCACCATTTTCATCACAGTAATCTGATAGTGATAAGCAAGTCGTTTTTGCCGACACCATTTAAAACGTGTCGAATTTATAAATAGAACTCCGATAAATGTAAGTAAACACGTAAACATGTTGTTATTATTATGATTTCGAAAGTACCCCCAACTTCTAAACGGCAAAGCCCCCCCCCCGATTGAGCAGCCATCTAATTATTAAGGCAGCGAGTTTTGTTTTCGTCGGATTATACATATACCTTGTTGTATTTTATTTTGTGTTTTTTGGATTATCGCTAGCTTGTTAAGTATTTGAAAAAAAATGCTTTTAGAAAATCATAGTTATTGAATATAAGACCAACGTTTTTAATGGATTTACCTTACGCTTTCTGATATTTAATTTTTAATATAAACTGGTACATGGTAAAAAATGCTACCAATTTTTGTTTGGCTAACATATTTATCAAAATTGTTACTTTATGAAACTAACTAATGTAAATATTTAATTGAAGGTTAATTAAATCTTATTACCGAATTGAAACCAGATTTTTAATAATTACTGTGCATAATGTGCGCAATACACATTATATAATTTGGTGTATAAGTAACATTTATGCTTTACTCTTAGATATATATTCGGGGGAAAATATGACCTTGCAAAAATATTTATAATTCTCACCCCAAGTTACTTGGGTTTGAATGTTGACGAATATTAAAAATGTACTAAGTGCTTAATCTGAAACGAATAGTTTTTTTTTATGAACGGTGCAAAGCTTTTAAAATGGCACAACAGCATAGACCTAATTAAAAGTTTGCAAAGTTTACCCTAAATTGTTGGCATGTTTTGGAAAAGTTCTTCCATTCCGTTGATTTAGTTTGTTAGTGGCGAGGTTTGTATGTTTTTTGTTTTGTTTTTTTCTTTTTAAGTAGCTCATAAAATGTTCATTATTTAATTTAGTCTATGAATAAATTATCTTTTTGCCATCAAAATTATTTCATGAAAATTCTTGATGACGATTTATCTTGTATCATTTTTTCCTTATATTACAACATTAAGATTTGGACCGCTCGTCGTGATCATTATCATGTTATGGCATACAAATAGTCCTAGACGTTCTTATTTACGTTTTATTATTTAAGTATGCCTTTCCACCAAGTATTGATAGCCAATATCTTGAATTGACTTTTTTGAAGTTTTAAACCAGTTTTTTTAACGTGCTAACTGTCACTTCTCGGTGGAAAGCATTATATTTTGAATAATGACGAAACACTTTTAGAACTATTTTTGCAATATATTATGGTCCTGATATATGCAATATATCAGGACCAGTTTCTATGTCGTAGCAATAGTGTAGCAATAGTATTTAAAAAATGAATTGTTATTTTTTCATAATAAGAAGAGCATTTTGTAAACATGATAAAAGTTATAATTAAACGAAAAGAGTAATTTATTGAATTAGTATCTCCTTAAATATCCCTTAAAACTTAAACCGAAAATTGGGCTACCGCATTTTAACTTTAGTCATTTAACTCATTTCCTCGAAACGATCTCGTTATACAATATTTGGTGGACGAATATATATGCACGCTTTTTCATTATTCATTAACTCTTTGTTTAGTCAGTTTTAATATGCGGGTGTGTTTGTCTTTTCAACATTACTAGTCTGAATTGCGTCGCACTAATTTTTTCCTTCTAAGAAATGCGCACTTACGGTTTTATGATTCTTTTATAGGCTTAAATTAGCTATAATGTGTATATATTACTCAATAAATATTTTTTTTCCTATCGTATTAATCTGATGACTGATATGGACTCGCAGTTCTATTTGAAAATAATTTTTCTAATGTCAGATATACCGTTTTTGTAATAGTGTTATTTTAAATAATAAAGACACATTTTAGTACCTATTTTAATAATATATTTTATGATCAGGATTGGTTTCGCTCACTGCGAGCATTATCAACTTTCGGAATCTTCAGGCATTCTATCACACGGATGCAACAGAACTGACGAAACCCGGGTCGTTAGTGACAAAACATGTAGAGTCGTATAAAATTGTAACACTTCAAATTTGTAAAAATAATAGTTTAAAAAAAAAGAAGATTATATTCTAGGTTCAATATCTTAACATTAAAAAGATAGCGGATAAACCTTCTAAACCAAGGGTCGAACGTGATGCAAAATATAGTCGATTCGAATTATAATACAATTTAAAAATTCGTTTTAATTTTTTTTCGTGTCTTAAAGTGCATTTTATGACCAATGGCAATGTCAATAAGTGCCAATATAGCTTGAACTGACTTGAATGTGGAAGAATTCACGCTGAATGTGAATATATATAAAAGCGCCCATGTAAGAATGATTGAAAGATATTCTGAAAGTGAGAGCTGATTGCATCATCGCTATATACATTGATGCGATCCCTCACTTCAGTTCAGCACCACTTTCTGTATTCTGAAGAATCGAAAAAAACGGTCACCCGCTAACCGGTAGGTGCTTTACGCCCCTGTTGAAAAATATAACCCCAAATTATTGAACCATGTCATAAAATATAGAATGTTAAAGATCCTCCAGTCTTGTACATTTAGAGAGCGTATGTCAAAAAAAAAACAAAAATCTGAGAAAATCCGGTTCTTGTAGTGTTCACAATACATAATTAAAAGAAAACTGACTTGAATATACATAAAAGGTCAATTGTAGAGTGGCGCATACTCGACCTTTCGCCATTCTTCTTGGGGTCATTTCAGCGAATATTTATAATTAGATGCAGACCTACAAATTTTATTTCCACTCTGGCCTGTGCTATTTTCCCTTTGTGAAGATTAAGGGCTGGTAAATAATAAGCCTTTAAATTTTAATGAAAACTCAGAACCACTCGGCGTAGAGGGTAGTAATCCGTAGCAGTCGTAGCACTCGAGTTTCCGTAATAAGGGTCGATCTCCGACCGCAGGTTTTGTTTTATGAAAGATTCGAATAGAATAAAACAAACCCAAGAATGTATGTATTGTTTTATTAAATTTACCTTTTGTACTGCTGTATTTGTTTTGTGCAATGGCGGCATTGCTTTCAATGTGCGCTGTGTTTTATTGTTGGAAAAATATTTACGCCTTCGTTTTCTTAGAAGCAATATCAAACTTTAAGACTAAATTTAGAAAGCGGTAAATTTTTCACAACCAGTAAATCTATCAAATCAAAAATCTTTAGAATTCAATTGGTTATATGCCCACATGTTGCACATTGCCTCTTAACCAAGCCTCGTCTAAGGAAATAAAATGTAGGTTAACATAGTTAGTATTTACTCAATCGATAAAAATTTTAAATTTGATTTAGTGAAAAGCTTTATCAAGCGTCAATGTCAGACATTTATTTATCTTTATATAGCTAGAAGTCTTTGTGAAAAGTCAGAATTACTTGTGAAATATCATATATCATTCTGACAGAGCAAAATTAATTCCTTGATATTCTTACAATTAACCTTGAAAACTTCCATAGCCATAATGTGCAGTCATAGTTGCTTGTTCATTTATACTTTTTTAGCGGGACTTTTTTGTGATTCCACTTCGCCATTGTTATAATCGGTTTGTTGTGGGAAAATTTAAATGAATTAGAATTTCAATTTGGTGCCCCCGATGGCTTTGCGCAGCGAGCCCTGACCGCCGAACCTTTTGACGCGTTGCCAACACACTGACGTCTATATCTACCCCTATTTTCATTAGTTCACCCCTGGAGCCAAAACGCCCTATTCTTGAATACAGATATTTCAATACAAATTCGTTCACACGCCTTCGTCGCTGTTTTTTTTTTTTATATAGTATATAAAAACTTCAACTCGTATACAAATTGATAAAAATGTTTTCTCGTAGATATTTTGTGGTACATTACACATTCCATTTAATTTATTTAATACACGTAAAAAAATATTTTATCTTAAAGCACAATTTTCTATATTTTGTGAAATTCAATGACTTTTTAAGACGTTATACCTGATTACAGAAAGTATAGCAAGTATTTCACTGTTAGGGTTTCGATACACTGTGCACAACGAGCGTCTAGCTAAATTATTGGATTCATTTTATATATATACAATATTATATTTGCAGTGAAGCAATAATCTTTCATGCCTTTACATATATATTCGTACATCGCGTTTTCTACGATCTATCACGTCGGTCGTGCCAAGTGTGTTACGAACTTAATTGACTATTTAAAATAAACAAGCAAAGTAAATGATTGATGATATTTACTAGCCAAAGTTTGTATTTGCTTAGGAAAAAAAGTTGATCTTACCCCACATAATTTATTCCCTGTCGTCGCTATTATATCGCTGTCCTCACAAAAACAGATGTCATATTGGAAGAATTTAAAGTAAACATCTTGTAAGATGTAAGGAATCATCTCGTTAAATTGTTCAAATATGATTAGCATAGTTTTTCAAAAACTTTTACTTTTAGACTTTTATATTGAATGACATTCTCAGCAAGAAGAATGAATGAAAGAAAAGTTATGATTGGTTTTCTGTAACTAAAATTCCACTTAATAATGTAAATAATTGTATCTTACAATTTTTAAATAACATGATATATGTATAATGAGAATTTTGTGCTTAATGCTAAGTATATATTTCAATCCATCTTTAGTGGCCTCAAAATGTAAAATTAACGCAACAGGAACTGTTTTGTTATCAAAGAATATATAATTATTTAACGATCAACATTCACAACTTCATGCATTTAAGGCAATGCCAGTTTTTGTCTCGTGTGATCAGTAAATTGAAACTGGGATACATTGCAAATATTAATGGCAAACTAAATAATTATCAACAGTTATTTTCTACTGCTATGAAATCGGCGAGAAGTCTTAATTTGAAGTTTTAATGTTTAAAAGTTCTTCAGAGGATATAATTAATAATTTATCGTTGCAAAAATCGTCATCATTGAAAATATTTTCTATGATTTTGTTAAAAAACCTGGTGAATATTTTTGCACATTGTATTTTTTGCAATTTTTACAATTTTTTTAGTACTTATTTCCACAATATATTTTTTGATCAGGACCGGTTAAAATATATTATAGAAATAAGTACTAAAAAATGTGTTTTTATTATTTAAAATATCATGCCTTTCCATCAAGAAGGGACAGTTAACACCTTAAAAGTGATTATTAATTTGTATAGTAAATTTATAATTACTTCAAATTTATGATTCAAAAAAATATATGATAATAAAATTTGAAATCAGAATGTCAAAATTGATGAAACATGATTGCTCAAAGTACGTGTTTAGATCCATACGTAATCCTCGTCATTTCAAATATGCGGATTAGATTTTATCATAAATTTCAATAATCCATGGAAATATGAAATTTCCTGGTCTTAATTACGAATATCTGGTATTATACTTAGTTAATCTTTGTTTCACTAGCTGTGTTTGATTTGTATTCGTACGCATATAAGCTCTGATAATTCCTATATTATGGTGGTATTATTCATAAACTTCGCTTAACTCGGGTATAATCTAATCCCAATCTAGTGAATTATATCGTTATTCAATTATGTATGTATAGTTTCGTCAAATCTTACGCTTCTATTCCTTGCCATGGATGTATATATGTGCGCAGCAAAATATATGTAAATAATAGTCACTAAATATTACGTCATTTATTAATTTAAATATAACATATAATATTACAACAAGGTGAAAAATAGTAATGTGTTATAGTTCTACAAAATTGACAAAGTATATAGTTGATAGATATTTCGGCTCACGTCTTCATCAGAACTACGTTTAAAGGTACATTTAGTTATCTATATATACAGCTATAGATGAATTGGTAAATGTACGAAGACAAACTCGGTTTTAAATCGTTATCTGTCACTTCTTGATGGAAAGGCATGATATTTTCAATAATAAAAACACATTGTATATTTAATTCTACAATATATTTTATAATCAGGACCGGTTCAAATTCTATTCTTATTTTTCTTTTCACACTGCCTGCTCCGTTTATCTATTAATCATTTTTTATGATATATTTTTCCACACGAAACAAACAAACCAATCAATGTTACAATCATAAATCCTTATTCAAATCACTTTTTACGTACTACAATTTTGTATTTTTTAGATAATGATAAGTTGTTAATGCTCGGGATGAGCGAAACTGGACCAGATAAAGTTGTGAAATAGTACTTAATACCGTGTTTTATTATTTAAGCGTATTTAATTTATCATAAGTAAAGTTTTTTTATGTATTCTACACGCTAGAACTATCATTATAAAATAATTTAATTAGTTTTCAAAACAGGAATAAACCCTATCATATACGCATTTAATAAATGTGTTTTACCAATATTGATTTACATGTTTGACAAAAGGCGTATTTGTTATTTATAAAGACGGTATGATTCGATTGGTCATTTACAAGTTTCAAACATAATTTCAATTATTCGTATAGTGTTGTCTATGGTTTTAATCACAGCATAGGGAATCCCAGAAAAGTAACTGCAATTGATTTACGCGTATACAACTATATTTCTATGTACACAGTACAAAACTTAAAAATTATTAATTCATTGCTTTGGCAACATAACCATATTTAAATATCAAGTATTGGAAATTCAACAAACATACAGTAAAACAATCAACAAGGATTGCAAAAAAAGTCAACCAAGTAAGCTCATGAAATGTCTACTTTAACTGAAAAAATAGCATTCGTCTGAACTCACTTTTGTCCACATGAAATACGTCAACACCCGAAGCAATACTGTTGAACATTGTTAATGCTCTTACCGTTGGCATCCCATTGGCAGACTGGTTCTACACTTTGGAAGAACAAACAAATTATGTACACGATTTCTTAAAATACACTCAGATATTATGAAAATGTGGTGTATTGTTTTTACTATTATAGTTATACTCTATAGTAGATTCATTAAATATATTGAATGTTTGTTCGATTGAAAGAATTTTTATTCATTCTTAACAGCTTAACGACCGCATGTTTTTTTTATCGAATTTCGCGTGGTGGCCGGCGATTTTTGCAAAAAATTCGCCCAAAAAACTGTCCTTTACTAGATTCACTATAACTTGTCAAGCAATAGAGATATCTTAACGAAATTTGATTTGCTGGCTTCTAGATACTTTGCCCCATAAATCAATGCTATTTGAGCAGTGGTTATACACCTGTGGGTTGCGTACTCATGTGGTATAGTGAAAAATACTTAAATTTACTATAAGTTTTTTCTTAAATATGCAAAAATTACTTTTTCACATTTTTTTCTTTGCTTTTATGTTCATATATATTAGAACTCATTAGATAAACTCTTTAAATATAAAGCACCTATATAAAAAAAACGATCATGGATAATACTAAATTTTGTACACTTTCATTATGAGTTAATGGGAAATATATGATACAATTTCAATTCGTGTTTACCCCATCGATAGATTTATATCGAACCTGAAGATGGCGAAAGGTGAAAGCCGGATAATTGGAACGATGTGAACCATGGAAAAGTAAGTACAATGTTCTCAAGAATTTAGCTATAAATAAATTATTTTACTTGAAACCATATTTGTTTTGCTGAAGAAGTGGAAAAAAACAAGGTTTGCTTTCCCATACTGTACCTTTTGTACGTATAAAAATTAATATATACACATAATTCATATCGATCCTCATTGTTATATTGCCTGCCCTTATATACACACAATAATATCTAAGTAAAATACAAGAACGAAGATAAAATCATGCTACATATATTCAAGATAATATTATAAACTCCCGCTGTTTAAAAAGCCCTGGTTCTCATGTCATCCCCGTTGCAGATTTTGTCACCCCCATTAGTTTGTTTTGTATTATTTTTACAGCCATTCTGAGAAATCAGGGTAGTGTCTTGTAAATATCATACATCTGGATAATGTCTGTAAGTATTTCTATATAAGTAAATTGTAATCAGTCTTCTCTGAACTATCGGTGAAAACGTCGCGAAATTTGCTTTTCTCTGGCTAATCATTTATGATTATAATTTATATATTTTTATTTTTAATCACCTCATAATTGAGGGAAGAGATGAAACATATTTAGAAAATTTTGAAGATGCATTGTCGGAGGTGCACGATAGTGATTTTGATTCGAGTGTACATACAATACATACTGTAATGAGCGTATTGAACCCATATATGGACAAGTGGCACAGGATTTATGCAGATAATTTTTATAACAGTGTATCGCTCGCTAAAGATTTATTTTTACGTAAAACAGGATTTTGCGGAACAATTCGGAAAATGGAGGTTTGCCGGAATCTTTAAAAAATATGAAATTAAAGCCTCAAGAAATCAAGCGTTCTAGAAATGGTGACACACTCGTCCAAGTGCGGAAAAAAATAAGAAAAGGGACGTCAGAATGATATCCCCTATTCACAATAATAATGTAACATAAAATAATATATTTCAGAAAAATATGTTTTTATTTAATTCGTCAACATAAGCTGAGAACCCCTGCCACTGAGTTTGAATAGGTCATAATAAAATCAAATAAGCATTAAAAATGTCAAAAATGTTTTCGGTTAAATATTTCATAACCACCATAAAAATTCCATGTGGCTCAGTCGATAAATCAAAGGTAATGTGTAACACCAATACTACGATTTGTAAAAGGCCCCCGAAATGCATCTTGGCATGCATATCAGTGTATACTGGACTAATGAATATCCTCGCTAAGTAGAGAAACAAACCAGACTCGATTTAAAATTAAAATCTTCAACCAGAATGTAAAATTGTGTTATGAAAGATCACATCAGAAAAAAATATACATGAATTTTTTAGGGGTATTTTTACGAAATTGCTTAGGAAAATTATATTTTAATCTTTGTTAAATAATGCGTTGATGTATATACTATCATACCGCATTAACATTTTAAATCAAACCCGATTCCAATCGTATGATTTTTCAATGGAATGGATGGCGTAGGACGCATATATGAGTCCGCGGCCCGCAACGGAAGTTCTTCGAGGACTCAAATACGAGTCCTCGGTCGTTAAGCTGTTAAGGAACATTTGCACAGTTATTATTTTTATTCTTGAGATGGATGGCAGATTGGCAGCAGACACTTTAGAGTTTTAAGTGGTCATAATTCCAAAAAAATGAGAACCTATGCTCAATATTTTCATGATTTCGTGTTCTCTCCCATGTTCCAATCTTTTATTAATTTTACGTACAGAAAATTACAATATTTACATAAAATTCTAGTTAATGAATAATTTCACATGCCGGTGTTTTTTTATGTACATAATCCACTTAACAAAATAAAAATGATTAATCGCTTGACGGGGATGTTTCAATCAAACCGCTGTCAGTTGCCACACGAAAATATCCCTTAACACAATTACACCGAAAGGAATATTACGTATGTGTACGTAATGACTATTTTCTGGATATACGTGGATTCTTTTGATTCATTATTTACATTTGTGTATTTTGTGTTTTTGACTAATTTGTGTCAAATAAATAAAACATAAGTGTACAGTTGTCACAGCGAAATCTGATTACAATTAGAACCTAGAAATGAATAGAACATTTACGAGCGCTGAATTTTTACCGTATAAAATATAAGCTATAAAGTCTGTCGACAACGTTGGTATTTATAAAAAAATGTTGGACAAATAAAAGTTAACGCTGGATAAAAATTTATGGAATTCGACTTGATTTATCTATATCAATTAATAAACGGTTTCAAAGCCACTAACTAACCATAAACACAGTAATTTTTTAAAGTTGCAATAATAACATTTTTCAAATTGTCAAACATTGGAGCAATTTATTGTTTATAGATTTCAGTGGAAAGTTTCGTAGACAACCGTAATTCGGTTCGTATTTTCGTCCATAGATATGTAATTGGTAGATTTTAATCTCGGTAAATATTTCCCAGACTGTTAATTAATCTGTCGTAAATCGACATTTCCTTTGAAACGTCTATTTGTCGTCAAAATGGCGTCTGATTGACGGGATTCATAAATTTGAATCGTTCATTAATGTTCAGTTATGAAACAGTTCCTCGTTCTGACATAAACAGCTTCATTTCAATTTCCCGCGCTTTTAAAGCCTTTTTCAAAGGTCTGTCGAGCAATATCCGTGAAACGACAGTACCCACTTCCGGGAATATGGGTGTTGTTTAATTTTTGGCGCTTCCGAAAACCATCGATCTATTTTCAGTTTTTCACCGTTTATGTTTCCGCATTTTTTTTTACTGAAAGTAAAGAAATTGCGACGTAATGCCGCGTGTACATTTACGTCGAAAGACAAAATCACGTAATACAATAGTATATATCCATCTACATTTGGTTTTTCCTTTTCGTCATATGGTTATTTTGGTGTGTAAAACGACTGACGAATTTCTAGATGAGGTAGGGATATATTGGGTTTGAAATAGGAAAGAAAATTTCTAGCTAATCGCTCTATTCAATAGCATCACTATCGCCATATACAATTCTAAAATAAAAGGAATTTATTCATCCCTCCATTTACATTCCGATTGGTTTCGAATATATTATTTGTTCAAATGTTGAACGTTTTCGTCACTAACGAACTGGGTTTCGCCTTAGGACCTTTCAATAATTTTATCACACCGGCGCAACAAAACACAATTAACAGCATGAAGTCCTTTTTATCAAAGACTAATTAATAGCATTAATAAAACTTATCAAAGGCAAATGATTAATTTCATTATCATCAAATCAATAGTATTCAAATTTATTTCACTTATATGTTTGGATCTTAGTCTTAAGAGTCTGTGTATAACTGATGAATATTATCTATTGTGTCAGTTTTGATGCAAACATATTATAAAAAACTACAAAAACAATGCTTTCATTATTCTTCTGTCATCTTTCTGGTAAATCAAACATATTGTGTTTCTATAAACTAATTTTGTTATCAATCAAATCAATTAAAAAAATCTCATTCAGCAGATTTTAGTCAGATCAGATGTTGCCAAGAGAGTTCGTGTATATTATTTGTTTTTGTCAATTAAGCAATATGCGAGCGGAACCCAAACTCTTTTTCGAAATTTACCTAACCACTTTTTGTAAATTGTATCGAAATTATTGCTGGCATTTCCTATTGCTATATGTGCTATAATTAATATTAAAAATATATATGTATAGTGTATTAAATTATTTTGTAAAGGACAGTTCTTATCGCCAAATAAAGTGATTATACGAAAGCGAATTTAGCTGTGTAAATCAAAACATTGATTGTTCTGGTTAACAGTATTGAATTGAAACATTTTTTTCTTATTTGTATATCTGTATTCCTTAATACTTAAACATAAAAAAAAGTTATGAGCATGTCAAATTATATAAAAGATTTTTAAGAAAAAGAACTCTAAATCGACGATTTAGGGATGGAAGATATAAAGTTTATTTATAAAATCATAGCAGGACAACTACATCAATGTATTTATTTTCAAATGGTACGAATTTTACTGTGCAATTTTACACTTCAAACGTAGGTACTATTTAATACGCTAACCCCGAACCCCAAAATTGAAATGTCTCTTCGGGTTATGAGGCTGCGGGCTTAAATTATTCACCGCGAAGCTTTTTAAAAATGTTTCCATTTTTCGCCGTAACGCGTCCCCGGCGTGCGTGCGTGCTTGGCTGCATTTGTTTTTCGAAATAAGTACCTGCGTTTTTTTTATCTAACCCCAAATTTGCGTCACAACTGTGTACAATATCACGTAACACTTCTGATGTACCCTCGTTATTATCTTCTCTGAACTCTTCGCCGTCACTTCGAAGTGTACATACAATTGAAATCATGACAGAATTGAATGCACAATTTTCCGTTTTTAATACACCAATGAAAATCTTCCTTCTGTAAGACTTTCATTAGAAAATCCTAATCTAATAAATTTACTTACTGTATTTTATTTCATCAAACATAAATTTTCGACATTTTGCCGTTTCACTTACTACTTTTTTAAACAGTGTTTATGTATTGATAAAACTTCGGTTTCAATGAATATAGAGAAAAATAAACAACCGCATATTTAATTAATATTAAAAGCAGAACTATTTTTTTTCATATTAACTGTAACTCACTAGTATTGATTTTATCACTATATTTGTAGCTTATTCACGTAATTATTTTATATGTATGTCAGTAACAAGAATTTAAGCTTTCTTTTTGATAAAATAACATTCATCTATTTCTTAAAGTATCGTTATATACTTGTAATTCATAATACATTAATAAATAATAAAACTGATGCTTATTTATGCTTTAGTTGATCATGCTCGCTATGAACGAGACATCTCTTTATTTAAATGTTTTTTCTTATTGAAAAATAAAATAAATATATCGCCTAGCTTGATACGGCAGTTATGGAAACAGTCGTTATTGATTTGCTTAGATATTATTGAGCGGTACTTTTATGTCTACGAATACATGCTACAGTACGCCTTTTACCATTTTGTCCCCAATGTGTTTCTGTTCAGATAAGATACGAGGTATTTCGTGCTCAAGTGCCACACATTGTTTTATTAGCTTTATTTTTTATGTCGCTCAGCTTGGTAGCTGTGTGAAACGAGCAGAAAATTTGTGTTTGTATTTTTATGTCGCTAGATAAAAATGAAAAGCGTGTTAATTGTATCTATATAGCCTTTTTATTTTGTAGCCATGAAGAAAAAATCTTGCCATAGGCTTTATATAAACTTGACGTCTAATTTTTGCATTTTCATTACAATTTATGAATAAATTTCTAATTATTTTCGTAAAAAGTGCTTTGGCAATTTTCTTTATTTATTTTCCGTAAATGCAATAGATAGTGATTAGAGACATAACATTGTCTCGTAATATAATACACTTTTAAGGTGATAACTGTCACTTCTTGATGGAAAGGCATGATTTTTTTAATAATAAAAACATATTTTTAATATGTACCGGAATGAGTGAAACCTGTTAAAAAGATATACTGTGGAAATATGCACTAAAAATGTGTTTTTATTATTTAAAATATCGTAATATTATAGTCATATTATATCAATACCAAACATTTCTGTGATATTTTTGTAAAATTGAGATAAATGTAGTGATAAATGACTCATGATTAAACCTGTAAATTTTCTAATTAATATGCCAGATGCCGAAAACCTTAGAATTATTTAGTGATTTTCGTTTGTCATATCATAAACATGGTTGAACATATTCATTAAATATGAATCAGAATTAATTTTAAACACACCGGGTGATATATCTGTGAATTCTTGATGAAAAGACATTATATTATAATTAAAAATTGAAAGAATTTTTGAAGTGTTTATACTAATTACTTGCCTCGAATCGGTTTCGATCAACAAACTTTCATTTTGAACTATTGTATTCATCGCATTATATAAACCACAATTCTTAAAAAAAAATGTTCTATGGATATTAATTAATTAAAACGGATTAGTAAAATTGAAATTTTCCTTAAACGATTCAATTTTGATAGGCAAATTATAGCTACAACTTAATGATGCTTTTTTGTATAATGGGGAATTAGTATGTTCATTTTTGATGAAGGTAAAAGTGACTTATAAAAATAAAATATCAGTCACACATACCCAGAAGATTGAAAAATTAACATCATAAATTTAACACGTAATATATATACACCTTGCGAGCAATAACCACTACGTCATAAATATACTATTTCCTCATGTAATCGATATTTTTTAATGAGATTACACTTATTGTACTTATTATTACCGCATTGACTTCACAATGCCATTTACACTGAAGTTTTACTTACGAATTGAAAGTTACTTAATAATACCGAGTACCTCATAATTCGTATCTGTTGATCTTATATTCTATTATTTTATGATGTCATTACTTACGAATTTGATACGAATAAGATCTACGTAACTAGCATTACTTGCAACACGATTTTTTTTATAAAAAATATATTATTTTATACAAAAAATGAAGTAAAATACCAATTCTAGTAAATTGAATACTATAATTTTTAATATAATTAAATTATAATAATATAAGTAGTATTTCAAAAAAAAAAAACATTATTAAAACCTGTTTCACCGACCGAATGGCACTTTTATACCGATTCTACAATTCATCAAATGACTGATTGGGTAATATATTATATTAATAGCTGATTAATGTGTGCAATATTATAATAGAGCTAATTGAATCTAATTATAAATTGTAATACAGAGATAATGATATTTTAAGTAAGGTATTTTTCTCAAATTTTTGTTAGCATTATATATTTTGAATATCATTACAACAACATTTCACAAACAAGTCCGCATCGAAAAACTTCTGCAATGCTAATATTATTTTGGTAACTCATAGTGATATACCGAACATGGAAAATTTCAAAAATTATTTCGGCAGTTAAAGTTAGTTTGAAGTAAACTTATAAAGATAATCAGGACAAGCCAGGCTATATGTTAAAAAAAAGATTAGCTTATTTTTACACGAAAGTTTTTACTGTGTTCACACTCATTTACTTATTAATATATTTTAACAAGATTGCAATCCGCCGTTTCCACAGTTGAGACATTAGTGGTTATTGGGCTAAAAAAAAATGTTGAACAATTTTTAGCCTCGCTTCAATACAAAATTAAATGTCATTCAATATGAGCAGACATTTTAACATTTTATTTTGAATATAAAAAAAAAAAATAGATCGACTTGTTTTTATATACACCTGACAGCAACGAGCATCATGCTTTATCATAGAGCTGAGAGATATGAACTTCCGGGAAGTAATATTTTTCCTGGAATGTTTCATTTTTTATCTCGTGTTAGTAATGTAGAAAGAGAATGATTTGAGGTTTTTGTAGTATATTTGTCAACATTATTTGTGCGTTGTATTGTTATAAGATGTGTCACTTTGTTACCTGTCATATCGACGGAAGAAAATAAAAAACATCTTTTCTAAAGTCATTATCATAATATCGCAAATGGAAAGTATTTGTTTTTCTTTTATCCGTAAATCTTTCTTGGGAGAATTAGATGTTATTATGTATTTATTTTTCAAAATAAAATCCAATTTGACTAGTAACTTTCCCGCTTTTTTATGCGATCGATATTGCTTATCACGAGCATTAGCGATTGTCAAAAAACAAATCTTTAAAAAGAAAGTTCTTTAAACGATATTATAAAAAACCTAACCGTTTTTATTTTATTATATTATATTATGTTAGTTCCAAGAACTATGAAAAGACTTATTATAAAACAATTATATAGTCTACAATATAAGTTTTGATGACATCTTATAATTAAATAACTTAAAATATATAATTAAAGTTTCTATTTTTTTAAATAACACATTTTTTTAATACTTATTTCCACAATATATTTTTTGATCAGGACCGGTTTCGCTCATCGCGAGCATTATCAACTGAGCATTAACAGTTGAAAATGCTCGCGATGAGCGAAACCGGTCCTGATCAAAAAATATATTGTGGAAATAAGTACTAAAAAATGTGTTTTTATTATTTAAAATATCATGCCTTTCCATCAAGAAGTGACAGTTAACACCTTAAAAGTGATACAATTAAAGATTAAATCGAAAACTAAATATAGTTTAGATACATATACACACATATATAATAATCGAGTAAACTTTACTATATATTTGATAATAAAAAAAAATAGTTTATTGATGTGCATAAATTGATGATAAGAACATTTTTTTTATCCTATGTTTTTGTCTTGCATAGATCATAGATTCGGATCATAGTAATTATTTTAATATGCATTCTATAAAATTATCTGCCCTAAATATCTGTTTTGATGTGTGTTGATATTGTAGAATATTACAATATCTGATTTTCGAGAAATCCATCACTTAAGAGTACTGGAAACGTGTTTTCTCAATTTAAATAAAATAATTAGATACATTAATTATGATTAAATTTTAAAGATATCGCCATTTTTAACAATACTTTGATAAAGGTGTATTGCATAACTAGTATATGTGCATTGAAAGCGTGCTGAAATAAAAAACGGTCTTTTTGTGTTGTTAGTTCTTTATAATACTTACACCTGTAAGCAACTGTTCTAGTTTTCTAAGTAGGTATTTGTTTAAGTTTATTCATTGCTAATCGATGACATAATTTTCCAACGCGTTTTTACCTGTTGATTTTTCCGGATTTATTTTCACATCATATACTGTTTGGTCGCGAAGCGATTGTTCGCCGGGCCCCCTTTTCACCTTCTCACCTTGTAACCTCATTGCTTAACAAACAAAGCACTTGGCTTATCTGATAGTTATCTCGCCTTTGTAGCGGTGGAAATATAAATAAAGTGATAACCAAACAAGGGCTTATCCGATGCCCGCCCATGGACGTCGAACGGCGGAGAGCAGGGTCGATCACTGGCAGCATTGCCAAGGTTAACGCGAATATTTATTTATTACATTTATCTGAAAACGAAAGCATTAAACTTTTTTCATACCTATATATTATCTCAAGGTAAGTCAGTTAATCTAGTTATATTTCCGTAAATATTCGATATTTCAAATTCAATATTTTACGATTGTCTACATAAACACGCGTTATGATCGAATGCAAAAAAATTTACTTCTCTCTAAGCAAGCGGGATTTGTTTTTTTTTTACATACTGAGATATGATTTTATGGTAAAAAAAACCCACTCTCAAATGAGATAAACATTGGCATTTACTTGGTGGAAATCCATCGTAACACGGTGAAAAAATTCTGACAAAAAAGTTCTGACGATGGCGTGAGCCTAAATAGATATGAACTATTTACCAATTTTGTAAACCTTAAATGCATTGCTTTAAAAATACTTTTTAAAAAATACCTTTGTTTTGAATGTTAAAATTAATTCAAATATGTCGTTATGAGAAACGTGCACACTGACCAAATATGTTGAATTTGATTAAAATATAAATAAATCCTCATATTTTTTTTGTGAACAATCATGGTTATTAATGAAAAAATCACGTACCAGTAATGGCTATGACACGATTCAACATATAAAATGGTTTGTTTCAAAATACGCTTTAATACTTCTAAAATTTGGAAATTTTCTACAAAGCTTGAATTAAAATGATGTTGAACGAAAACTATTTTCAAAATAATAAATATATAAAGCATTACGAATATGTATTAATAATATTGTGCAAAGCTAACCTCTATTATCCTCCATCATACGTATGTCAATCTCTTACCATCAGAAACGATACTATGATTTTGAAATTGTGTAAATATCTTTAACATCGTCCGGAAGGGGTGTGCCAAGCTCTCAAAATATATCGCGAACAGTATAGGAAAATTTTCTTTCCAACTTGTTTACTTATTGTATTATTTTATGGCCAATAAGTCGACATATCCCTCGGGCATTTTGGGCGGCCGGTGACGCAAGCTTGTCGGCGATAAGGCGGCGCCCAACTCGACTCTCGTATCACTCGGCTGCCGCCCACCCCCACACCGCCGAGTCCTAATTAGATCATACACCAATTTCATGTCATGAGCTTATCGATCCGCACTGCCTGGCTGCTCACACTTTACAAAACTCGACGGCTCATAGTTGCCACGATTCTTAAACCAGTTTTATTCTACGTCATCCCTTAGATTATGTGTTTTTCTCGTGTGTTGACAAATTGGGTCAATTAAAGACATATTTAATCAAACATCAATGAAATAACATGATGGGTTTCGAGACATGATATTGGATTTTTTTACTTCTTGAAGTGACCTGTATTAAATATATATATTACTTTTTATTGATTGAACTGGCATTTGCTTGGTAGAACTCCATTATAATACGGTGAAAAAATAGCAATGTATTTTAGTTCTAGAAAATTTTAAAGATATAGTTGATAGCTATTGCAGCTCACGTCAGCAGATTGTTCTGACGATGGAATGAGCACAAATAGTTATCAAACTACTTCTTTAAAATTTTGTGGAACTAAATGCTATGTTTTCACCTTCTTATATTACTTTTATTTTTAAACGTAGCAAGGATTCCGCTTTTTTACTAAACTATATTTGCGATTATTTTATTCCACATAATGTTTTCATTGTCTTTTCGATAATATAGTATGACGAACCTCTGTTCCGCTAGGGTAACTGTTTTTATCTACATTTGTATGCTTGTGTACATACATTTATGTGCTATTACGTATTTAATATTCCAAAACAAACCCTAACTGATATGAAAAAGTATTTGTTATATCGTAAAAAATCAATATATAATCACCGATTGCAATTTTTTGTACAATGATGATTAAATTATAAATATCTGGTTGGGAATGGAGTATTTAATGTTTTATACGCTTTATTTCACATAGCATTGCTTAACATATTAACTTAACCTTAACATATGAGTATTTTGTTTGAAATGTAGTCGCATTATTCCTAGATTGAAATTATTTTTTCGTATAGATTGCTTTTAAGTTGTCAACGATTCTTGGTATTGTATGAAAATTTACCGCAAGTACTGTAGTATGTCCTGTCACTTCTTGGTGGAAAGGCATGATATTTTAAGTATGGAAAACCTCGTTTTTCAGTAATATTTCCAAAATATATTTTATGATCAGGACCGGTATCGGTAACCTTTTCGAGTTTTCAAACAGTTTATGAGTATTCCTAAAAGAATGTAAGTTGTATAAAGCTATAGATCTAAAATGTCTTCTAAAGCTTTTCCAACATGCAGGAATATTTAAAATTTAGACCTATATACCGATAATCCTTACGATGAGCGAACGGGTCTTGATTATAAAACATATTGTGGAAATATGCACTAAAATGTGTTTATTATTTAAAATATCATGCCATTTCATTAAACAAAGCAGTTACAGTTAAAATCTCAAAACTGAAAAAATCTCCTAAGGCATTGCACATTTTTTTAAAAACAGAATCATAGTGATAACTTGCAAAAAAAACTTTCAAATCATCAGCGAATAATAATGATTTATCATTGTTAATTTACCATATATTATTGGAATAATACTTTATTATGTCAACATAGTCTTGTGTTCATCAATGAGATATGCAAATCTGCTGCATATTAAGAATACTTAATATGTGCGGGTGTGACTAGGGTTTAAAAAAATGGATTAACGCAGTGTTACACCATTAAAAGTAAGTTTCTTTTAATAAGTCATCGCTCATGATGTCTATAAATAGTTAGAATTATACATTTAGAAATGTACAAATGCAATGTCGAAATCAATTCCCATAAAGTTACGTACACATGCCTACATAACTAATATAAACTTTCAATTTGTATTTGAGTTGTAGCTACACAATATACAAGATGTCGCAATTTCCGCAGAATTCGCTGAACTCCGATTGTTGCTATCGATGCAAACACATTCTGCCGATATTACCAACACCGTCATTTATTTATATCCATTCTGTTATACACAGTATGATATCTATATCTTCATTACTCTCGCCGAAAATACTATACATGATAATAACACAGATAGTATGTACAAAATACAGTAATATGATTGAATATAAATACTTCCAATTCAATATTTTATTCATAGATTTGAAGCATTATATTGAAGAAAGCTTTTCTTCACGTAAAGTGTTTTATTTAACACAAACCATCAACACCGTTTAGAGAAATTATTATAATGATTTTAATTACATTATTTTTTATTGAATATACTCAACGTTATATCCACAATTTGTCTATAATATGATAAATATCACCAAAATTTGAAGCACAATTCTATCATACATACAAAAAAAATACGCTACTGCTTTCAATATTTTCAATCAACTTTTCATATTCCGTGGATTTAAATTTATCTATTCAACAGCTTAGCTTTTTGATGCAAGAAAATCAACTGACATGCTTTCTTTGTATTGTTTTATTGTGACTTTATTGCTTAACATTACACACTGTTATATTTGTTTTAAGCAAAATGTGCTTAGAGAATAACTGGACAAAATAAGAACATTGATAAACCAACGCACAGATCTAACAACGCAGTGACACAACAGAAGAAAAAACCCAGATAATATTCGGCTGTATCGATTATATTTAAGAATTAAATAGGTTTGCAGTACAATTTGAAATATTTATATTAACACAATTGGTTTCACTGTTCTTTTTTAGTCGTTTAGAGCGATTTTTGTTGGATAATATTAGATTTACTATTAGAACATTTGAATTGAGGCTCGTAAAAAGCCTAGAAAAAACTTTTCATTGAATAGTGTCAATACAGTTCATACATAAAATAAAATAAAAATAAACGTTGCAGATTGCAATATATCGGAATTCTATTAGTTGTTTTGAAGTAGCACGCTATCACACAAAGCTTTCCCACGTATAATAGAAACAAACTTAAGTTGCTCGTGATTCCCTTCATAATTAATTTCACGTATCCGATTCGCGGCATCAGCCTCTCTACAAACTACTTCGAAACAATAATATCCCAATTTATGATTTATAAGCTCAAACATTTTCAAAACGTTACATAACCGTAACTACGTAGCGCTGTGTTAAAATACCTACGTTATTATACGTACGGTAAGTTCCCCAGAGACTGGAAGGTTTCGTTTCCAGGCTGAAAATTTGCTAATTATTTATACTGTCTACTAATATTTGGCAACAAGCCCCTGCATTATAGCTCACAATGTTTTATCGCTCTTGATATGAATGATTTATAATGCATGTATAAACGTTTATAAACATTGTATGTATATTCTTGGTATAAACCAAGACAACATATATTTTTTTTATTTGAAAATATAGTTTAACAAATATTTTGATCTGACAAAAGCGTGATAAAATTGTATATTTTTTTGACAACGCATTTAATGCAACTGAGGTATAAATTTTCTTTGTAATGACGTTTCTACAGTCATCATTAAATTCATAATGCAAGCACAAACCTTCGTTTTGTTACTTTTGCTCTATGTAATTTGTTTTGGTAGTTCTTCATTAAAATTGCTATATTTCCGTTTGTTTTATTAAACGCTTATACGTTAACGACGTAGATCGGTAATTAATGGTATTTGGTACGTTATTGTTTTTGTATGATTATACTTTCAAGTTTATATTATTTTATTAATAATTTCCACTTACACATGTATTTAAGTCATGGGTATGATAATTCATATTTTAATTAACGATTCGTTTAACAGCAATTAACAAGGTTGACATAAAAATCACTATTCAAATAAAGAACTTCCAATATAATAAAATTATAAAATACATGAATAGAAACACACTTTTCGTACCGCTCAGACTTAAGCAGTCGAGTATCTATTGTCTGGGTTCTATTTGCGTCTAGCGACTTAAGATTATGGTAATTAAGCAGCTAACTCGCTTTATATATAATTATTTATAGCTCCTCACTTTACGTATCTTGCGTTTTATATTGAACAGTAATTTTCAAAGACTTTTTGAAAAAATACCTTACATGCACATTTATCAGCATGAATGAACTCATTATCAAGTTAATTAAATCGGATTACACGATTTAATCGACACCGTGTGAGAGAGTGACTGAAAATGTCGAAAAACAAAAGTCAGGTCTCAGGTTATTGATTGAATTGACACTCACTTGGTAGAATTCCATTAAAACACGGTGAAAAAATTGCAATGTATTTTAGTTCTACAAAATTATTTTTAACAAATATAGTTGATAGCTATTTCGGCTCACGCCATCGTCAGAACTATGCTTAAACTAACATTCGCTTATCTATATATAGCTGTGCAGAAAAGGCACACAACACATCCTCTCTCCTGTTCCAACGGCCTAGCTTGTTACTTTAACACAATGACACTAAATTTTCAAAATTCTAAATGAAACAATAGGTGTCTATGACAATAAGATTATATGTGGGACGGAAGTGATCCTTGTGGAAGCGAATCAGACCACCCCTTTGTACAACGGCTGGACAAGTGGCGATACTATTATGTTTGTTCGTTAAGGATCATTTTGATAATTGGTGTCTATTGATTTTCAGCTTTTCCAAAGCCGTCATTCTCCGACCTTTACTACAAAGATGCAAACATTTAGGCGTTGAGTTTGAATTTATACTATGTGATTCATTAATAACGTGATTAGCGAATTGTGAATCTGTTTTTTACTGTTAATGTTAGTTTAAGCATAGTTCTGACGATGGCGTGAGCCGAAATAGCTATCAACTATATTTGTTAAAAATAATTTTGTAGAACTAAAATACATTGGTATTTGTTCACCGTGCTTATTAATATGTCATTTATTTTATTTTTTTAGACAATATGTAAAATAAGTTAAATTAAGCGCATTGTTGGGACGTTGTTTAGGCTAAATCGACATCACCTTCTTGTTTCTTTTAATGTATATGAAAAGATTTGTATAGTTTAATATATGTTACGCAAAACACCTACACTCCGTTTGAAATGTTTGTATGAAAGTTATCAACGTTAAATTTTTTAATATACTACGTGTACACATAAATTAACGCCTACGCCATGATTAGTTTCATTCGTTTTCCCGAATTTCCTGTTAGCATTTAAACCCATTATTCCTACAATATAAAATAAAATCTTTTTCGCCATTCCCCTTACGTTAGAGATGTTGTCGTTTCCAGATCGGTTTAAGTGCCTGTTCGTTTTCTTCATCACGTATCAATTCCTTTCATCAGAACATTAAGTAATTCCCCATTGTCATATTTCTGGAAATATATTATTTACTTTTGCTAGCGCTTTATCGTCCCTTTGAAACGTATTCCCATGCTACTTTTATGATTAATTTGAATCGTTATTTCAAAGAATATGTCGTTACAAGCTGTATAATTTACTTCCTTAAATTATTATGTCGGCAATGCGGAATATAAATTTATATATATATATAGACGATTTCAAGTTTAATGAAATTTTAGTCCAGGTGTGAAATTTGTGTAATTAGTCTATTTCAGCTTTAACATGCATATACTCTTGTATTGCTTTAACTCGAAAGTTTTTTCTCGGAACAAAAGTTTCTTTTATTGAATACATTTTTTTACTTTTTTTACCAGGATAATAATTTAACGTTTTGATATTCAGTTAAAAAATGTTTTTTACGAAAGATTTTAGCTGAAAATCGTTTTATATTGTCATGCACGCTTCATATTTAATTTTTTTAGCATGCCAATATTGATTCATTAGAATTAAAAGTATATTGCTAATTTTATGCATTATATTTTAGCGTATAAAACTAGGAGACATTTTGCTCTGTTTAAAAAAATCTGTGAAATAATCAGGACCGGTCGTATTATCAACAAATAGCAAACAAAATACAGACACGCCCATTAATACAAAAATATATAGATAGAATTAGCATTCACTTGGTAGAACTCCATTATAACACGGTGAAAAAATAGCAATGTATTTTAGTTCTACAAAATTATTTTTAAAAAATATAGTTAATAGTTATTTCGGCTCACGCCATCGTCAGAACTATATATATCTATATATGTGTCATAGTTCTGACGATGGCGTGAGCCGAAATAGCTATCAACTATATTTGTTAAAAATAATTTTGTAGATGTAAAATACATTGCTATTTTTTCACCGTGTAATACAAAAATAGTTTATAATTAGCAGGTCTACAAAACCAAATGTTAAAAAAATAAGAATACAATTATCAGGTTTTAAAATATTAACAATCACTTACTAGCAAAATGAAAGGTCGTCTAAACTTTCGCATGTTTAGTGGTAAATATTAAAAAATACTATCAGCACATTGACTAAAAATGATTGCTTTATGAAAAGGAAATATTATACATCACAAAACGACTGTCTGACAGCATAAGCCCACGCATCTACGCAGTAAGGTCTACGAGTCTTCGCACCATAAGATTACGAAATTAACAATACGACGGAAAGCTTCGCTAACAAAAGGAAAGCTCTGCATGATTAATTTTCTACGCTGCCAATGCCTTTGCCTCGAAAAAGAAATAATATCTTCATGAATTCTATTGACTAAAATCGTTATTTTGAGCAATTTACCTTTAATGACTATCAAATTTAATTACTACATCTTTGTATATTATATTTTCACCGTTTGCGCCTTTTCTATAGAAGTGTTAACGAATATAAATTAAATGCTTAAGTGCCGTATTGTTTTTCTTGTAAAAGGAATTCATTCTTGATATCGAATTCAATGAAAATTCATACATTTATTGTTTATCATTAATCTTAACTTCTTCCGTTGTATATATGAAGTATTATCATTTTGATAAAGTAAATGTTTTATGACGCAAGTGTTTTAACGACGAATAAATATTTGATAGCTATGCGAGCTTGAGCGAAAACGAATTGCGTAACCATTTTCGATTTTGAGTCCTCTAACTTATCCAATTGTTCAGTTGAATATTCACTTATGGTCCAAGAAAAATACAGTTTTATAGCCAATGTGATGAATGATAATTATGAAATATTTATTTTTTATTTATGTCGTATAAAAGTTACATTTGTATCTTACGTATTCTTTTTTTTTGCAGGTAAGTTTCTACCACTCACAAAGTTGCGTCTAAGTAGTAAACTATGTAGAGTTAAAAACAAATTATGAACTTTCAAATTTGACTAGCTTCATATAAGGATATGGTTTGTTGTTCTATTTTTTATTGTGATCAACAGATAAAGATAAATTTAAAAAAAAAATCCTGATTATGCACTATTTTCAATACTATTTTAATAAGACCACATAAGGGCTGCACAATTTTCTCAAATTATTTAATATATTATACATTTTATCAATATTGAAATTGAAGATTATCTAAATTATTATCTAACACAATGCAAAAATGAGCTGTTGGATTAATGGCATAAGATAATTCAGCGCTATCCATAACAATACACTAAAAATTGTAGATTATTTTTAATTCCGGCATAATGAATGACATTCGTTTTGTTTGTTTTTTATGAAACTTTCGGAATAAAAAGAAAATCACAGATATCTATTTGGCCCGCGGTATTCCCCCATTCGTCGCAGATAGGTAGGCAATGTCCGCAGCTAAAAGCCTTTGTGAATTTAGCGCACCCACACAGCCTTCGTAAGTTGCAGGGTCGTTTGTATTCGCCCAATTAATTTTCTCATCTTTTTCTTTTTTTTACGAAGTTTTTTATTTCTTGCGAATTGCTCATATTAATCTTTTTGTCGTGTATATATACAAGCTATAAGATGTCTGAGAGGGTGGATATGATTAGCGCACTTCGCAAACGCCTTTATACTTTTATAGTAAAGACAATAGGTATAATTTCATTAATAATGCATTATAATTGAAATTCATTTATCTTTCCCCCTTTTGAATTACAGCTAATAATTGTCATTTCAAGTATTTTGTTTTATATTTAGAAAGTGTGCATTTGACATAGGTCAGGGGATTTAAGTAATTTTACAATAAATTTATTGTTATATCTTTTCTGAAATTTAAAACAAACTTTTTGAATTTATTCGATAATTTTGCTTTATATAATGTTAACAAGACATGTGAGTTAATTTCCTTGCAGATTAATATTGTATTTAAAAGTAAAAAAATATATATCAGACTACTATAATATGTTCAATGTAATCAATTTACATATTTATTATGTCACGATGTTTATTTCTGGTAAATAATATAAGCGTAAAATTATTTTGTAATCGAGCGATTGCTTTATGCGATTGAATTTTTCGAGCTCACATTTTAACCACTAAAGCATCGGTTTTCGATTTTCAGCTGTCAATTGAGTATTGTGATTGATAATAGGATACTTAATGGAAAATAAAATGGACGAAAAACGCCAAAATTTCCGTAATAAACAAGCCAATGAGAGCTTTGTAATCAATATTCATGATACCAACAGAATGTTCTTGAACAGATAATTTTTTGTTTTTGTTTTCCACCGCAAAAAAAAAACAATGATTTAACGCCGGCACGTCTGTCGTAAAAATGTCGAATTTCCCTCACATTCATTTCCCGGGGATGAAAAATGGCGAAAGCTGCTCGCGTTTTAGTTGTATTTGCGTTCACCTGGTTATTTAAAATTTAACATCTAAACTGTGCCGTCGTTCCACCAGCGCCCATAAATATTCCCGCCCGTATTAAATAGAGCCCAAGGACACGTGTACACTATGATTCGAGTACCAGGCATTAATTAAACTAAAGTATAAACATGTACAACTAAATATAAAAAGCTTAGCCTAAATTACGATTTCATTTTTATATTTCGTTATCACTTTGACTATGAACCGTGGAAATTTCATGCACACTTAATCGATTAATAAGATCAAAAAAAAAATATTTTTTTTTGGTTCCTTTATCAGTTATTTTACGTATATAGTGTTTTATACGACCGTAATTAAATGAATGGTTGTGCAAAGGGAGACAAACGAATTATAAAAAATAATACTAACGCCCGGAAAATATATATTTTTTGTGGTATTAAATGGCTTTTAATTAAACCCTTATAAACATGTAAGCATGTATAATTGTCATAATAAACTAAAATTGGACGTATGAAATGAACTATGCAGAGTAGAAAAAACATTCAAATCTGATTTCTCTATATCTAAAATTTCAAATTCCAAAATCATTAAGTAATATGTTCAGTGTTGAATTGTGCTCAAACAATAATAGTTTCTCTAAAAAATCGAAGAACGTATGAATTTAATGTATGATAATCTAAGAAAATTGAAAAAAAGAGGTCCATTCGATTAAAATATCGTAATTGTGAAATATCAATTCTCTTCCTTTGAACCTTAAGGGCATATTTTGTAATATTGCCCTTTGCTTGCTTAAATTGAATATATAAAATTACAATAGCTTAATAGCGAAATAGTCCGTCTGCAATTTGGCACAACAATTATTTTCATCGCTCTACTTTTCTCTAATTTCTCTTTCCTTTGAGCTGTTTCTTGCCGTTCAAATTGATATAATATCATCGTCTTAAGAGTGCCCTTACTTTTCTACGCGAAATAATAAGACCATGCGACGGGAGACGGCTATTTATCTTCACTCCGAGATGCTTTATCTACGTTTAGTACCCTTATATATCTTATTTCTTTACATCATTTTGCGATTAAACTTTGCAAGTCTTAGGAAAACAAATGATCGTAAAAAGCGAAGCTTGTTTACCTGTTACGGTTGTTTTTATCTAGGATAAAATATCGCATGAAACTTGTTAATATTTTGGATCTTAATGTATACCTGTTGTTATATATATTCTGAAATATAAGATTGCATTGTACAATAATCGTAAGAACCAAATTTTGTCCCCATTTAGATATTTCCGAAAAGCTATTATATATTTTAACTTGCTTAAATAATATAATAAAAATATTGTTATATTTTTGCGTGTACCTAGATTAAAATATCTGCGAAACGATTACTTCACTGATACGATTGTCTTAAATTTTTTCGTTACCTCACGACATGAACGGGTAACGTCTCATCTATAGAACCACAAGCTAAATTCAATATCAAACAGTACATTGTTCATACACACACAGTAGTTTCAAAGCCTTTTTACTCTCTCTTTCTTAATATATTTATATATTTGGCTATACACTTATGAATAAAAGTAGTAAAATAAAATAAATGGTAAGCGATAAATATTGCTTTTTTCAGCACTTATTACATATGAAGTTTTCGTTTTTGTAATAAATTAAAAAATGCGAATTTTTCATCCCGTATTACATTGCTTCTATAAAATTGATTTAATATTGGTGTTATGATGTTCTTATACACCCAGTCCTTTTTTTACGCGAATTCGATTATACGCGATTTTTTTGGACGGCAGCGCTACATTTTTTTACTCGCTTCTCTCGTTTTTACGCAATTTTTTCCCCAAATTTGTTGTAAAAAAGACATTTATATACGATGCTAGGCATGTACGTTTCATTATTTTTTTAAATAAAAAAATGAGTATTCTTAAATTTATTGATTGAATTGGTATTCACTTGGTAGAACTCCATTATAACACGGTGAAAAAATAGCAATGTATTTTAGTTCTACAAAATTATTTTTAACAAATATAGTTGATAGCTATTTCGGCTCACGCCATCGTCAGAACTATGCTTAAACTAACATTCGCTTATCTATAAATAGCTGTGCAGAAAAGGCACACAACACATCCTCTCTCCTGTTCCAACGGCCTAGCTTGTTACTTTAACACAATGACACAAAATTTTCAAAATTCTAAATGAAGCAATAGGTGTCTATGTATTTTTAAAATTACATAATGTATGTAATGCTATGTATTTTTAAAACTTGATTTTGTAAAGCATTCCATTTTTTAAATACACATACAATTGCCAAATGTTGACAAGTGTATCGGATATTATGCGAATTTATGTTTTAGGTTGTGTAAAGAAATATAATGCAATTGCGTGACATCATTTTTTTACGCGCCTTTTTCTGGAACCAATGTATCGCGTAAAAAAGAACTGAGTGTATAGTTAAAATGGAGACTGAAAATAAACAAGTCCTGTTTCTTCACACTAATAATATAGGAAAAGCTATTATTTATAACTTTTCACTAGAAATATGTTCTTCTTTAACATGTTTCGCAGACGCAATTTTTTTTTTCGCAAGAACATTTCGCATCTTTCTTACGCAATATACGTAGACGTAAGTAGGAGACAGGGTGGTTAATATTTTCACATTTCTGTTATTCTATCATGTCGTACAGATTGTCTAAGCATCCCGTGGGGCCTTTCTGGATCGATGTATGTTTTTTATTCCCGCCATTATTATGAGACATTGAATTTTCTTCTGCTTTCTTCATTATCCTGCAGTAGGAGTAATAAACTTTAACTCGACGTCTTGATATTCTGGTAACGCTCCAGGGAATAACAATATTTCGCATATAATATATTCCATTTTAATATGCTAAAAATATCATGTTAGAAAATTCATATGACATACTATTATAAAAATAATTTTTTTGTAGTCTTTTCTTTATTTTCTTTTGCACAATTTACCAACCTATAGTTATAATAAATGTTTTATGTAATTTTAATACTAACCTACGTATTATATTGCTCGTATTTCTTCTGGTAAAAAAATAATGGTTTTCAATAATATTGAACTATTTATATTAAATCTTTTATTAATTATATTTTTATATGAATTATTTTTATGCTAATTTTGACTAGATAGTTCAATTATGTCATGTTTTCCCAATAAAATTTCACTAGAAGTTTTCGCATAACTAAGCTATTCAATTCAAATTATAAAAGAGTATATTTTTTTTAATGTTTTTAAAATATGCTTTTCCTACAAGAAGTGATAGTTAATACCTGAAATGTGATTTAATGATCCTATATCAGGATAAGCGTCGTTTGTGAATATTGCATAAATTATTAAAGAGCTGTAATTTAAAATAAACCAATCCAGTGGTGTTACACTTTCAATTAGTAGAATTGCATAAAGAAATTTTAAGCTAGGAAATTTTAATGTTTTAAAAAGAGTTAGGAAAACCAGATTTTTTTTTTGACCACGCACAGATATTATCAAAATTATTTTTGGATATATAAACAACAGCCACTGTGCCTCTGCGTTTGGTATCATAGGTAATATATATATATATTAATTAAAATCATTATCAAGTTGAAAAGCTCTTTGTTAGACAATATTTCATTCGGTCGTAAAATCGTTATAAGCTAACCCGGTGGCAAAAAATGCTATATCTTTCCGATGGTATAAACAAAAGACTATTCCGGCAAAAGGTATGATCCGGTTTTATGTCGTTTTTATTTCAGATTTCTGCTCATAACAGCGGAGTCAATGTTGCGGCGCTGTCTTTATTGAATGTTAAACGAATTTTTATTTGCAAACTCTGGCGTAGAGGCTTACGTAACCATTATCCGTAGAACTTGGATAGATGCTTACCAAGTCTTGGAAACCCAGTATTCAATGTGCTACGACTGCTACGATAGAATAATCAAACTTGTACAAATGAAATATGTAGATACCTATCTAGATAGTTAGAGCTCATGATACGATTATCCTTCGGATTAATGTATTATGTTTGTTACCCAATGTGTTAAGTGATAAACACGCTTCAGGCCATGCCTACTAAACTTGGGTGTGATTACAAAAATATCCATCACGCAATACAATAAATATAAATGTATGTGTGTATAATTTAAAAGTTATTTAGTTACAATAACAGATTTTTAAGGCCGACCTTTTCTTCTTTTACTCAATACTATCACTTTTTAAAGTTTAAGCTTTAGCTCGTAAGCCGAAATAGCTATCGACTATATTCCTTAATTATGTATAACATTTTTTTTTCGTCGTGTTGTAATAAAATTACCAAGTGAACGCCAATTCAATTAATTTCTCTTTATTATTTGCATTTTTATTTCATGAACATAGGTATTCCGTAAGATTGGCTTATAACTGATACTCTTTCAAGTTACATGGCCCGCGTTAAATACGGAATAAGTTAATCAATGCATACTTGTCCTATGAATGTCGTGTTTGATTCTTAAATGTGTCACATATGCTATTTATAATATTATTTGATAGTTGTCTTAAATAAATTCCATGAAAGTGCTCATGAAATCATAAAATACTTATTAGTAATGCTCGTGATGAGCGAAACCGGTCCTGATCAAAATTTTTCTGTGGAAATAAGTACTAAAAATGTATTGATTGAGTTGGCATTCACTTGGTAGAACTCCATTGTAACACGGTGAAAAAATTAGCAATGTATTTTAGTTCTACAAAATTATTATTTTTTAAGATATAGTTGACAGCTATTTCGGCTCACGCCATCATATAGTTCTGACGATGGCGCTAACACTTATACTTATAGTGCTTATTCACAATTCACAATTGTTTATGATATATTCGCTTGAATACTCGATTCGATATTATTTTTCTGTCAGTTGAGCACTGGTTACATTAATCCTATCAAAATTTAAAACAAAAAAAACTTTACTTGTATTATTTACAAGGCTTTTTTCCCTCACAGCAGTGGCATATGAAATAAAAGCGTGCATACATAGTCGTGTTTTGAAAGGCTTCTTTCGGTTAAAAATACTTGCTCTTAACCCTCAAGTGACCTTCGCCCGAGTTTTCTAGTCATTATTATTAATTCGCTTGCATAGCAACACCATGGACTTGTAGAATGGCCAGAGCAAGTGAAGTGGCCTCTGTTGACACTCACTTGAAAGTTCTCATTATCTGCCCGTGTGAGATATATTTCGTTCGAACCCATAAAACGCCTTTACGTCCTATCCCCTATCGAACATTACACACAGCGGCCTTGCCTTAACTCGTCCACTGCCAATGAATACGATAGTTTTATTAATTCAATTGAATACGTTTGTTTAACTTTGTTAAGTAACTAACAATGTTTGTCTTGAACTTCTAATTGAGACGATTGTAATTTAATATGCTTAAATTGAATTATGATTGGCCATTTAAGCACTCACTTCTTATGTGTATTAAAATGTCTTGAATTAGAACACACAAAAAACCGGGGTATTATATTCAAGATTTTACTGTTTAAATAATGCAAACTTTTATTGATTGAATTTGCATTTACTTGGTAAAACTTCATTATAACACGGTGAAAAATAGCAATGTATTGTAGTTCTACAATTTTTTTTATAAGATATAGTTTATAGCTATTTCGGCTCAGCCATCGTCAGAACTATGCATTTGTTTATCTATATATAGCTGTGTAGAAAAGGTACACAATACATCTTCTCTTCTGTTTTCACGACCTAGCTTATTTCCGGCTAGCAACAAAACTAAAAAATATTTAAAATGTAAATGAAACTAAACAAGCGGCAATTTCAATAAGCTTAAATATTGGACGGAGATGGCTTATTACGGGAAGACAATAGCCCCCCGCAATGGCCTGAGGAGCGGCAACTTTGTCTCAAAAGGCGATAAATCAACTATCGATTAATTAACCCTTTTCTTCATGATTGTTTGGCTTCTGACTAAAAACACTTGGGAAAGTTGTAGCTTTATCTTTTTCTCAAAAAAGTAGTGTTACAAAATTTCAAATTTTGTACCTTAGTATATTGGAGTTCTACCAAGTTCTTGCCAAATCAATAAGACACTTACGATTTTATTTCATTCTTTGAATATTGTTATGATCCCCTTAACAAGTGTGCGTGTGTATCGATTCTTATTAGATATTATTATTGTATGAAAGTTGTGAGTGATAACCTGGCTTGCTTAAGTTTATTTATCATATACAATTTTCAACAATAAATATATGTATATATTTTTTATTTAAATACGTTTATATATCCAACTCTTAGTAGCAATTACTATTTAAAGTGTTGCTCCACTATAGCACTTCATAATTTAACAAATACAGTTTCTATTCTAAATGGGTTAAAAAGATTGTTTTATTTCACGATCGGTCGAGAAGGTAAGTGAGAACGCAGACAGCGAGAGCTTAAAATAAAAGTAATCTCATAAAAACGAACACCATTTATATTCCGCAGACATCCTTGGGCGAGTTGTTAGGGTCAATATTACATTGAACGAATAAGGTATTTTATGGGGCGGTGTGGACATATCTTTATCAGGATATCTTTCAGGCAACCCGGTAATATGGACCGCCAAGTTTTCTCAGAAATATACTTTGATGATAATAGCAAGATGGTGGTGTCGACACACCATTTTCGTAACATCGTCGCTTTTTGAGTCCACGATTTTTATTATTTTCAACTGGATGGCACCATTTATATTAAAATTAAAGTTTCGATGGCATGACACGAATCTGTTGATGCTTATGTATTATATAATTGACGACTAGAATATCGTTTATATTTATGAGAATCGCCAGAGCGTCATCAAAATAATTACAGCTTATTCGCACGATTACAAATTTGGTCATCTAATTAAAAATAACATTACTTCTACTAATTTTCACTTTGCAAAACGCAATATCTGATTTACTTTATGTAGGGAAAGCCATAATTATGACAAGTTTACAGTGTTTATGGTTTTTGGGGATTGTGGTGTTCCGGGAGTATTTATTTTTTAGGAATACTATTTTTTGGTGGCATACTACGTTTTCTTTATTCCCTTATACAAATGTGTATACGAATATTTTGAAAACTGTGTCGATTCTTTACTGAATATTTCATTCAAATGCATTACATGCTTAGCTCATGCAACTAAATTCTGTTTTTTGCATTATTTACTGTATATTACTCGAGAATCAAAATATTCGCAAAAAAGAAGTCTTGGTATCTTGAGATTCAAAATTCGTATGGAAAAGATTCTTTTCTTATTTCAAAACGAATTAATGGGAATATAAAAAGAGAATTTATTTGTTTTTTACGAAATTATTAAAATTTTAATTATTAAAAAAAAATTATATAATGCAGCAGATTTGTACAGTTATATTTATATTGCCAATATATATATGTATATACATATACGCCTTGTGGGTTTTGGCATTTAAATCCGTTCTTGGTGCGCGATGTAAAATAAAACGATTCACCGTCGAGCACAATTCATTTCATTTACCCATTTTGAAGGTTGAAAGCGAAAGTGGAACATGGTACGATCAGAAATGAGAAGTAGCAATATTTTTGCGGTTACTAGGTGTAACATTATATTGTTGTTATGATACGTTTTATATACGCCGAGATTGTTTTGTGATTATCGTAGTTATTGTCCACCTTTTTTCTGATAGTATGTTCTTCATAATTTGCCGGTCTGTTGTGTAGTCTGAACTTTTACGATGAGTTTCTGATTGTTTTATTCACCGAAAATCGTAACAAGGTTTTTTTTACAGCACAATAAACGTATGTCCATTAAACAATATTCCACAATCACTTATTGAATATTTTTTGCTTTAAATTTTGCAAACAAATAGTAGTTACGCTATCCTGCTTCGTTCAGTCATAAAAATCAAATCAGCGAGTCTCTTGACTTGGGTTTCCCAAACCATGTTCTGGCAACTTCGCCACTAATGAATTACTACACACTGTTAGGAATAAGCTAAAAAATAAGTTCCGTTTAAATTTTAGGTGTTCCGTAATTAAAAAAGTAGAGGAAATCTTGCTTTAGATCAATCAATAGCATTTCTTATGATATAATTATTACTGACAACATCGTCTACATCCGCAGTGTTGTGTGCAAATAAATAACGACGCGAAGTGTGGTACTGTAATTGTTCATCGAATATTTTTGTATCCCAAAAAGTAAGAAGTGTGATGGACAAATAGCTGAGATATATGCCTCAACGGTGTTTCTAAAATTATTCCAAGGATTGTAGTACTACACTAACGTCCATACAAAATCCTCATTTATAATGGCAAATAGAAGAATTATTGGATGTGAAATTTCACACCGGCATCGAAATTTACTCGCCAGATAAATGGACAGTGAGCAAACATGGAGAATATTATCAATTTTTCACGCTACTCTCGTAGCCGCTGTCAAAAAATCGTTATGTAATAGATGATATTTCTGCGAGTGATTTTTTTGGTTCACTCACCGCTCAAATTGAACTATTATTGTAAGTAATTTGAACCGCTCAATGTCAAGTCCATTGTCTGTTTCGGTTGAAGGCCGTACAAGAACCTCTCTTCCCATGGAAACCTTTTCCGCAGCACGCCTGGGTTCAATAACTCCTTCGCCGAGCATCGCCAAACGGCAGTGACGTTACGGCGAACTCCCATGTGAGTAACTTCATATAATTCATCGATTGTTATCTAAAAGGCCTTTTTTTTAAATTTTGTATAATGCAGAATTTTCTGTATCAATGTTTTAAAGAAATAAATTGTTAAATTAGCCAACATGTATCTAGTAACGCATTTCTATTTCGATAAGTCTGTTCTACTTAAAACGTCTTACCCACAAGTACATAAAAAAGATTATTTAATATTTCTCCTTTTTTTCTTTTTTTTAGTTGACGTTTTTGTAGAAATACACCACTGTATAATCTTCGAGAAGTTTGCAATTAAAATACACACGTTTAAAACAACGCAAATAGCTACAATTTGTATTTTTTTTTTTTACATTTTGTATTCGACAAAATAGTTCATAGTATTCATACGATTAGCTGGACACCGATCTTAAACAGTTCTTTGAGAAATTAGTTAGAAAGCTCCACGGGAAGTTATATTGGATTATTCAACAACTAACAGAACATATAAACTGCACAAAGATCATTCATAAGAAATTCTTGTCATATTATTCATTTCAAAACTCGAACGCTAAGTTGTATGAATAATTTATTACATATTTGAAATCATGCGAATCTTACCGTGCCATGATAATTCGGGCTATTCATATTGCTATTCGCAAAGTTGTCATGAAAGCTTTTTTTGCATTATGTCGTTTATAAGTTGAGAAACGTCAAATAAAATATATCTTTGTTTTCTAGTGTAGTTTTTTGCGTAACTTGTACCAACTCTAATGTGTACTTATTTCATGCTGATGATAAAATAAATGTTTGATGAAGACCTGCTTGAGTAATCCGTTTGGTATTTTCGCTCACTCATAGTGAAAGGGTATTTAGATATTTTAAAAATCCTTGATATTTGGTTTGAAAGATACATTGTTGGCAATTTGAGATAATATCAATACACATTTGAACAATAGAATAATATGAAACAGACGTTCATAAATTTGAAATCGACAGTTTATACAACTGCATCTTAAACGTTAAAGTGTTTCATTGTATTAACACGGTGAAAAAATAGTAATGTATTTTAGTTCTACAATTTTTTTTAAAGGTATAGTTGATAGCTATTTCGGCTATCTTCTAGTTCTAGTTATGACGATGCTGGGCCGAAATAGCTATCAACTATATCTTATAAAAAAAATGTAGAACTAAAATACATTGCTATTTTTTCACCGCGTTATAATGGAGTTCTTCCAAGTAAATGCCAATTCAATCAATTACATAAAATTATTCACATTTAGAAATTCTCAAAGTAAAACATTGTCTTTTTTATATGCGTACTTTATCGATTCAACTTCAGTTGAAATTTCAGCTTTAAAATTATTTTCTAATTCACCTAATTTTTTTTAACTATTTTAATGATTATATAGAAAAAAAAATACTTCTATTTTTTTTATAAGGATTGGTTTCCCTTATCTAGATTACTTTTTGAAAAGATGATAAAAGCAAAACCATAATATTATAAATTAATAAAAATAAGGAATGGGTACAATATGTATCAACTGATAAAAAAAACACTAACTTTAATTTATCGTGGGATTTGAAGGGTTTTGTAAAAAGTGTTTTTTTTTAACATAATTATTTTTATGTTTAATTCATTGGGAACGAACAACAGGCTCGATTCGCTCTGCCGACTTTCGCGCTTGATAATAGTAACGCCGTAAAGATTAAAATCTAAACTATGTAGAAAATAACAATGGTACTGAATGTACAGCAACCGCAACGAGTTATGAGCTCCGTAAATTCGCGCCAAAAATGTTACCAAACTTAATTCACTTCATACTATATTAGATAACAAATTCTTGACTTTTGTCTTTAAACTTGACTGAAAAATTACTGTCTTTATGCTCGCTTAATAGATGCAGAGTTGTTTTTAACTAATTAATTCATGAAAATGAATGAAACGTGTATAAACCTTGCAACCCATTATCATGTCTTGGGAATTCGAATTGGATTTATCTCATAAAAGCCCTGATAAATTGGGGAATTGATTTTAACATATTTCAGAGTAAAAAAAATTAAATAGTTGCTGACACACATAAATAAAACATCATTAGATTTACTAAATATGTATATACGTGTGTGGTGGAATCTTGTACAAATTTTCAACAATTCAAATTACATTAACCACTTTCTGTCCTCTCACAAGACCGCCACGAATTTATAAAAAAATAATAGTAATGTAAAACTATCGAAACTACATTCGTCATATCCATTTTCTGTCACTAAAAATAAAGGGAATATTTCATATTTTTAGCGAAAAAATTATAATAAATCCCTCCAAGAGCAATAGAAACGTCACCGTTTATGAACATATTTAAAAATTCTGGCTGTACGTGTATCAAATCCCCTTCGTTTTACATTAATTATTATCAGAGCGGTTCCGCTGTTGTGGCTTTATTCGTGGCCATGAAAAAAGCTTTCCTTAATTTACTTCGTTTAAACGAAATCAGTTCTAGTTTTTAGTTTTTTGAAACACGTGTTATAATAAGTACGCACTTTGATTAATCGCCGTGTCGAATACAAATGTGAATATATAACTCACAGCTCGTTGCTCGCACCTTTCCCAGGTTAATAACAAAATAAATGAATAACTAAATAAGTTTTGGTTTGATTTGAGTTCGGTTCGCGGTGAGGTCAGCGAAGTTTCGTCATCGTAAAATAATTGAAGTGTTTTTTTATTTTTATTTCGTTCATTTAATCGTTTTTTGTAGTTTTTTTCACAACACCGGAGGCCTTCCACGCTCCGTGACTTGATCGAATTGTTAATAGCACTCCATGCTTGACCCGTCACTTGCCCTGTGTTTTTTTTCCTACTTGTAAGGTCTTCTTAAGTAACTTAATGAGTGATAACACTGAAGTCATTTCAAAACATCGTTATAACATTCTTCAACTAAAGATGTATTCTTTCACTATCCTTTTTATATAATGTATAGTTTCATATTAAATAATAGTAATTTTGCAGTTTAACTGGTATTCTTTTTTTAATATTATGATTAATTAATTACTAATCATTGCCAATAAAAAGATATACAGAAAAGAAGATGAACACAGAAATGTTATTTGAATAATTATATTTTCATAAATTACGATATCGACTGACGTGGTTGTTGGAATTTTAATATTAATTTTGAATTGTTGAAACTTTGTCCGATTCCTCATGTTTTGACGTCGGTTTTGCCTTTCGGCATCTTCAGGTATTCTCACATCTGTAAGAGCTTCAACAACTCCAATTTACGTATATTCCCATAAGAGTTTTTCAACCTAAAATTGAAAAAGGAAGCTTAAAATTGTATCCCATTTAAGAAATCTATTTTCTTATGTCAATACCGGCTACACCCTTTGACATCATCATTTGTGTATAGTTGAGCTTATTTGTATGGTTCTAAGATGGTTATATTCAATAACCCATCCTGAGTCGAAATTGAGTGGACACTTTTAGACTGAATACACATTTAAAAATGTTTACTGTCCGTGATTTTCTCATTAAAAAATGATAACTTTACCGATGTAAAGTAATTCGAATTTCATAATGTTAAAATTCCGTTAATAGAGTAAAGACTATTTTATGCGATTTAACTGAAGCGTTTTTCCTTCTATCACAGTTAATAACTGCTTTCTTAATACTTTCACAATTTGTGAACGTTCCAACGCCCTAGTTGCTTGGTGTTTATTGATAATTTTCTGCATGAAGTGTACCAAAATATTAAGCGATTACCTTTTCGTTTTCATAGCTTAGTGTCGTTTATAATTTCGACGCCTTTATGTTGTAGCGTGGACGCTAGAACCGGACGTTGCGGCGTCCGTTGCTTAATCCATGGTTGTATTATTGGACGGCGCCGCCTCGCATAAAATGCCGACGCGGTTCGTGTCCGGCGCGAGGCGATTATTAATTTGATAGACACTGTCACGCAACAAAGTGATTTTATCATATTTTGGCATGATAAGACACCTCACGGCCTGGTGGTCGCGTGTGGACCAATAATGAAAAGAATTTTCACTCTCTCAATGGAGGCCTACTATCTATATTGTATCTCTAACAGCAACCTCTATTTCAAACATTTAATGTTGCTAACAAAAAAGAACATATACACCTAAAGTCATATTGAATTTTTTTTGTAGCAGTGTATAAGTAATATGGTATCAATAACAATTATTTTTATTACAAAAACTCTTATATAATAACACGGTGAAAAATAGCAATGTATTTTAGTTCTACAAAATTATTTTTAACAAATATAGTTGATAGCTATTTCGGCTCACGCCATCGTCAGAACTATCTAGTTATTATCATAAAAGATCAGTGACTACGAGGATTATCTAAAATGCTTTTATTGAATCAGCAGCGTTACGCAGGTAATTATTAGAACTCGATTCATTTAAACTTTTCATTCCATTTCTTCATTGGATTTTATTTCTATATTTAGTTTCACAATAAATTGTTGTATATATTTGAATCACAGGGTTGAACGTTTAACCTATTTTTTCTGAAAATATGCGAGATAAGTATTACAGCATCACTTTTTGGCTCTGATAATTCCGTTTAATGGCTACTTAAAAAGCTATCCGACAAATGAATAGCTTGGCGGAAAGAAACACCTTGGTTTAATTATTAATTAGGCAAAAGCACATTGGACTACGTGAAGCTTAGATTTAGTGGTAGCTGAAAGGGGTGGTTGTGGGGCTAGGAAAATGGCGTCGGACGTGCACACGTACACCTACATCCTGCCCTAATCTCATTACATACCCTCACTTCTCACATCTCGCACTCTTCTATGTTTATATATAGGGTGCATGGACATTGCGACCGACGTCGATACATTCTTGATTTAAAAAAAAATATTAATGAAATCATTACCGAAGACATACTTTTTAGATTTGTCGGTTTCGATCATTGTCTAAAATCTGCCGAATCAGTAAAAAACTCTTTTTATTTAAGTACCAATTATATTTACCAGCATGTTGCCCAATCAATCAGTTTCTATGCTTTTTTGAAATTTATTTCTAAGGATTTTTTTTATTAACTGACACTTTTTGATGGAAAGCCATGATTTTTTCAAAAATAAACATTTTTTAGTACTTATTTCCACAATATATTTTATGATCAGGACCGGTTTAACTCATCGCGAGCATTATGAACTAATTATTAAAATTATTGATATGGTTAAAAAATAGCTTCTCGTAAGAATGACTAAGAAGTCGAAAATTAGAATAGTTTAGTCTTGTGCTTTTTTTTTTTTTTTAATAAAAAGGGTTGTAGATTATAAAATCTGCATTTTACCAGCGAAAAACAACTTAATCTCTTAATATACAGACTATTCATATTTAATGTCGCTTCGATTTTCATTCATTGTATAGACTTTTAAAATTTTTAAAATTGATTGAGCATTCGTGAACCGATATAATTTCCGGACAAACGGCTAGGAAACGCTGATATAAACACTCAACGTGCTGAATCATTTTATATGCAAATCGATATTGTCGCAAAATAAATTAATTATTTCTCTAAAATTACTATGTTGATCGTACACATCCTGTATTTTACTCTTTGGGTGAAAATTTTTCCCTTTCCAGGAATAGAAAGCTTTCACATCGTAGCTTTGAGCTTTTTTTCTGCTTGCCGCTAGCCTTCGCTTATGAAAAGTGTCTGGTTTCAAAACTGATTATTAAATTTAATATAATATTATGTGTATAATTAATGACTTGCATAAAATAAATGTGTACCTCATTTTTTCTTAAATTCGAAGTGTTCTGCGCTATATGCGAGTGGGTAAGATTTTTCACTTGCCAAATAAATTTCACTCATCTTCGAGTACTCTTTCAGATAGATGCAACATAACTGACAAAAGGCGAAACCAATAATATAGATTCAGTTGTATATTTGGATCCTAGTCTTACGTCTGTGTTTTTCCTTTGTTATTAATTCCTTTTGTATATAACCGATTAAATTCAAGTTGTATTCTTAACGACTAGCTAAATCTTCCCAATTTCCCCTTGTTATATCCATTACGTGAGATCAGTTCAATGAGTCGATAATCTCATAAATTAAATTCGTATATTACGTTACCTGATGTTAAATTCTTATTGTTTCTTGCCAACTTGAAATGAATATATATTGCTGAGTCCAAAATTACACAATAGCATTATAATAATTGCCAATTATTTGTTATACAATCCTTTCATGGAAGACTCATTAACAGTGTTAAGCGTTAAAAAAATTATCACAGGCAATTGAATGTTATTATTAAATCAATATTATTGAAATTCATTTGGTTTCTAGCCTTAGGGTCTATATTTTTCCTTTAATTAACTTCTTAGTTATATAAACGATACTAAATGTTTATTGTGTTAGTTCTTTTACATCCGTGTGAATCTCAAAAGGTGATGAAAGGCGAAATCCGAGTCGTCAATGATAAAACGTCTGAAATCGTACAAATTTTCAACAAGTAAATTTTGATATTGAAATTCCATCAAGCATCTTCAGACGATGCCATAAATTATACTTTATACAATTCCCTCAAAATAATTGTAACGAGCGTAAAAAAGAGGTTTGCCAGAAGCTATTGTTTATCCGACAGATTTCTGAACGAGATTAAGTGGGTTTGAACGACTGGATTCAGAAAATAGTCTTCAGCGTTGTTTTATGTATTCAATTTAGGTTTTGAGATATTTTCTTTATATATTTTAATTTACCAAATGTTTAACTGAGATGATTTTGAATTATAACGCAATAACCGGCGCACTGGCAATATTCTAAAAAAGTAAACTTTTCTGTTTACCAAAATTTAAATTAATTATTGTATATTTAAAAAAATATAGGAGACATTTTCTTCCGTGTTTTTTATAAAGTAAGATTTAATATTATAAATTGAAATGAAATAAACTTCCTTTCCAATATCTGCCGCTTTTCTTCTACGGTTAGTATCACATAAATATGCCTCGTACGATAGAAGCGAGTCAACGGCTCGGCATAAAAGGATCCACCGTCAATTTACGTCACATATTATAATAAGCCCTTCCTGTATCGTCAGGATTCAGGACTCGGCGGCAGGCTTATATAAAGAATATGACAGACAGAGGAACAAAGCAGTTTTTGATCCTTACTGAGTTTATTTTCCGGTCTGCTCTTTGGATACTAGAAATGCGCAAAAAGATTGCGGGGTATGTGAAAGAAATATGGCTAGCGTGAAAATGTATGACCCAATCACTGATCAAGTATTGTCGTCAACGAATGCTTTCGGTTCACTTTTGAAGGTGGATCATCATACGTTATGCGGTCACTAAAAGGAATCAAACATAAAAAATGAATTGTAATTGACTTATACAGGTTTTCTCACTCACGACCCAGTGATAGAATAACTCATGGATACACATAAACTGTTACGCAAACAAGCATTATCAACTTGATATTGATTAAATTATTCAATTAATAAAAACTTCATAATGCTTGCTATGAGCGAAATCGGGCTAGATCATAGGTTCCCAACCTTTTTCGGGTGGCGACCCATTTTCATAAAAATCATGTGACCTGCGTCCTCCCATACAATCCAAAAGCATACAAAAACATATTTTTTTAGTTGACAATATAAGTTGGCGACCCCCCAAAAACCCTTCGCGATCCCAGGTTGGGAACCTAGAGTCTAGATCATTAGTTTTATTAACAATACCATTAATGTATTTTTGCAAGATTACATCAAAACTCAATAGGTCAAAAAAACTTGTTTTATTTAATTAAATTCTAACTTTAATTTTACGTAACGTCGTAATTGTCAATACTTTTTTATGAAGTAGTTCTAACTTAACTAAATTAATTTATGGTATCGACTGAGAGTGCTTGGTACAATTTCAATATAATATTTAACTAAATTAAGTTTAAATAACATTCTTGTGCTGGTGTGAAACCGAAATAACAGTCGTCAATTATTTATCAGCCAAATTTTGATTTTACATTTATTTCAGAATTTTGTTATATAAGATGCTTTAGAAATTATTGTAACGTATATATAATATTGTGATTTAAAGTTTTTTGAAGGGTTAATTATTGTTAAGATACAATAATATATATATATATATATATATATATATATATATATATATCTCACTTAGCTTTCTATAATAATGCGCTATTTAAGCGACATCTGCTTTTAGACTTTCGAAATTGTCAGCCCGAGGCTCTCCATAGGGATTACCAAGTATAATTTTGTGTATATAAAGAAAATTTATTATATCGTATGTAATTAAAGTGTTCATTGGAACCTTTAACAGTTGTTGCTTAGAAGTTGTGTATTGGATTTAAACTGATAATTAAACACTTACGTAAAATTGGCACGATTGATTAATTATTGGTTTTGAATGCAAATAAATTTGATACTTACGTGTACTACAGCAACGGTACAAATGCCAACATTTAGAACAAATCGATTTTTTTGAATTGACTCGACTAGTGCTTAAACGTCTAGTGACAGTAAAACAAACGAATAAAAAATATATCTCATTTTTATCACGTACGAAAATCTTTTTTAGAACGTTTTTAGGTACAGGTATATAGAAGGTAAATCTAAATTCAGAATTGAAGTTTCCAGCGCTTCGAAAGTTCACCCCATTTTATCATAACGCCACTTTCTCTCGCCGTGTTCTTATTATAGCACCATCTTCGTTCTTGCTACGCTGGGGAAGTGTCGTTTCTACGCAAAAGTGCGTCGCTTAGTTGCCCCCCCCCCCCCTCGCCAGTTTGTATAGAATTAAACTGCTTCTATGGACTTGTTCCATTGGCGTAGCTAAAATAGACATTTGATGAATTTCATTCGCCACAAATGCATACATCCATGCATTATTCACGCATGAGTGTGTATTTTAAAATTCAAGTTTGAAAGCGTCTTCAGGCGATCGAAAAGAGAAAAAAAGATGCACTGGTTTGATTGATGGATTAATGGGGTGTTGATTTTTTTAAACACTTCTCGATCACAACGTCGCACATATGGATTACCAATGGGGTAATTTTCACCGGTCTGAATTTTATTTATTTGTAGCTGTTTACAGGATAACAGACGTTCTTCTATGAAAACTATTGTCATTCACTCACTCACTATTTAAAAGTGATTGAGGCTAGAATATAACTTTTAGTTATCTCGCTATACGTCTCTTTTCAATTTTCCGATATTTTAATCATTTAAAAAGGTGCTAGTGTTCAAATGCCTTTGAATAGAAATCCATCAATTGATTGAAACAATTTACGGAACCGTCTGTGCCTGTGAGTATCTAAGCATTGCATGGTCCCCATGTTGAACAATTTCATTTTATAAATGAGGTAATGGATGTTTTTTTTTATATTAATTAATTAATTTATTTATAAATACACGTTTCAAAACTTACAAATTGTCAATTCATTGCTTTTGCAGCGTTAACATATTTAAATATAAAGCATTAGAAATTCAACAAATACACAGTAAAACAATCAACAAGGATTGCAAAAAAAGTCAGCCAAGTAAGCTCATGAAATATCTACTTTAACTGAAAAAAAATAGCATTCGTCTGAACTCACTTTCGTCCACATGAAATATTTCAACATCCGAAGTAAGAACATCTTAAGCAATTGTATATAATAAGCATTGATCTACATTATCAAAAAATAACATTGGACACATATGTTTCGAAAATCGACGTGCGTTTTTATTGTTTATACATTAGCACGAAATTAAAAATTCTAATGAATCTTTTGAATCTAATTAAAACGTCCTTAAATACACAGCACACGCTCAATACATTACACATTCTATTTATTTCTCGGGAGTGACCGTCTTCCGAAAAGTGTATGGAACACCACTGTCAGAAATCAAATAGTACCTACGTATAGGATCAACCCGCATGCTGGGGTATAAAGTGTGGGGTGTAAAGATTTCTAAAGAGCCCGTTTATACAAGTTGGACTTGGAGTGCTAGAGAAAAAACAATAATGTCGAAGCCGTGCACATAGAGCGCGAATCGGGGTATTTATTTCCTGGCAGATCTGTATTAAGGCATTAATATTGTGAGATGTTGAAAATCAAATGCATTATCTTTTTTGAGGCTTGCAATACCGCTATTTCCAAAACTGGAATGATAATATGTATGGAATTGTAACAATCATATGATGGTAAAGAAATTTCACAACATTATTAATACATTTTTTATTTTATTTTTAAGCATAAATATTATATGTATCCAAAAAGCGGGTCTGTGACAAACGAAAATTTAATCTTTTTACGATAAAAGAAAATAAATCAATTCCATTCGCTTAAATTTTCTCATTTCATTAAAAGTATCCAAAAAGATATTGCAGAAATTTTTGCATTAAAAGATCTAAACGAACGAAATCAGTTGATTCTCTTCAGTAGATATCACCGTTGAGGGTTTAACTGTCATTTCTTTGGGGATGGGCAATGTATTTAAATGAAGAAAACACAATATTTAGTTCTGTTTCTACAATCTATAAAATATAAACCAGTCCTGATTTTTACATTATAAAATTGTGGAAACACTACAAAACATTTTAAATATATTGATTGAATTGGCATTTACTTAGTAGAACTCCATTGTAACACGGTGAAAAAAATAGCAATGCATTTTAGTTCTAAAAAATTTGATAAGATATAGTTGATAGCTATTTCGGCTCACGCCTTCGTCAGAAGTGTTTCATTTTTAAATTTTAATTCATCCACACTGAATATTGTTTTAATTTAAAAAAAAAGTTTCTTAATCTGACACTGGTAACAAACCAATAAGGACATAGGGGTAGATGTGGATATACCCTCGACAGAGTATTCTACCCGCATGTGTGGAAACGAATAATAATGTAGAATAATACCTCGCTAGCTTTCAACTGAGCCGATGAAGCTTTTCGTGGTTCTATGCGCACTTGTCGCTCGAATATTTATTGTACTCCAGAAATACAACCTTTCGACTAACATGAATAATAAGGCATATGTATTTCAACGTACACTATACAAGTAAAGATGACGACTGTTATGATTTGCACTCGGTTTAGAGGTTGTGAAGATTACGTTTCATCGTATGTGCGACGTGTGTTTTTTTATGATATAAATAAATGTTCTTACGATATCTTTTCCATTTTGACAATGGTAAAGAAAACACTTGCATCTCATTGGCGTATAAAAATTATATTGCTTATATTGGAGGTCATAAATTTTAACATTGGTTATAGCTCTTATTAAATCCGAATTAAAAGTACGCTACGTCGTTACCTTTCCGACTCAAAAAATTTGGAAAAAGATAAACCAAGAAAAAGTTATCTAGGAATAAATCTAAAAAAAAAAACTATATTTTACTCTACATTCCATGCCAGGATTCATACTAGTGAACACCGCAAGTGTCAATCAATTTAAAGTAGTTTCAGTCATGTTTTAATTGCTTTGAGGTTTTTGTCAATCAATTCTTGGTGGAAAGCAATTATCCATGTTATAAAAATAAAATACAATTGAAAATGTGAGTTTTTTTTTTTTGAGTACAACAATGTTAATGATTAAATTTTCAATCTACTTATTTATAATACTACAATATTAAGCAGGACATGTGAGAGTGTTGAGCTCTAAATTCATGCTTAATTTCTACAAACATGTGACTGTATTTGTCCCGGTGACGGGTAAGTGAGCTGGAGATGTAAAGGACATGCCTGCTGCCAATTTATATCTGTTGATTTAGTCCGTTTAGAACAGTGGCTTGCTGATAGTAAAATCTAAGATTTTGCCTCAGAGATATCCCATTTTTATCAATAATAATTATTGTATAGTATAGAAGTATATCCATTCGAGTTAAGGAACATGTGAGATCATTCAACAGTAAAAAAACAGATTCACAATTCGCTAATCACGTTATTAATGAATCACATAATATAAATTCAAACTCAGCGCCTAAGTGTTTGCATCTTTGTAGTAAGGGTCGCAGGATAACGGCTTTGAAACAGATGGAAATCAAGAGATATCAACTATGACAAAGAAAGGATTCTTAACGAACAAACTAAGATATGTCGATCTCCATTGCTTAACCCTCTGCGGGGTGCTTCTTTGTTTCTGTAATAGGCAATTTCCGTGCCATATGTAAACTTACCGATATAGCCGCCTTTTTAGTTTCATTTACAATTTTTAGTTTTATTGCGAGCAAGAAACAAGCTTGGTCGTTAAAACAGGAGAGAAGATGTATTGTGTATCTTTTCTACACAGCTATAAATAGATAAGCAAATTTTCGTTTAATCATAGGTCTGACGATAGCGTGAGCCGAAACAGCTATCAATTATATTTAAAAAAAATAGTTTTGTAGAACTACAATACATTGGTATTTTTTTTAACCGTGTAATAATTATCAAGCTACAGCTAGTTTTTTGAAGTATGGTCAGAAGGTTAATTAGAAAAATAATAGCGATCGATATATATGTCATAGTAGAATAATCAAGTTATACATATTTATCTTCATAATAGTAAAAGCAATACCGTATCAATTTTCATGACAAAATTACCAATCATAAAAATAAAACGATTGATTCAAACCAATTCATACGTCTTACAAGTATTTATTTTATTTGAGTCTCATAAACGGTATACAGGGAATAGCGTACAGTTAATTTTATAATTTTTGTATTATTTTATGAATATGTATTTTCATTCAAACCAGAAGGTAACGTAAAATAAACGAAAATAAATACTAAGGTGATAATTTTATTTTAATAAACGATATTTTACAACTATTTAAATTATTTTTATTTCTAGCCTTTATGTTTTAAAACAACTTAATCATTATAGCCTTCTCCAGGCAAAAAAATTACATGATTTTTTTATTTTATTAGACCTACAGTTTTCTCAGTCAATTGAAGTTATTTGGCGGAGCTCCAAATACCTCACACAGAGCGGCTACACTATTTTTTTAAATTTTATTAGTCTACGGCGTAGACGATTCGTAGATTCTACGGTATCAACGGGTAATTGCTGGTTAAAGGTTTCTGGCTCGGTCTTTTCAATTACATTAGCCCACATATTGCTTAAATCATTTTGTGCTAGAAAGAATTTTCGTTCCATTTTAAAAAATATTTCATTAGCTTACATTTCATGTTCTAAAAGTGCTTACCTCCAATTTATTATTTACGATATTTTTTTATGCTTGCTTTCCATAGTAAAAATAATTTCCGTCATAATATTATAAATCATGTAAATCAATAACTTCACGCTACAACGGGCATTAACGATGTATTTGCTTCACTCCTATAAGTATAATACTTACCGCCCGTTACTGCCCACTTTGGGAATACCGGGCATCAATATATTGTAACAGCTGAATCTCGGTGCATCCTGAGTTTTTTTTTATATGATATCAGTAATGTTACCATATCAATTTTTCGTGTTGTTTTTGGTTGTTATCATTATATGCTACAATCAACTTAATTAAAAAAAAAACAAACAAAAATAATCATTATTTTCCTTCCAGTTTTAATATAGACAATAATTACTCGATCCAATAAATAAATCCCTTTGAAAATAATACATTTTTAATACTTATTTCCACAATATATTTTTTGATCAGGACCGGTTTCGCTCATCGCGAGCATTATCAACTGATCAGAAAATGTGTTTTTATTATTTAAAATATCATGCCTTTCCATTAAGAAGTGACAGTTAACACCTTAAAAGTGAATAATACATATTGTTAAACAAATATCGGTTTAATATTACGCAAGCCGGTATTCAGTAAAGAAAGAACGTAATATTGGTATCCCGGTTAAAATATACAACGCGAATTATTTATTTTGAGTACGCTTGTTAAATTTCGTTTTATGATTTCAATACTGAACCGTCATATCGATTTATGAAGTTTTATATCATACATTTGAAAGTCATCCCGTTTTTTGATTTTTTTTCATTTTTATACGAATCGGTGTAAGAAAATCTATTATTTCTTAAGAGAATTGGTTTTATTTCTTTCGCCATGTTAGCAATATTTCTTGTATACTGATGTAGCCATTTATTTATAGAAACTGAAATAATAGCAATGTTGTTACATAGCCGTTCATAAATCCTGTTTTCATTCGGAGGCTGTATTTCAAAACGGCCTATTAACATTATGGATAAACACCTGGGCCTTTAGAAACACTACTTAAATACCTATGTTAGTCTATACTACACAATTTCTGTATTTTCGTTTAACCCAGACCAAACACCTGTAAATAAATCATATCCGCTTAGGGAAGTGTTTTGGATTATTCGTTTTGTTTCATGCTATGGAAAAAAACTTGACAATTTTAAGTTTCGTTGATATATATTACAATTTCGTTCTATTGTAGGTTTAATATACCAAGAATTCGTTTTCATGTCGTGTCATTAAAAAGTTAATTTATATTTTATTTAAATTTTTTAGTTGAATTTGTAAAATTAATATGATAGTACTGAGTTTAGTTAAGAGTGAATTAGTTTACGTTCGAAATTTTACCAAATTATCATGACCAATTAGTACTAAAGCTGTGACGAATCTATCACCTGTAGTTATTAAATCACACCTAATGAATAATTCAATCCCCAATTCGGTAAAGCGCTCGGCATTCAATTAGCAAATGAATGTCGCATTTCATTCAATAGCTCCGGTTTGCTATAAAAGTAATGTTACATTTTCACCCAAACTCCTTGTCATTTCACTATCAGAAATACTTTCTACAAATTTATCTTTTAGTATTATGAAAATATAGTTGTGATTATTTGTACTTGAACCATGCGTTTAAAATAAGATATTTGTGAAATAAACTGCATAAGTAATATTCCAACTTTGTAATATATATGTCTAGCAGTACCAAAAATCACTTATTTCATTTTGAGTGTAGTTAATGATTAAAATATTGAATAATGAATTGTGCGTAGCTTTTCATTTTATAACCGTTATTATTAATTTGTTTGAAGATAAATATATCTATTCTACGCAATCTTTGGTAGAAATGTCTACGTGTTTGCCTTTGAACCACTCTTGAAAGTCAGTTGAGAAACACAGTGAACAATTCTTTGCAAAATTGAAAACTGATATTTTACAAGGGGTTTCCATGAATTTTTTTCACCAAAATTAATTTCGGCAAGGATAATGAGTATTACAATATTTATCGCTGTCCCTAATATAAAAAAATGCCATTCGATTTAGTAACATAAATTAAATTGTCTATAGCCGGCAATATGTAATAGGAATGTTTAATGGAGCAATCATAATTTTATGAATAAAATTCAAATGCCACAAAAAAAAAATACATTTTACCCACAATAAGAAAGAGTAAAACGTGTACACTAAAATAATCACTTCATTGTACCGTTTTATTATATTTGCTACTATACACGTTGGTATTTATGAACAATATTATTTAAGCGAAGTTTTAAAAGCTTTTTTCCCTGAAACAATATATTTATTCATAAGGCGTTTATGCTTAAAGTTAGTGATCTATTTTTAATATACGAACTAGATAAAGTAAAAAAAAAATTGCAAATTTATAGGATGGACATTACTTGAATATATGTACCAGTTGTATTTATAATTAGTTTTGTTAGCTCAGAATATTGCATAATTTCAATGCTAGTTTTGCATCATGTATTTTTTTACCATGTCTATGCGTGGGTCGAATATTGACGAGAATAGTTCGTATCTACCGCCTTTATCGGGACATCGGAAATATTGAATAGGTAATAATTGTTTTATTCTACTCTGCCCGGATAAATCAAATCTGAATTCATAATACCGGACTAACGAGCCAACACGGTTCGAAACGTTGATTGCTTAATCAAATGCTCATTAATCAGGCAGTGTTAAAACATTTTACTCGACTTCTTTTATCGTTTTTCATCAATTTGACATGGGCAATTTAGTGATACACCGAGTAAACGATGTTTTGCTAACAGTTTAACCTAATTGAATAATAATTATAAATTTTTGTTCAATATCTACCTATAAGAAAATGTCGAAAAATTGACAAATATCCTTCACTCTATTTATTGTTGTCAAAGTCACCGTTATTGTATTGCATTATATAAGTGATTTACAACAGAAATCAGTTTTTGAGACACATTAAAATAAAAAGTTTTTTTTTTTTTTTGTCTTTTGACTGTTAAAGGAACCGCGTATGGCAGTTGATTGGTTATATTTCTATCAGTCAACCTGTTGCGACATTTGACTGTAATTTATTTTCATAAAGCTTCGGTTTTGTTGAAATAATTTTATGTATTGACATTATTTAATCAAATTATTTTGTTGCTTTCAATATAATTCATTTGATTTCACATTCATTCATGTATGTTAAACAAATGGTATTTTTGTTATTTTCCCTACTTAATAAATCGTCTACTCCAAATTGTGTTAAAGCAATTATTTCATTTCATAGCATTTTGTATTGAAAGAATTTTGTTTTAATACCGTATATTCACAGAATTTGAAATAATCCATCTTTATTAGGGAAAGCACAATAAATGCTTATACGTGATATCCAACACTTATTACTTAACTATTACTACCGATAGTTTGAATGGTATACAATCGGTCCTTTTTTATGTGAAAACGTTCGTTCAAAAAATCACGAACAATTATATTTGCAAACCGACAGTAACTGCAGCGAATAACATCTATAAGTAAATAAAATTATGCATGTTCACCAAAATTGTCTCATTATATATTTTTGAATTTTGGAATCAATCTATCAAATTATATGAAAATTGAAAATACAGTTTCTTTTTAGCGTTAACATCGTACACGCCATTTTCTATAACCAATTTATCGAGTAAATAAAGGGTTGAGTGTAGTTTTATAAAAATAGTGCATTATTACAAAGTATTTCAAATCGTATCATTACATCTTGATAAATATTCTTTCAATGTTTATTATTAGGTTTGCGTAGTAAAATATCAATCATAAATTAAGTTCCATTAACTGTTTATAAAATCATCTATAAATGCAATCAACTATCAAATCTGCCGTTGTAATTTGGCCCGCGCTCAAATCTTTCAACCCGATCAAACCTCCTGGGGGCTTAAAAACAATTAAGCTTTTTACTCCACATTTTATTCAAACAGAATAAATTTCCAACTTTATCCTTTATCGATAGCAAAATGATTCTAATAAATCTACCGATAATGACCTTCTTTATGTATTAAACAGGGTTGTTCGAAATATATCCAATGTTCCGATTATATCAATAAAAAAAGTATGACTTCACTAGAATGAAACTTCTTATATTTAGAAATTTTAATTTTAAATTACTTCGACAGTATTCAGAAAGCCTTGGCCATCGGCAACGATTCCATTCACCTTTTATTAAGCGTTTAAATGATATTGTATTCAGAACATACTTGGGCTCAAGTATCCTGTCACGCACTGATCAACCAACAACTTAAAATAGGATTTGGTACAATCGGTTACACATAGACGACATTCATTACTGCAAATTTTCAAAAGCGGTCATCTTAGATAGACACTTAAATATGCCGAAGTACTAATGATATAAAACTAAAATTGATAACTTTGTTAGTATAGTGCGTGATAATCCCAAGGAATATTTATTATATGTGGTATGAGCAAAGGTTTGGTTGTAAATAACATTTCAAAAAAACATATTTCTTTTGAATTTCAGAATTAGAACCATTTGACTTAGTAATAAAAAAACCTTACGATACAGTGAGTCTGATAATGCTTTTTAAAGAAGCGGACAACGTGTCCCATTTAGCAACACGCTTAGTTTAATAACAAAGTAACGATCTTTCACTTTTCATTATATATTACCTCAACTCTCGCACACTTGAATGATGTGACATCGGTAATGATCGATTTGCAATTGAATTCAAGATAAAACAATTACGTCTGTTTATACTTCTGTGACCGGATTAATAATGAATAGCAACTGTTAAAAAACACACACTTTAACGTGTCCCTGTTTCATATGAACATTTAGACAAATTCGTGTAATAAGATCTTCCCGTGTTGTTGAGGGTCGAATTTCTATATATATTCGAAACAATTTGTACAAAATTTTAATTGCTACACCCCCACGGCCTCAACGAAATTAAATACACCCAGAATGGTTTTTTGCCCCCACCCTTTCCGGTAAAGCAATTACTTTCATCGGTTTTGTAACCCTTTCGTAGAAATATCTGTACGTACTGACTAAATATTTATTTTTTTATACGACAATGATACCCCGTAGTATTAAAATTAAATTTTGTGCAGGGTGCTTTGTCTCTGTTGGTTACGTAATAATTTTCAGTTATATTTTGTAAATAAATATTTCACTTGGTTGAATAGTATGTGCTGTTGAATAAAACATTTGATAAAATATTATCAAAATTTTGTAAATTGTCGTTAGACTTAAAACAGTATGTATTTGGTTTTTAAAATAAATATGTAAATTTATTAACGTATCACTGAGATTTTTTTGCAATACATGTGAATGTTTATTTTGGATTAAATTTAGTACTGGTTCCGTTATTGAGATACGTTCTTTTTGGTTACATGAACAAGAGCATTTTTTGCATTTATTGTTAGCTAAAGTCATTTTATCAGCTGATTGTTGAGCTAACATTACTTAAATATATATTCGAAAATTTTGTATGATAGCCACTTTAAGATTATTTATATATTTCTCTTTTAAGAATAACACGGTGAAAAAATACCAATGTATTGTAGTTCTACAAAACTATTTTTTTTAGATATAATTTATAGCTATTTCGGCTCACGCCATCGTCAGAACTATGATTAAACGAACATTTGCTTATCTATTTATAGCTGTGTAGAAAAGGTACACAGTACATCTTCTCTTCTGATTTAACGACCTAGCTTGTTTCTTGCTCGTAATAAAAATAAAACTTAAAAATTGTAAATGAAACTAAAAAGGCGACTATATCTATAAGTTTACATATGACACGGAAGTGGTTCATTACGGTGACAAAACGGCTCCCCGTAGCGCGTTAAGCAATGGTGATCGACATATCTTAGTTTGTTCGTTAAGAATCCTTTGTGATAGTTGATATCTTTTTAAGATTGCTTCGTTTCAATGGTGAAAATCAATCAAAAAAGTAAATTATAGTGGAACCCTTCTGCTAAATTATTAATTATCACCATATGTTAACGATTCTTTAAAAACCGCTTGTCAAATTGACTCCACACCCCTGCTGGCAGTAAGTGTCAATAAATTCTCCTTCGCCCATATACTATTAGATCTTCAGAAACGATTTAAAGATATCGATTAGCTTATTAATAATTCTTTCTCATACCGCCTATCTACGACAGGGTTTGCGAAAACCTGTCGAGTTTGGAGCTATTTTTGATTTGAATTTTCATGGCGGTCAAAATATCGCTTAATATTTTCAAAATAACTTAATTTAAGTAACTATGTATTATATTTGTTATAGTTGTAAATTTTAAATATAAAAATTATAAAAAAATACTATAATATCATTTGCGGTCGACCAATTGCCTACCTTTGGATCAGTGACGTTTAAAATCGATGTTTAATAATTGTCCTACCAAACGCACCACGCTCATCACTTCTAGTTCCGATGATGGCGTGAGCCGAAATAGCTATAAACTATATCTTATAAAAAAATTGTAGAACTAAAATAGATTGCTATTTTTTCACCGTGTTATAATGGAGTGTAACCAAATAAATGCCAATTCAATCAATAAAACAAGTGAATATGTTAAAAAAAATAAAATATTATGAGTAAATTGAAACCATTTCAAATAGTTGTAAAAATTATTAATTGGTTAACATATATTTTCGATAATTATTGCAGTAATATTCTGAACATAGAAAAAACAAACATTTTTTTTGCATACTTTATTAAAATCGATTTTAAGATGGCAAATTAATCAATATGTTACTTTTACACAAAATATAATGATTTTGTATTGATTTAATTCCCATCATTTTTTATGTCTTCAAAATGATACGCTATAATAATACCTTTCCTCCAAAGATTTCTTCCCTTTTTTCTGAGCCACAATACAAAGCGTCAATAAATCATGACTTGAAATCCTTTACGCCGTGGCATCGTCGAGTGTAGAATATTATTCGATATGTATGAGTTATTTTCTACCATTTCCCGATATTCCCGGGAATCCATTTAAATATGACAATGTAAGACTTTCTTAAAAGCAATCTGTTTTCACTTTTTGCCTTTCGCCAGAATCTAACGGAAAAGTATAAAATACTCTTTCAAACATGGATATATATACCTATATCTCTTTCTCGATAAATTGCTAGTTTTGAAACTAACCCTATGAGTATCAAACATATTACTCAAACTTCTTATAAAATCTGCTAATAAATTGTGTGTTTTGATACTTAATATACTTGGGTAAATGTTAACGTATGTTTGACAAAAAAGGGTCCATGTATTGCCGAAGGCGATCCTAAAGATTTTTCTTTTTCTCATTCTGGAATTCCTTGAATTATTGATGTTAGAAAATGATTGGCTTGTTTTTGCATAATGCCCTCAACCATCAATTCTACTATTTATTATATCGCACCCGTAGTTGAATATGTTGATAGGTATTTATAATATATTTAAAGAAATGAAAATTATTATTTAATAAATAAGAAGTTACATATTATTTATTAAATAATAATTGTTACATTTTTTTTTGATTTGAGGGAAAACATGATCAATTAGAAAGATGTAATCATTGTTATGGTTGACTAATAATTATGAAAATATATTTTATTTTTTCCTATTACTACATGGAGCTTTTTCTTTGACATTGTTCGAGTTCAACATGTGAAAATCGTATAAATAATAGAACAAAGAAATATACCAATAACTGTTAAAATGACAATGTCAAACTTCAACACCTTTTCACTGTGTTATAATGACTTTTTCAATAATCATTGTGTAAATTATACAATTTTTCATTTTTTATATATTTTTTCATCTCTCTTTGATTTAATGTTACCGTTTCTAGCGTGGTCTAATATATATTTGTTTACCAATTTAAATTATTCTTTCTTTTCAGGTAAGCCTGCTTCAATTTACTAAAGACTACGATATCCTATGGAGTAAGTTGATACATAATATGTACTTAATTGACCGTTTTTTTTCTATCTTTTTCCGTATGACTTTTATAATCACATATTAAATAATGTATACATACTATTTTATAAAAATCCGATTAGTTTATGAAAATTTATTTAAAAGTCTCATTTTTTGACCATGTTTTTTTATTACCTATTTGTATTATCATTAATTTATGTTACACAATTATCATGATTTATTGCAACAACAAAATTTTTTGAATATAAATAAAACAGTCTGGTCTACAATGTCACCGGTTGGTTACCCATCCTATATTAGTTGACCGATTCGTTTTCAAACGTTAGCTGGATTTTAACAAATTTCCTCATTTATAAAACGTCTCCGCTACTTAAACGATATGCTTACCATTAACACTTTCCCAGTGGAACATGATGTCATGTTATCACAAAGGTCTGTTAATGCGTAAAGCACCTACACGTATATTGTAACCGCAAATCTGCTATGGCCGTCAACCGCACTCGTGTTATGTGGTTAAGGTCGATGCCTAAAGCTGATCTTCGCACCAAATGGGTTATGGTGTTATACAGTATGTTTTCGTTAGCACAACGTGCACATTATCATACTTTAATTGTAAAACAGCAACATTTTTTCATCGAATTTTCTAACGCAGATTACAATTCACATAAACGAACTAACGAAGTTTACTTATAATAATACAAAGATAACGGAACATACCAGGGCCATAATAGATCTTCTAACTAATTTACTTACCTTTTTTATAATAAATGTATAAATTTGAATTGTTACAACTTTGTACGATTCCACATGTTGGATGCAACAGAACTGACAGTCAGTTCTGTTGCATCCGTGTGATAGAATGCCTGAAGATGCCGAAAGGCGAAACGTGGGTCGTTGGTGACAAAGCATGTGGAATCAAAGTTGTAACAATTAAAATTTTATATTGAAAATCCATCAAGCACCTTCAGTCGATATCCTAAAGTAAATCAAATGTATAATGTCAAAAAAGTCGCAAGCCGAGTTAAACCCTTCACTTCACGATTTTATGATTAACTTGCAATCGTTAGTCTTTCAAAGATTATAAGAGCTGATTTTGTGAGTAGAATTATTTTCTACGCGATCCGCTTTAATCTCAAGGAATGGCAATAAAGAGGGCTGCGAATACGAATAAGAATTTAAAATAATTTAAATTTATTAATATACCCTAATACCGAATTTCTAGTAGCTAACCAAAGCACAGTGTACCATTATGAGGTTACCATTATTACCATCAATCGACATCTGTGGTTTCGTTACAATATTTATTGAATATATCGATATTGCATATATTGATGTTTCTAAAAAAATATTCTGATTATTTTTTAAAAAAGCTTGAAAATTATTCAACTACTTATTTGACACCATCTCAACAGAACTATGTGTATAATTGAATGGACTTTTATATATAGTATTGAAGATCATTCAAACTGAATACTATTCAATGAATAATATATAATAAAATTATTTGCTGCCTAGTTGTTTTTTTAATCTTAAATACAATACTGATCCAAATTGATTTACAAACACGTTCGAACTCTTTCCCAAATTTACGAACTTGAGGAACACCTCTGCTAGTAACATTTTGATTTCAAATGTATCAAGAGCTTTAGTTGAATCCTAATAATAGATGTTCCAGTGTATTATTATTTCAAATTTTCCACAATTTACACGCGTCGTTAAACATTTTGGCAAGCGATTATCCACGACTTTCGTATTACACAAAGCACAGCGTCGTCCCCGCCCACCCGTCCGCTCGGAATTTATTTTCACGAGTTTCACTTTTGACATGCCAACAACACTGAAGTGCACCCCTGTCAAAGTCAGTTGGAATTATTATGATATGTAAATTGAATGGAAAAGGGATTCCAAATATTCTTTAGTGTGGTTATTGCTTACTTTCACAGAGCATATTCCTACAGGCCAAAACCTTTTTTTCTCGATTGATATTTTTAGAAGCCACTAGTATAATAGGATATATTTTGAATCGGGCGCAATTTCGTGTTTCGGGAATGCAATGAAAATATTATATTTTGTGTTCAGTTATTTTTGAAATATATAACTTTATTATATATTCCATAAATATAATGCGCATTGAAATGTAACCATTTTACTGACTGCTTTTATTTAGATAACTTTGGTTTTTTTTTTTTAAATATATTAATTTTTTTAAACATAAACATAAATCCCCTATCAAACGAAAACAGCATGCTATGGCGCAAATTAGTTTCCTCGATTTCAGGCTCCTGCATTTTTCTACAGCGGCAAAAAAATAAATAAAATAGAAAGAGTACTTAGAGCTTTAAAATGATACCAACCACGACGTGCTAACTTAACGGCAACCGTTGACAAACTGATGTCAAAGTGACGCAAAAAAAAATAGTCATTTCTTTCCGAACTACCTAATACTTACTGTAAACAACCAATTGAATAACAGAATGTGCTCTCTTATAAATAGTTTATTTTAATTCATTTGATTTATTACTGGAACTGTTGCCAATAAGTCAATGTATTTTTCTTCGTTGAGGTATTGACGGATTGGGATCATTTGATTCAATTGCATAAATTGATCGATAGAATGTTATTTTGTTTGCATGTGATCTCTCAAAAATCCCTACAAACTATCCGATTCTTAAAGGGGTGCGTATCAAAAGCTACCTGCTAATCTCTAATTTACCTAGCAACGTCTGACTTAATCCCGTCTTTCTATCCTTATTGCTCCATGGAAGAATGCAGTTTCTGTTGAATAACGTGATATAAACTTCATAAAGCTTAGCATCCGTAGCTGCAATAAGTAAATGATAGTTATTTTTAAACCTTTAATAATTAAGCTACTGTAAACTCATAAACCGATCTTGATTTTATTTTTACAATAATTTAAAAATCGATTTTGTAAGATATTTCATTTAAAAGAATTTGCATGGAAATTAAAACAAATACGTTCGATCTGAGTTCACGTGATACTTATACATCCCGTAGTAATGACGATTCGTAGTCTTAATTAATTATCACTGTACAAACCTTCAAACAAATCTGAAATATCACACACATGTAGTCGCATAACCATTACATTTATAAAAATCATTGCATTAATGTAAACTCATAAGAAAGTTTCTCAAGTTTTACAACACATCAAAAATCTATTTACTAATGTTTGCAGACTTATAATATCTAAAAACCTGGCATATATTTACTGTATTTGCGGTTTGAACGGCAGTCTACATTTTGTCATAACCACTCCTCGTCAAAGACTAAAAAATAAAACCGGTAAGAATTTTGATATTTTACAAAAATATAGTGTCAAGGTAGTACCGCGGTTCCAATGTCGATATATATGAATATTTTTAATAACTTTTCGGCATTTGATTAGTTGATATTCGGATTTTGAATGCTAACTTATTTTACGAGAGTCGAATTTGAAACGATTCGAAATGTTTGACCAGTACCACTGCCGAAAAGTATTCTCTACGGCGTGTATTATTAAATTATATAATTAATTTTTCATATAGCCGACTAGTATCCACTGGCAAAGTTTATTAACAACTATTGTATCGTTCCGACCGATTTAATACTCTTCCCCGGTAAAAGGGTGATTGCTTACCAGCCACCATATTACGAGGCTTAGATCGTTTGACCCTAAGAAACCCGCATCTTAATTTAACGTTTTAATAATGATCATTACGTTAACCCATTAGCAGCCATTAATGTTGTGTGAAACATGCGTCTTTCGTAACAAAGCAATTTTAGGTTACCACAAATACGTATCTCAAAGTTTCTTCGAGTATATTTCAACCATTTTAAGTATTCTGACATATTGTATATCACTGAAAATAAATTTTCATCGATAAACATACTAGATATACTTACGTACATGTTTTACTGAGAAAATGTATTCATTATAACACGGTGAAAAAATAGCAATGTATTTTAGTTCTACAAAATTATTTTTAACAAATATAGTTGATAGCTATTTCGGCTCACGCCATCGTCAGAACTATGCTTAAACTAACATTTGCTTATCTATATATAGCTGTGCAGAAAAGGCACACAACACATCCTCTCTCCTGTTCCAACGGCCTAGCTTGTTACTTTAACACACTTACACTAAATTAATAATTTTGTAGAACTACAATACATTGCTATTTTTTCACCGTGTTATAATGGAGTTCTACCAAGTGAATGCCAATTCAATCAATGTATTCATTATAATTACTTTTAAAATGTTCACTTGGACGGTGTCAATTACCAAATCTTTAAGAGTGATTTTTAGGAGGGATGTTTCCAGCAATATACAAACTATCTCTATAGAAAGAAAGTAACGACAACTAATTCTTATTATATTACTAATTCGCCCTTTTTTCAAATGGATTGGTAAGGATACAAGAATGGGGTACGCCAAAATTAATAGGTTAGGCTATTAAATTAATAATTAAATTAATAGGTCAAAATTAAAAATAATCGCTCTCGCTACGCTTCGATAAACTCATTTATTTATAATTAATTTGTGTACTTACATGATATTTATTTTACTTTTCATTTACATATATTTAATGTCTTGTATTACTTTGAATAAGTTGCGTATCTGATGCGTTTTTCTCATATATATGGATTATTTGAATATATACATAAATCGTAGTTAATTGTAAGTAAATACTAAAGTTTTTCCCAGAATTGCACATATTTTAGATCGTTCGAGAAGTGGCTTTATGTAGCTACATACAATTATAAGATTGTATTTTGTTTTTACAGCGCTTATTTCGATAATGTTTAGAAAGCACTCGCCCCGCATCATAAAAATAAAAGCTCTGACGTCGCGCCAATTTCAAACAAGACATTTACGCGCCATTTCTGTCTGACGAAAGGCATTATTTCTGGACATTACACATGATAACCAACATTAATAACCGACGTTCGACAATAGATCGGGAATTTGATACGGTCAAGTGTGCGAGAGACATCATAATGTGTCAATATATCAAGAACGCCGAACGAAAGATAAGAAAATAACCTCTACACTCTATGGCGATTGGATTGGTGTACTTAAGCCAGATATATTTTTATTCAGTTGAATTAACAATACACAGCGTGCAAAAAGCAATGCGATTAAACAGTTATTCACCAGGAAGGTTTTATTTCTGTATAACTTCGTGTTAAATGAAAACAAAATGGTTTATTACTGATAAATGTTTTATTGAATTTTGGAAATTACGTATGGAAAACAATGTCCGCCAAATGCCAATACCTGTTAGCCTCACGGTGCAGCTCTTTTTGTGGCATTTTTCATGACACTGCAACCAGTATTTCATTATTGCATCGCGTCTATAACTGCCAAAATGTCAATACTCATGTTTACCAAAATGGTGATGAAACTAAGTAGTAACCCTACCTAATTTTACTTATTTATTATATATACAGTGCCTTTTATATGTACCGTAAAAAACTTTTTCTAAGACGCGTTAATTAATATTTATAATAAAGCTGAAGCAATACAAAAGACTAAGTATATTTTAGTGAGTGAAGCAAACTATATTCACCCAAGTATGTCTGCATGGTCACGTTAGAATGTGCTGGCGACGTGTTATCAAAAATATTATCGCATACTTATATGGGAAATAAATAGGGAATGTTTTTGTTGTTTTTATATTGCATTCTTGATACATTGATGAAAACTAATTAGCATTTTAATGCTTCCCTAAAAGTCACTTCCCAATTCAGCAATTTAGCAATTTGACTGCCAATCACACACTTACGCGTGATATTTACATGTTATTTCTAATCGTCAAAGTCCAGTCGACAATCGTCTTGGCGGGTTATTTGTGCCACATATAAAAAAATCGGAATCAAAAAGTTTGTGAACAAAATTGATACTATGTAATTATTTGTTTTTCAAGTCTCATCAAGGAAACCTGCTTGTTCTTATTTTACTGATGCTTTTGATATGTATTGATTTTTCGTAGATTACTTTTATTTTATTATTGAACAGGCTCGCGTGATAAAATATTTATTATTATTGAACATTAATCAAACAGTATTACGGATACTAAAGTAGTCACGTTATCTATATTACTATCATATGTTCATGAAAGTCTACGTTTTTGACATAATTTTTAACTAGGATACCATAAAACTTATGGGTTCAAATGTTTAACTTAGTGATATAATTTTTTGTGACTCAACTGTAATGTAGTAGTTGCTCGTTAATGGCAACCTCGTAATTTTTATTTTAGTATTTTTTCCACTACACTGCAATGTTTTTTTTATATTAATTATGCGCCCAAATGAGGTAGACTTTAAGGCGACTTAATTGTGATTATAATATTATATAAAACAGCTCTGAATGACCGCAAAAAATCGCTTTCCATAGTAACAACCTCGCCCGCATACTTCACAATATAAAATTCACTAGATTCGTAAAGTGGCGTTGTTATGCATTGTTTTTTGTGCATACCAAATTGTTGTTGCGAATAACCTCATTTTCGATGGCCCTGACTCGGTTACCATTCTTCTCGGTTCGATACCTCGCCAGTGTCGCCACCCACTGTATTATTATGTGCCTGTCACACTTCAACGTGATGATGCAATGTCTTTTAAGTTTTTGATGCCCAATCTTAATTTCAGTCAAGAATTTGTGCCAGTGAATTTTCAGATTATCAATCAATTATCATCGAAACGTTTGCAATTATCGCCGTAGAGTTTTTTTTCAATGCAAACGATTTGCGATAAAAATCAAAACTTTTAATGCCAATGAAACGTGATGCTGTCTGGGCGCATGATTTAATTAAAGTAATTCCATATTTCGAATATTTTCTACATTATCAAATATCAATATAGTTAGAAAACCATATTTCCATGGTCTACACTCTTGAGCGTTTGTTTTGTTCTGTTCGATCAGACCGCGGGTTATTATGTCCAACTGTATTTCTAAACCAATTTATGAAATTTGGTTCAGAAAAAAAGAGACCGTAGCAAAAACTTACGAAAGCTTTTATTTCCTTCCTGACTCATCCATCTGATTTATTCTTTACCTGAATTAGTGGCTGAGTAATCTAATGCAAATCGGCAATCTAGATTGTCTACGTGCCCTGTACCTAGAGCGGAATTGTTTTTAAATCTAAATCATATCACTAATCGATGCAAACGTAACTCACATTAACCTAATAAACAGTTTAAACAACAATCTTTTGACAACAGTGGGTGGTCAAATTAATCAACCCTATATGAGTATTGTAATACAAGAATTCCGACCGGTTTTACACCATGAAGAAATGTGGTTCATTATTAGTTTTACATTTAAGAGAGACAACTACTCTAAGCTCATACAATTTCAGCTCAATCTACGGCAGACATCGCCGTCCTATAAAACTATTGCGTGTTTTACATTAAATTAATGGTGTCCTTGACGAAAAACATTTTATAGGTTTTAGTTTGCGGACGCTTTAGGATGTTTCTCGACGCCTTCTTTGATACCCTTTCGGCGCGTGAAAAGGCTTGCAATCAGTCTTGATTGCCACCATTCTTACTCCGAGTTTCTTAGAAACGCTTCGGGACTCGGCGCTATCGTCTATCTATCTATATCAAGTTAGGATAACAACAATCCGAATACACTTCGCCGATAAACTCTTTGGTTTGTTCACTACTTGAAAAGTTTCTTCATTGACCTTTGAATAAAGTTAAGTTAAGCTTGCGTAGATATTGTCTATAATTAAAGAGTCTTAACACAAGGTCAAGAAACTAGAAAGTTTTCTTCTTGATATGTTATATATTTTAATAGTTTATAATGTAAATTTCATTACGATTCTCTGTTCAAATCTTTTAAATGTCATTTATTTAAAATTCCAGTTAAACAAACCGTGAGTTCGCCGTATTTGTTTCTATAATCAACACTTTGAAATAACTGTTATCTAAGTCTTTCTTATTTTTACCAAATAACTTACAAACAGTTTTTGTTAAAACAAATTCTCGTGACATAATATAATAATAAATATGTTGAATATGGACGAAGTAAAATTACATTAAGATCTAACGAATCCCTGAAAAATTTATTGTTGTATTGAACGAGATCATATCTTCTATATAAATTATAATGGTCCCTCATCACCTATATATCTTCCAGGAAAAAAAAATTAATCATATTTTCGCATTATAATACGGATAAGTCAATATCAAAGAAAGTGAGAAAACAAATATCCACCGGATAATTCAATGGAAATAGCTTATCAAGATTCGTTGGAAGCAATAATTGGATAGAAACATTAAACAACACGTCATTTATGTCTTGACTTATCTTCCATGTCTGCTTCTTGATAAAATTATATTTCTACTTCAGACAGTGACCGAAATATACGTAATACGTGGTTGTATTCGTGAGTTTATATACACAACAAAAAAGTTTGTGGTTCATTTAACGATTTCACAGCGAACGTCTCAAGATGAATCCATTCATTGGTCTTTGGGAAAAGTTTCATTCAATCTGAAACTCATTTAGTTTCGTGCAAGTTTTCGTCTTTCATGTTGGTTTTGTTGTGTTTTTCTTAGCTCATTGCTTGACTTGGCTTAGTTTTCTTTAAATAGAGAACTTTAAATGGTTATTGTGCTATTTGAGGATCTGGGTAATCGCTTATAACTTTCTATTCTATTTTCACATAAATGGGTTAAATTTTTTTTCTTCGTCAATACATTTTTATTTTTTAAAATTTATATGGCTTGGTTTGTATGATTAAACTCTGTAATTAAAATGGGATTGTAAGTTTTCTTCAAATCATCGGCCGACATTTTTTCAAAATTAATAGATATTTACACTAGATGTAAGCTTGTATCCTTAATATATAACTATATGTCATGCATTCATTTATTGAAATTATACTCACCTATTTATCAATTTTAAGAATTGTTGATTACAACACTAAAAAATTTAAAAAAAGAGCTAATGTTCCATGTTCAATAAAGCGTTATACTAATTTGACAACGCTTAAATCCTTAAACATGAGTGAGGTTTTCATAGCCTAATATGTTGTCATTTTCGTTCATGTAAAATATTATGACCTAGCTAAAATCCGTTAAAGCTATGATGTAACTGCCAACAGCTTCCAACCTCCCTTTTCGATTGATGTGGTGGATGTTGTGTTACAATATTTAAGAGCAACTTCCTATCTATCTCGTCTTTCCTCTTTACCAGTGACGTTTCAATGAAAAATTCACGCGAGATCAAAACATTGCTTCATTGAGATTTTTTTTTTTAGTATATATGTTGAATTTCAAGTGTTGGTAATATTTGAATCAATTTTGCACTTTTGCGAACTATTTTTAATTTTTTCGCTATTTACTGTTTGATGGCTAAAAGACTCATTTATTGAATCTATATTAGAATTGGTAAACCAATTCTCGATTCGCCATATTCACTACCATAGTAAAACCCCAGAAGGCTTTGCTGCAGCTACCAATAGCTTCATAGTAAATAATAGTGTATGAGAAAATTACTCTTCTAGACGGTGTTGAAAAAGTCGGAGTATATTTTACATGTATTCTTTCTTGTATGCATGCCACTGAGACTTCTACCCAATCTCTTTCCCCTATCAGCTCTCAGGCGTTGCCTTAACAAAGGGCCATGATAGAAATTAATGACCGGGTGTCAGTCGGTAGTAAGTAGCGAAGAGAATCTCGTGACAGTTAGGTTAACCCAAGTACCTCTTAACTTTGTTTTGACTGTAACCTCACCGGTGGGACTTTTAATATTTGGATAAATTAAATACTGCACCTAGATGGCTGGATTTTAACGGTCTTTAAAATCTTACCTTTCATTCTTATCAATGTTCAATTCTAAACTTTTCATTGAATGAGTTGAAAACCATTATATTTGCAAATAATCAATTTACGGATTTGCGTTCGAAAAAAATAATATCTGTAATTGTAAAACAGGGTATTGTGAGAGCTTGTATTGTGCTAATCAATCGTACTGTGTTTTCCCCATTCCTAAAGTTCAACTCCAAAAAAAAAAGAATCTCGAGCGACGCAATAACGAACAGAAATTCGATTCTTAGATCGATTTCTGTTAAAATGACTTCCATAAATTACATTTATCTAGTTTTATACCGCATTAAAATTGGACTACAGTTCTTGTAAGAAATCGAAGAAAAGTATATATTTCAGGGAAATATAAAAATAAATTACTTTTTAGCATTTGAACGTCACTGGGCAATCAATCATCCGAGAATGTTTCCTGTCCGATTCCACTTAAATCTTACATGTATTATACTTACGATTAATATAAATATTACATGTTTACCGTCAACTTCTCGTAGAATACCCAGAAGAATGACGTGAAATAATAATACGCTTTAGTCTGACTGGAAACCTGTGTTAATTATTAATAATTTCATACGATATTTGGAAGACTCGATACTATCTTTTTGTTGTTGATTTTATTTAATATATTACATATTCATAATCTAAAAAGCATTACGAACGACGATTTTGTATAGATTACTTCGATACTTAATATGACTGATCAATATTCTTTTTTGTGTTGATTCGTTGATGGATTAGTCATTTCTTAGGCCAAACAATTTATTGTACAAAATTGTGATAAATTTTCGAAACATATTTTTGTGGCAATATTTTTCAAATGTCGAATTATGATGCATTTGAACACGCTCACACGGTCAGCATTATGTCAAACTGTTTGTCGCATTGTTCAAAACTGTTGGTTTATATACTTTAATTCAATACCTGAAAGCACAATTTCAATTCTGCGAAGTGTTACACTTACACTTATGTTTTCGCGTAGTCGCATGGCTTGCGTTTGCAGTGGTGAGCTTTTACCATCTCTCCGTGTTGTAAAAAAGACTAACCACCTTACTCGTCACTCTACTCGGTTGAGATATCAAAAGACGATACGCAGCTATTCTTGCTTCTGAAAGACGATACGTGACTTCTACATGCCGTATATACTTACACACCATTATACTGAGTTATCGCGCCGAGGTGTACCTTCAGAAACATAATTTTGCGCGATAATCGTCAAAAATGTTTTTATGCTCTGCCGACTTTACGGAATCGCTGAATATATTGTCGTACTAAAAAATATTTCCTACGTTTCACGAGTGCCGAAACATTAAATGCGGTGCTATTTTTACGATTATCTCAAAACCTGTGTTTTTAAATGAAAATATTACATCTAAGGTATTAGAATCTTCACAATGAAATATATTCATACCTACTCTTCGATTGATTGATATTAATATTTTAATATCGAGAGGATTTTAAATCTGCAACAACACCCACTTTTTTTTATTAATAATTAATAAATTAGCGGAACAATATATTTATATGTATAATATTATATTATCCAGTTTCAATTCTAGGGTATACATTCTTCATTCAAATTTTATTTATGTTTTATTAAAAATGCATAATTTTTTCATTGTTGGGATGTTCATATCGTCTCGTAATAAAGCTTCTCAGTGAATACTGTTCAACGACAACATGGTGAAATCAGTATTGAATTCTATAAATTTGTTCGTACTTGAAGAGTTTACATAAGTCCTAAAATTGCGTTCTAGATTTACGCAAAGGTAGCACTGTCGATATACTACCAGAAGATTGCGTGCGCAATCTATTTTTTTTCATTTTTTGTTGTTGTATCTATTTACTTGTAAATATAAAATTCGACAATCAGCAACATCGGGAAATACACGGAATTTTATTTCCAAAGCGAAGTCATTATAGGGTGATTGTGTTCTCATAGTGTTTTCATAAAGAGTCTGCAACTTTGAATTTTTATTGTTTGGATTATGTTCTTTATCACACTCGCGGCAGTCGTGTCCGAAGGAGTGTCGTTTCATTAATTATATAAGGCGGGGTTCCATGCTCGAGTGCTAGTTAGGAACAATTCGGTGTCCAAACAATGGACCCCTCGCCCTTGCCCCATGGCTCGTTTACTTCGCCCGTTCTCATTTACGACGAGGTCTTGAATAAACCTTCGATGAGCGACACTATGGCGCAGACATCGCCAAGTTTTTGCTAAAGAATTACACCATTATTGATGCGGATAAACAAAAAAAGATTTTTCAAATTACTATTACTACAATTAAGTCAGTCGGCAGAAAATAATGTTAAGACGAATCATAAATACTAATTCCTATTTTTTTTTGGTCAGCTTCTTTCATAATGGACCATTTCCGTGCCATATGTAAACTTATTGCTATAGCCGCCTTTGTTTCATTTACAATTTTCATTCGGGTCGCAGGACGACTGCTTTGGAACAGCTGGAGATCAATAGATATCAACTATCACAAAGGATTCTTAACGAACAAACTAATATATCTCCGTCACCATTATTGACTCCTCTGACTGATGTATCTTTGTATCTGTAATGGACCATTTCCGTACCATAGGTAAACTTATTGATATAGCCGCCTTTTCAGTTTCATTTACAATTTTTAGTTTTATTGCGGGCAAGAAACAAGCTAGGTCGTTAAAACAGGAGAGAAGATGTATTGTGTACCTTTTCTACATAGCTATATTTAGATAAGCAAATGTTCGTTTAAGCATAGTTCCGACGATGCGTGAGCCGAAATAGCTATAAACTATATTTAAAAAAATAATTTTGTAAAACTAACATACATTGCTATTTTTTTCACCGTGTTAATGGAGTTCTACCAAGTGAATGCCAATTCAATCAATAGAATATTTTTTTTTATTAAGATATGTCGATTATATAAGTACTCTATTAATTTTTAATAAATAGTAATGTTTTTATGTCGATGTTTTACTCTATAGTTTATATTAGACATTAATCATTGCTGCCACTATTTTTGACGTAACACATTAATGTACTCGATTCATTTTCGAAACCAGGTGGCTTCAATTATGTCTCAAGGTTTAGACAAAGCACGTTTATTGGGGTGGAATTCTTTGTGTATCGATCACTATATCAGGGTTAAAGAGAGTTCGATAATTAAAATTTGTTACCCCTGCCATACTGTGGCCATGTTTACTCAGGTCCGAGGGCAAAGGTCGTTTTATATGAACACAAAGGATTCCTAATTGTTTGATTAGCTATCGTTTTCACTCACTCACCCTCCGTCTTCCTCTCTCACTCTATGGACTATATAACTTAACTAGCTATCAAATACCTCATATGTGACAAATGCAAACTTTACATTTTGAAATCATATACCGCAACCGGTTAAACTTCATTGCGAAGCATTATTCATTTAATTTTAATCCTCTAGGGGCTGTAAATATTAATTTAGAAAAACAATTGATTTTATCATTCAAGCAAATTTGCATTTATGATGAGTATTCTTATTGGAGGAGTCGTTGTTAGTTATTCCCGTTACCATCAACCTCTTAATTTCTTCGATCAATGTTATAGCAATACAAACAGGTACACCAAAATTAAAATGAACTTAATACTCAATTAATACTGTTTATTGATTGAATTGGGATATACTTGGTAGCACTCCATTATAACACGGTAAAAAAATAGCGATGTATTTTAGCTCTACATAATTCTGTAGAAATAAAACACATTGCTATTTTATCACCATGTGAAGTAATACCCTTTTTTTGATTTAATTCCAATTTCGCTGTTTGTGATTTTTCAATCATTAATACTTTAATGTTTTTTTTTCAAATAATGTTTATTTTCATGTGTTTGATACGCGAAAATGCAATATCGCTACCACTATTCAACTTCAAATTCACCTCTTTTTCGTCGGCACAAAGTTTATATTTTTACAAACAATTTTTTTATAAAAATTTGCAGCTGGCTAGTTTTACCAACACTGTTTATTCCCTTACCATAATTAGACCTTACACAAAGAACCATTCTATTGCTCTCTATTTTAAAAAGTATTGCTGAGGAAATTTTCATGGTTTCTTGTTCTATGTTTTGCAATCAAGTTGTCCATAACAAGGTTGGATTTATAGCCCAGGACTGTATGTTGTTCTTACGACAACACGTTTGAATCCATGCGTCTTGCTTAAGAATATAATAAATCACAACTTTTTTTAATCTCACTTTGGAAAAGTATCTCTAGTATTCTACGCCATCTGCTTAATATTTATGTAACTACATTTTACGATAAGTCAAATTTCTTTGATCACTTGGTTTTTCCTAAATTAAAAATAATTAATCGAAATTTTACCTATTTTTATATTGCTACTTATTTATTATTTTTAGTGGAAACACGATTTAATTTTCTGTGCCAAAATTGTACGCCAGGGAAATTAACTACATTTTATTAAAAATCCAATTTATAAAATTTATTTGATCGTCATGATTTTGTTTTGATACTAAAAAATGATGTTTTTTTAATTTCAGGTAAGTTTCCAGTCATGTTTTCTCGGTGTTATATACGCCATCGTCATTATAAGGTAAACTAAATTAAACTGCATTTTGTCACCTTTCAAAAGCAATAAAAATTTAAAAAAATGAAGTAGAAATCTTTTAGAATTTTACATATTTACATTTATCGAATCATATTTCATGAAATATCTATATTCCCGATTTCGTTTTGTTAATACTCATCTTGTAGTCGTCGGGTTGCACAGTGTCAAAGTCAGTACTCGACTGCCACTCACTCACTAAGAAAAGTCGCGCAGCTCATCTGTGACCACGCCGATAATCCTTTTAAGTACAGCCTTAAAGTTTCCAAGACGTTAACGCGGCAAGAGATGCGTTTGCCTAGTGCTTTGGCACTTAGTAGTTCATTACATCTGCAGGGTGAGGCCGTACTGTGCCGGGTTCTACGATCCAACGGCGTAATCCGCTACACTGCTACGCCGTAGCCGGGTTAAGTAAAGCCCATTGTTTACGGTCGCTAACGAAGTGACCCTCGTAACGACGAACGGTGCTTGTGTGTGGAATTGTTTGGATGATTCAGAGATTTCGAGGACAACACTACGCTTTAAATGAAAGGCATGCTTTTGTAAGAGATCTTTAGAGCCAGTTTCGAAGGATTTAGTAATTGTGCATTTCACCGAAATTACTTCATCAACTTAATGGATGAGATGTTTAAGTATCATTTTTTTTGATTGTACTCGTAAATAAATATACACAGTTATTTTCCTCCACATCTAAAATAAATATAAAATTAACAAAAACGCTATCAACTCCATTTCTTTGTATGTTTATGGATATTAATGACTGACAGGTCCTAATTGAGTTCAACTTATAGAAAATCATTCAATATTAAAATAGAACAAAATATAATAATATCAATTAATTCAAAAATTATACGTCTGTATCGGTATGCCGACATCTGTGTACTAAGGTTCGAAACTCAAGTATAAAAGAAATATAAAGTCAAAGAAATAATTTCTTTTAGCTCGCTTGATTACACCTACTCAATATGAACTTTTTTAAAATTACAATAAATTATTGCCATCTCGTGTGTTTTTTTTTAGAAGAAGAATTTGAACAGATATTTTAGTATATACTATATATTAATAATATAACTCAAGACGTCAGTATCTTTCAAGGTGTTAACTGTCACTTCTTAATGGAAAGGCATGATATTATACATATCGATAACTTATTTTCACAGTATATTTTACGATCAGGACCGGTTTCGGTAATCGCGAGCATTTTCAATTGATGAACACATTTGTAATTTATTTATTATTTAAAATTTCAAGATTATATTAAATTTGGATTGTTGAAACATTATACATTTCCTCTTGTATATGACGTATGCAAACTATTTATTATCTGTGTCAGTTCTATTGAATCCATGTTATAGAATGCCTTAATCGCGAAACTGTCCGTGAATAACAAAACTTGAGGAAATACACAAATTTTCAACAAATCAAAATTGGTACTAAAATTCCAGCTGATAATGGTACTATAGATTTTAGAGTAATTAATATGTTTTATTTTTTTATTTCACAAAAATTGTTGTTTATCCAAAGTTAAATAAAAATAAATCGCTCATGAAAATTATTCAAAATGATTATTTAATTATAGCCAACGGAATTATGTATGTTAACTATGGCCTGTGGCAAAACTCATTGAGGTCGCTTTTCGGTTTAATATTTTGCATAATTTCGACCTTCATAGTATAATAGAACGTGCTATATTTGTGTTCACAACAATGCAATACAATAAGCAGTACAGCATTATTAATAAGCCAATTAATCAACCCAAATAGTTTTCCATTATAGGTTGTTTAAAAAACCTTTTTTTACATTTTCTAATTCTATTAGTTAAATGACTTAACGATTTGTATAGATAGTCATTTATGATAATGTCGGCCTCTGTAGTCAAACGGTAAAAGCTTTCGCTTTTCAATTGTCTTTTATATTTGAAATCTGGGGCACGGGTACGCGACGTATTTCCCCTTAATTTCATAAATAATATTTTAAATTTTGCCCTCCCAAAACAGTATTTGTTCAAACCGAGAAATTAAAAATATTAATCTGTTATATTGTATTTGCACATTTAATATATTTACATATTACTACATTAAAAACGTAACTATATGTTTTTAAATAATATTACATCAAAAGCGTGACTCATCTTTTAGTTATTTAATGTCCGTTTCATAATTAGCGAGTGAAAGTTTTTTAAGGTTATGTTTTGTTACTCCAGTGTTGGCATTTAAACCACCATTACTTTGACGAATGTGTTTTAATTAAAGCATTTATTTCATGTGTAACTGACTATTAATGGATTTTTAAAGTACGCTCACAAGTTTCTATGCGCTAACATTCTTGTTGATATCATTCATGAACATTGTTTTGTTAATTGGATATTTATTAGGTAAAAATCCTTTTTTTTTCTTTCTTTATTTTTATTCATTGGTGAAATCATTTTGGGTACCTGATCTTAAATTTGGATTTATTTATCTATTATGTTAAATAATGATTTATAATCACGGTATTATCTGTGTTTTTAATTGATTGAGTTGGGATTTACTCGTTAGAAGTCCATTATAATACGATGGCGTAAATGGAAATAGCTATCGACTATGTACCTTATAAATTTTATAAAACTAAAATATTTTTAGCAGTTAGCAATTCTTTTACCGTGATTTGTCCAAATAAAACCAATGTGTTCAAATCGCAATGAATATCATGAACAATATTCAGATTTTTAAATATTTTATGAATGCATTAATCTACGATTAACGGATGTAATATTTAGCCAAATAGTCCATTCCGTAAAGAATATCTTTGGAACACCGATGTGTTCATATTGTTTATTATTGCCTGCTCAACATTACTAACGTTATACGTAACCGATGCATCTTCAATTTAGATGATTGCTTAAAATGTAAGTGTCCGTATGTCTGATTGCCTCTGAAGGCTGTTGCAATGGATTCATAGCCACAAGCGTAGTCATTATGAGCCAAAACCATAACGCTTTTTCATCACATGTAACTTTGACAGCTTCCAGCGGTGGTGTGGGCGGAAAAGACAAATTGAAAACTTACAAATATGGATTCACAATCAATCATCATCAAACATATATTGTTGGCTTGATTAATTTAAAGTATTCATAAGATTCTTTTTTATGAATATTCCTTTATTTTCTAGTTCACGTAAAACTAAGCCAGGTCCCACACAATAAATCTTATATTTTATTTATTCATTTGATGTCCAATTCCGCTGTAATTTTCAAAATGAAATTGGATAGATTTTCAACTCTTTCAATAGACGAAATATATATATTTTGGTAAGTTCGAGTCCAAGTATCAAATTTCGCGAAGTATTTGTATAATGAACCCGAAATCGTAGACGACAATAAATATTATATGAGCCTAGAGATTTTTTTATTTTATTTGGTGTACATATTGTTTATTATCTCATAAATGCTAATTAAAAAAATAAGTTTTATTATATATTTTTCTCAAATTATGTAAAAATAAAAATTTTCTGTTGTTTTTTAAGTAAAAAACACTAGTCCAATTTGCACAATAAAGTTTATGATCAGGACCAGTTTCGTTTATCACGAGCATTTCGCATCACCTATTCATGAAATATATTGTAGAAATAGTACTAAACATATGTTTTTACTATTTAAAATATCTCCATTAAAAAGTGATAGTTAATAACTTTAAAGGTACACGCTATAAATTATTTATATTTATAAAAAAAATCCAATTATTTATTAGTTTTAATTAAATTTTATATCCATTAGCTAAAGCCAGTCGATAGTAATTATTCGACACAATATTATTTTAGGCTGTCTACACATAATCATTTACACTGCCGTTACAAAGAGGTACAGATCGATAAAGAGCTCTGTGCGTTATATGTTGAGCTTTTCAAACAGTTATCACGCTTTTATCCCAAGCTTTTGAACAATGCGTTTATAACAGTGGTGTGGTGTACTCTATAGTAACTTTTTTCAAATACATTTTTTTTGAAACAACAAAAGTACGTTATTTAAACAAACTATTTTATTTTCCGATTGAGACGTGATTTTAATTTACTCCACTAACTTTACACCCTCCCAATGCTATCTCTCCATAATTGGATTACTGACAACGAAACTTTCTTATCGTAGGAAACTTTTTGCCAGTTTGGTTTGTATATTATTAATTAACTCTCAACTTGAGTTTTAGATTTCGTAAAGATAACTAACTTAAAGGGATTATTATCTTTCCTTCAGCCCCGTTTATACGGGGATAATATTAACAGTAACGTTGTTTAACGTTATGCTTCTTGACTTGAGTTTGTATATCTTCTCTTATTCACTATTTTTTTTTCTGACATTGTCACTTTGTTTAATATTATACATCGAAACATATTTCGCAGGCTCAGTTTTCATAGCTGTAATTTTATTCATATCTCCTTCTGCCAAACAATTAAAAAACAATAAATTTATTGTATCAAATCAAATGAAAAATATTAATTTAATAAGTTTCTTTTTGCAGTAGATCGGTATTATTTTAAGAAAATTTAAACTCATACATGACGTATAGAGGTTTCAATGCAACTTACTCATTCCCATAATTTACATTATTCATGAATTTATATTTCCAGCTTAGAAGTTGTCAGACTCCAGTGGTCGATATCGTTAAAAATATTAAAGAATTAAGTTCTAAAATGTCTATCTTATCTTATCAATATTATTTGACAACCCGTCAAAAAAATGAAAATAAAAAATATAAGATAATAAAAAATGAAAAAAATAACCGTGAAAATGCCGGTGTTATTTCTTTATTAGATATTTTGAATTGATACCGATAAAACTGAAATAGTTTTTCCTAGGATTTTGGTGCGTACTGTCAAATTTTAACTGTACACCCAGTCCTTTTGTTTATGCGAATTTGATTATACGCGATTTTTTTGGACGGCAGCGCTACATTTTTTTACGCGCTTCACTCGTTTTTACGCAATTTTTTCCCCAAATTTGTTGTAAAGAAGACATTTATATACGATGCTAGGCATGTACGTTTCATTATTTTTTTAAATAAAAAAAATGTGTATTTTTAAAACTTGATTTTGTAAAGCATTCAATTTTTTTAAATACACATTCAATTGCCAAAATGTTGAGAAGTGTATCGGATATTATGCGAATTTATGTTTTAGGGTATGTAAAGAAATGCAATTGCGTGAAATCAATTTTTTTACGCGCCTTTTTCAGGAACCAATGTGTCGCGTAAAAAAAGGACTGGGTGTTTTAAAACTTCGTCAGCTGCTTGCCGCTAGCAACTTTATGCAGTATAAAGGCGTATTGATGACAGATCGGTCGTTCCAACAGCTGTTGTTTTGTAATACGTAATTTTAAAGTCAAACCAATCGGGACATGTAATAAATTTAATACATTTCGTAAATATTGTATGTGTGCATATTTAAAATTTTCATAATAATTATCATTAATATTAAATCTGAGCCCGCTTTGCTACAAAATTTCTAAAAATGCTTGGACATCGTCACTGTTTAGAATAATTAAAATTGGATTCGAAAAAATGTGATCGTTATTTTTGACTGTTTAATTACCATAAAGCACCGCACCGTTGCATCACAGTTACACTCAAAACCCGCCACTGTACAATGTTTATTACCAAAGGGGTGAATAAATGCTCACCCTTCATTCCAATCACAATCCAACAATGGCAAGCAGCTGCGAGACCCTCTCCGTGCAGTGATAAAATCGAGCTTTTTATATTTATTCATTTTGTATGCACCCCGGCAATGCGAGGGTACTGATGATAAGTTGTGTTTGACCCACCATCGGGGAATGACGTGTTTAGCGTTTCGCAAGCGTGTTATTCGTAGTCTAACATCGCGCTGTGAGAACCAGTGAAAGTTTTTGTTTTTTTCTTAATTAATTTTAACTTTAAATTAATTAGTTGTCAGTGTTTCAAGTTCGTTATTGATTCATCAGCATGGATAACGCTCGTCTATCATACGGCTAGTCAGTACATGCATATTTAAAAAAAAGTTCACACATATATTTTGACTTGTTTTCCTCACTTACAATTTTCAGCTTTTTTATACTATAATGTTATTTTTATATTGTGGTTTGAATATAATTTACGAAAATTATAGAATCGACATTTACAATCTCTTGTTTATTAGTCCGTTAATAATAAAATACTAACAATACTTGCTTAGTTTCATTTTCTGTGATTTTTTTGCGCCGTAAATCGTTTAGAAAAAAAAACAATAAGTTATTTCGGATTTTCATAAAATTTTAAATAAATAACGAATTCTTCCTTCTTCCACGGTAGGACAACATATTTTCAATAGATTCGGCAGTAACTTTATGAAAGTTCTAACCGCATATGTCGGTTTCAAATACAAAAAGTCATACTAATCAGGCTTAAATTTTATTATTTTTTATTAAACATTTAACAGGCACAGTAAAATCTATTCCTTAATTTTGAAATATTCAATGGAAATAAATTAAAGGTTTCCCAGCATTGTTCAATATCAAATATAACTTTTCATTATGTTTATTGACTGCATATTACACCATTGACTTTATATTTTTTTAATTGAATTGGTTGTATAAATCGAAATATTTGCTATATTTGTTGTAAAGTAATTTAGATAACACTCTTTTAGATCAGCTAATCATGAATGACATAACTTAGTCATTAAAAATTGTAAGCAATTTAAATATATTGCGTTAACAACGTTTCCAACTGATATACGTTAATAATAAAATACATGAATAAAAAATGATCAAATTGATACCGGTCTGCGCGCTGAATTGCTTTTTATCAAGGGGGTCACAATCGGGTAAAATTAAATAATATAAAAATGTATCCACACGATTAGGGAGAGCGAACAAAGGCATTTTTCACATCTGCCGGCAAAGGAGCGCGCGCCGGTTTGTTTGTTTGTTTGTGTACTATTTGTCGGCCGTCAGCTGTTGTAGGGAGGCAGACATGTTGGCGCGTCACGCTCTGCCGGTTACCGTTTCACGTCATCGCTAAAATGCATCATGCTTTCGAAATTATTGGGCGTTGGTTAGTCGATACAAACTGTAACTACTTCAGTGGCTATTCCATGGCACGCAAAAAATGGGTATACATGGGAAATGATTCACTATGGCGTGAATCAATCATTTCTTTTCGATTGCCCACTCCCATGCATTCTCTCTGATTCGTTAAGTCGAGTCTTATCAATACGAAAAGAAATAAACCGACTTGCGGCCTTATTTTACTCACACTGTGCAAAAAACCGTTTTGATGTGAATAGCTAGTGCTTCGCAAAATAATTTGGATATTAACACGGTGAAAAAATAGCAATGTATTTTAGTTCTACATTTTTTTTATATGATATAGTTGATAGCTATTTCGGCTCACGCCATCGTCAAAACTATACTATAGCTCACATTACTATACGTAGTATACATTGATATTTTTCCACCGTGTTATAATTGAGTTCAACCAAGTAAATGCCAATTCAATCAATAAAATTTGGATATTCCCAAAGGGACAATCTAACAAAGGTTATTTATTTTTCACACATATCTACGAATATATAGTGTTTTACTTCTTTTAACATGATTGTCGTTGTCGATGTAATGCCAAAAATCGTACAATCAATCAAAATGGTATATTGATTTGAAAAAATCATTTTTTTTGTGTAATTCATAGCATTTCTTATTGGAATAATATTGAAAATCATAGCAACTAAAGAGTCATAGAATTTTTTTTATCATCAATCTGAACTGACATGCAAATAACCGAAGAGTTTCTCAATAATTGCTAAAATTCCATCCATAGTTTCTTCGAAAAGAGATGATATGCATTTTTTTAAAACAAAAATCAACCAAATATATAATTAAACTTGTTCTAAAATTATCCGCATCTTCACATTGGAAACGATAACAAACATTTTTGAAAATACAGACCTAATTCAAGGGAAAAACTGGTTTGTCTAACTATGTTGTATCTCATATTAATGTCAATTGAACGTGTACGCGTTTGGCAGTGAAATTTTATTATTATAGCATTTCTGTTCGGCAAAAGGCGGAAAACAAAAACGGCTATCATTATATCACCTCCCCAGGGGTGACATCAACGGAGTTGCGAGTAGGCACCTCAAGAGTTATGTTTGTTTTACCTTGAAATAACAAATATAACTCAACGTATGGCTCTATAAAAAATTACCCAAATTTGCCATTTACGTTACACTGTGTTATTTTACCTTAATTCGATTTCAAATTCTTCCATATATGCATGGATTTTAATATTAAATTAAAATTGATAACTTTATTTTCTCCTTGGCGTATTAATAAATTTGACCTGTGTATGAAAAGCATCTTCAAGAAGTTATCAATTGTAATGTTATATCGAAAACGAAAATATTTTCATTTAAACTTGAATGTCTGTAGCATCACACAATTTATATAATATATATTTAAATTTGTTACTTATTGTCAATATTTAATTTGGATAGCAAAAGAACTCTAAGGCCGTGAAAAAATTTACATCTCAGAACCAAAATTTAGTCGTATCAGTCAATCATCCCTAATATTCGCTCTTTAAAAAGTACTGGTTGTGTATTATCAAACAATTTAATTATATATAATATTATAAGGGTAAAAAAAACTATAAGAACTACAGTCCTGACGATGGGGCGAAGCCAAAATAGCTATAAAAATCTAAAATAATGCGTCTAGATACTTGGCGATATTTAATTTTACTTAAATGTGCGTTCTTTTACGTAAACATCAATAAAATTACTGATTTATGCGTACATAAAAAAGCATTGATGTTATGTCATTACATATTTCGAAACTTTTTATTTAAGTCAGTTAATATTTTTAACTCTTCATTTTTAAATTACAAATAAAAATACTCTTGTTTATAATATTTTCCGATAAAGGCGTTGATACAAATTCTATCTCAAAATCGTACCTCTATAAAATCTTTATCATAAAAATAATCACCATCCTTTTTATATCTGTGTATTTCTTTTACCGACCAATAAAAAACCTAATATTATAGGAACAAAATTTTCTTTCTCAAATATTTGCTCGGTATTCATTACACGGTACGCTTCCTTTCAAGAGAAAAATAATTAAAACAAGAAAGTTTTTTTAATGTTCCAATATTTATTTTGTTCAGTTCCGCTACATAAATTCTACAATTTTATATCACATAATTATTATTTTCCCTATTTTTTTTATATCTAGAAAATAGTTTGTCTGAACATTTCTCCTGAAATAATCATTTTTAAGTTTTTTACATTTTGATTCACAATTCAGCTCGTTTTTTTCTTCTCCTTAGATGTCAAAATTATATCATTATTCAGCTAGTTTTTTTTTAAATTACTCTCAATGAAATATTAAACTCGATTTCTAATCGTATTTTGTATTGAAATTAACACATTTTTTTAAATTTCAACGGTATTGAACTTAAAGCATTAATAAAATATTAAAATAATGTCATTGTTACTATACGAATACTGAATATTTTTAGAATAGTTGTAATTTTCTAGCCCGAAATTTTTGATGATAATAGTATAATTATTTTTTATAATAAAGTTTCCCATTGTTGTGGTTGTTTTAAGTTATTGATCATGATTTTCCAGATGTTTCCAGACAAAAATGACTTTTCTTTTTAAACCAATCTAACTTTCTATATAAATTGGAACACCATTAATTTATTTATATTTTTTTCTGGAACGCGGTATTATCTGTTGAAATTTTAGAATTAAAGAAAAGGTTTAACTTAATTCCGAAAATTCGCCATTGTTATTCCCATAAACATCATTACAAATTTGGTAGACAGTTTTTTCCTTTAAAGGTAATAATTTTTTCTGATGCACCGTATAAATAGCAAATAGAATGTTAATACTGGTCTTTCTTTCAGTTGAAATCCCTTAACACACACCCTTAATGCCAAGTTATAGATACACTTAGGGGTGTTTCCAGCTCGCCAAATGTGTGTCTTGACAGGAGATTTTTGTTGGATTTGTACTGTTCATTACCCATGACTTGCGAAAGCTGTTTATATTGTTAATCTCTTTCTGTAATTATGTATTTGAATTTATCAAAGATTTTCCATGGTCTTTTTTTAATATAACACATATTATTTTTCAGTGGGCTTATTAATTTCGCAAATGTTTCAGTATTGCACTTTTATATAGCAATAAAGTTTGTTCTGGTTCGGTAAGGTTTATTAGCACTAAGATATTCCAATTATATTTAACTTGAGAAAGCGATTACTACGTAATATCGCAAGTTAAAAATTACCGAAGCGTATTTCAGTTTGCAAATAATAGTGTTTATTTTCTAACTATTTTTATTTGTTTACATTTTTGCAAATGATTGTGAAACTGTTAAGTTAACTGTAGTCTCCTATATCCACAATAAACCCTCTTAAGTGTAGCATGGCATATGGGTCAAAGGTCCACGGTAGATAGAGCACTTGTGCACGGATATTAATGAGTGAGCCTAATGTTTATTTTTCGCCCTTTCCTTTTCCGAATGAGCGAGTAAGTACTTTAACCCCTGAAGAATGGTCCTCAAACAAAGATAATAAGCTCACTTGATAAATAATTAAAATTGATACATACCATGTAAATAATTTTTCATTTATTGAAATGAATGAAAAATGATTTTTTTTTTGTTTGGTCTAAACGGACTAGATAGATACATGAAAACTCTCATGCTCTCATGCGATATTTGTGTGTAATAGTAGCAGCTTATAATTTTTTATTGAATAACCTTATCAAATATTATTACATTGCAACTCATATTTAAATTCTAAGAAAGTTTGTATACATCGTTACATAACCTCAAAAAAGGTTCATATTTAACAAATTGAACAAACGGATATGCTATCGCTTTCTGATAAAATACTGTTCTCAGAAGTATTAAATTCGTAAATATGTAGTTCCAAATCGATACTAAACGTTTTTCAATCACTATTTTTTACATCTGTTGCCTCGCCGACACAAGAACTCGATTATATGCTACGTACAAAATTTATTGTATTTTCTTGCAATAAACACGTTTAGCACGGCATCCCAGCGTCGCTCGGTTATCCTTACCCAATCGATCCCTTAATCTTTATCGTCTCACGCTAACCCTCTTTCAATCCTGACGCGTTAAATCGTCTAGAAAACTTCGCGTTATCGCGCCAAGCTTCTGCCCAATGGACCGTCTGAGAATCACTGTGTTATGTAGCCTCTACGGCCTACGTTGTAGCTTTCGCGTAGAAACTACAACTCCGTAGCTGTTACCAAAGCGGACTACCTTACAAATACATCTGTATTTTATTTATTAGTCAATGGTTACTTGCAAGAAAAATGCATATCGCGACAAATAATTATTCAAACGTAATCAAATGTTGCAGTTACACATATATGATCATGAGCATTAGTCTAATAAATAAACATTTTGAAATATGCGTATCATATACAATGATAAAACTTTCTCAGCTATACGTGTGTTTGTATATTGTTTATATTCATGAGCATTTATAATAAATATGTACCATACAAAAATAACAATATATTTTAGTTCTACAAAGTACTAAAATATATTGCAATTTTTTCACCGTGTTATAATGGAGTTCTACCAAGTAAATGCCGATTCGATCAATGAAATAATATATACCGAACATAAAAGCTCAGAAGTTGAGATCGACAACGTGATTACTTAATGAATAATCCATTGGAATATTTTTTTAAATATTTACTTATTGCAATCGACAACTGCTCATTCGTATTGCTTACTTTTATTTCTATATTCTTCTTGTCTCTCAGTTGTATAGCGGCAAGCTTATTTCTTATATATTATGGTCTAACCTAAGGTTAAATGTTTATACCAGTATTATATATAATGCGCAAGGCAAATAACTTAATAATTTGTACCTGTTTTTTGTTTATCTTGACAAGATATACGCGCAGGTCAACTTTCTTGTAACATGGTCTACGCTTTAGAACCGTTGCTACGCAGTTCGCCCATTTATATATTAATGGTGCTCGTTTATCACTACACTTAACCATTTTCTTATAAGACTACTACGCTCTTTTGCGCTTTTATTTGTTGTTGACGTAGAGGTGGAGAGCTTGAGATTGGCCCGCGGGGCACCAACGCCTTCATTGCCTGTCTATGTATCGTATTCATCATTATTGCTCTCTTGCTTGAGTGCCTCATTTCATTTTAAAAAAATAATGCTAATTTCAGTAATGATCCATTTGATAAGCTTTGTTTTAAGATTTATTTTGAAAAGCTTGGTGACCGGAAATCGCAATTGATTTTAGATCCCTATTTATTAGAAAATTTAGTTTCATAGATTATTACGCAATTTTTTCCCCAAATTTGTTGTAAAGAAGACATTTATTTACGATGCTAGGCATGTACGTTTCATTATTTTTTTATAGAAAAAAATGTTTTTTTTAAAACTTGATTTTGTAAAGCATTCCATTTTTTTAATTACACATACAATGGCTAAATGTTGACAAGTGTATCGGATATTATGCGAATTTATGTTTTAGGGTGTGTAAAGAAATATAATGCAATTGCGTGAAATCATTTTTTTTTCGCGATTTTTTTTACGCGCCTTTTTCTGGAACCAATGTATCGCGTAAAAAAAGGACTGGGTGTATTCGAAAAACTAACTAGGATATTTGAAAGTAGTACGTCGGTTAATATATAAATGTACTATTTGACATCTTATTTTTCATAGAATTTTACATAACAAACAGAAGTCGTTAAAATGATCTTGATCGTAAAATTTTGTATTAAATCAAAGTTGTATTGTTTATTAAATAAAAGCATTCCCTACTAAATACTTGGGTTCATATACGTTAAGTTTTGATAAATTGTCTTTTAACGGATCCACGTTGGCAGCGTTGTTAACAAAAAACTGGTTTACACGATCAAAAAATAATTCCCCTTTTTATGCATCGTAATATCCATATTATAACGCTGCACAGGTCGCGTTGACAATAGACTCGTTAAACAATACCGCTGCATCTGTCACTACCAAATTCCCGCCGAAAACCAGCGTATTTATCCAAGAGTTCAATGCTGCAGATTTGGTACAATATTTAACCCAAGCCAAGGACCTACATATACAATACAACCATTTTCTTGAAATAATTTCATAAGCTAATGGTTAAATTTGTCTTTGTTCTGAGCTATCGGCTATTTTTTTCTTCAGCTCATCGTAGGTATATCGCATTTCCACCAAGTGCATTGAAGTTTATTGTCTTGAAGTAATTGTTACATTATGTCACATTATTCTTTTAATTTCTTCGGCGTGGCAAGAATTTTGTTAAACCGTTCTATGGAATTAGCAATAAACATTGACCTATCTGAAATCAAAAATAAAATCTAGTACAAAAGAAAACACAACCGCTCATAAATCCTGCAGTATGTGAATTCTTTCAGGGGCTTATGATAATTTCTTTATTGAAACCAGATTACTGAAATTAAACCGTGCAGCGTTTATTTCGTATATGTATTCAGTTTATTTTTATTATTATTTTTGGGTAATATTATTCAAGTTTCCCCCCTTTTTGGACGCGTGCGCAGATAATAATGATTACAAAGCCGGAGGGTGAGTTCCTCATCTGGTTCGTGTTTCAACAAAGGGCTGTATCTCGCTCAGTGTGCGCGGTGCTTTATTATATGTGTTGTGTTTTATCACCGGGTGTTTCGGAGGGCTCTATATGATCAGCTATCATATAACACTGTAATAAAGTCCGCTAAATGTCAACGAAATAAAAATGAAACTGAAAACACTGAATTATTTGGTTTGGTATTGTTTTATTATTAAATCATTTAGTACTTCTTTGTATTCATGCTTAAATTGCGTTCTATACGGATTATAATAAACGATATTATATTGCGAAAATTCACATCCTCACTCGTACGCAAATTGTATATTAGTACTTTCGTCCATTTTCAATAAAATCTTCGAAATGCATCTACAATACTGTTGACCTACCTTCATTTTGAAATATGTTAACTTGAAATTTTTGCACCAGCATGAGTTGAATCGTTTCGTACAAAAAATATTTTAGCATTTTACTTGCCATTCGAATCGAAATTACAATGCCATTTCAACCTTCCTAATAATAACAGAAAGAATAACATTATAGTAGCGGTCACCATTATTCATGCGATCTTATGAAATGGAATCATTAATACTATTTACCGAGTGATTTCGTATTGATATCATATAATTAAGACTCATTACAATCAGTACTGACGATGAAATGATTAGTTTGAAAAAACCACGCCTTTCAACTAATTGTCTTCGTATAAAATGAATTTTTCATCAAGGTGAGCAAAAAGAAATTTCTTGTTCCATTCAATGCGAAATAATTATTTTTTGTTAACGTTAACAAAACATGAGAATAATTTGTCATTTAACTTCATACACGGACAGGATTGCTGCCATATATTTTATGTTTAGTAAACATTAAATTATGGCTCGAAAAAAAATAACCGGAACTCGACTTTTTTTTACAAATAGTACACATTGAGGCAATATATAATTAGTGAAACAAAATGTGTACTAGTGGAACATATAAAGCAATTAATAGTTACCATTGAGCCGTGAAATAACTTCCAGTCACCCCTGTTCTTAACGCGTGGCTTGTTGCTGTGCATTGCTCGCAGCACGGAGGGTGCTCAGTTCGAGTCCACAACTGCACTCTTATTTCGAAATAGTAATTACTTTGTATTGGAAATTCATGCAGTGCCCTCCTTGCCACTGGGGGAATTAAAAACGGGCAGATGTGCTGGGGCACTTGGCGGCAAAAAATCAATTTGTTTGTTCCGAAAGTACAATACATAATGTATGCTAGCAATTCGGCGATCGGCGTAGCAACAACTGTCATGAAATATACTCTTGATTCCATAATTAGGTTACTCGCTTATTATGACGGCAGTCGATTTAGATATATTGGATGATGATACGGGCGTTGATAATAACGGACGGTGACGTGGAAACGTTATGCCATGTTCGAGGATCATGAATTCGGGATGTCGTAATTCCGGCTGTTTTTCTTACACCTAAATATCGGCGTCGAAAATGTTACATACACAATTTCATGATACTGTAGGATTGCAAACTTATTCCGTGAATTATACGACATAATTCAACAAAAAATGACACTAAGGTACACCTTTTTAGCAGGACTTGTTTGAAGTTCCGATTAAAATTGAAAGACTGCCTGTTAAAGATTATATATTAGTTCCGAGAATAAATTTATTTTGAATTTTTGGGAAAAATCACCTTATGTTAAAATAATTTCAATGAGAAGATTCGAAATAACAGTATATATTCAATGAATTTAGCGATCTCAATCGTTATTTAATTGTTTTTTTTTATACCGGCATGTAATATATAATGTAATGCTGGGTTCTAAATATCATCTATCTATTTTTACAATGATGACAGGAATAAATCTGATGAACGACCCTTTTAGTTATTTTTATAATTAATAAATTAGAAAATATAATTTAAAAGCTATTTCGATGTAATTTATAAAAGCAGACAGCAATCCTTGTCATCACACATGCCTGTATCGATGGTCATTTGAAGTAATCATTTAAGATTTGAATATGTACAATGTTATACATTATTCCACCATAATTGACGTCGGACAAACTTTTAATTTAATAAAAACGACTTGTAGAACATACTGAATGTTTTTCATTCATATGATTTGACTCCGAAATAGTGCTGTTACGAAGGATTTAATGGATTTTTTAGCCCCTTTTGCAAGTTTCTCCTCCGCATCGGTGTTTTGTAATCCATCATTAATGCCTTCGGTATAAATGGGCTAAAACGTTTTTTTTACATTATCCATTCGTTTCGTCACGGACTTGACACGTCAGAAGCATATTCTGCCTCATGATTAATGGCTTCTAGGAAGTGTAAAACTTTTATACGTCCTTTTCTGTTTCCAAGAAAGGAATTTTCACTTCGTTATTATTATTGCTTAATATAAAATTCTGATTAATAAAGATCAGATAGATTTGTAACAACCTTTTTATTTAATTAAAAAAATAATTTGAAAAAGTGACCGCTGTTTATATTTTCTCATCAAATGAAGTAAGCATATGAATCATTACAATACTGAAGTTTTTTTTTTTTTTTTAAATAATAAAAACACATTTTTTAGTACTTATTTCCACAATATAATCCATCAATAAGTACTAAAAAATGTGTTTTTTATTATTTAAAATATAATGCCTTTCCATCAAGAAGTGACAGTTAACACCTTAAAAGTGATTAATGAAGTTTTTTACTAAAGCATGTGTGAATTATACTTTATTTTAGTATAAAATTAGTAGTGAACATAATAACAAGAATTTTTAATGAAAAATCTTCTCACTAAAATCTTCCAATTGACGAAAAGATTATCTCCATCTTTATTAGGTGAAATGTTAAGTCACGAGTATTCGTTTTTCCAACTAAGTGTAGTCAACCCTCAGCAAAAAAAGCGAATGATTTTTTTTTTTTTAAATATTTCCATTAATCCGCATTTGTAAATGCATACAACATCGTCTTCCTTGTAATTTTTACGAAAAAAATCAAAAAAATGTGAATTTTTGTAAATATACGATTGTATATTTTTAAAATCGTTATTGAAATGCGATTCACTTGATCATTATTTTATAAGTTTTATAATATGTAATCGGATAATTTATCAACTATAAAAGCAAAAATCCATCTTATTTGACATGGTGTGAGAAACTGCCATAAAATATTTCTATAAAACTGACACAAAACATTTATGTATCATTAATTCTCATATTGGCAACGTTTACACAGCCCATAGGAATCAGTCATTTCCAAAAATATTGTATTTTGTCATTTCGAAATGGGGAATATATTTATATTTTATGTCTTATCGCGACGGATGTGTGGTTTTCATTTGAGTAGATATGCAAATCTCATTATGTGTCGCCGTCTCTTTACGCGGTATGACTGCATCCTTCTCTCGCCAGTGTCATTTGCGCTAATGATAGGTATTAGGTTTATGGTTTTCCTGCGAAATATAATAAGTACCGTGATATGAAACGTTTCCTTGAATCTGATACGTAGTTGTCTAATTTTGATCTTACACTTACGTGTAATATTATTATGGTAATTGTACACCAAGTCATACTTATTTGTTGAGAGCTTAGTTTTTAGAACTCCATTATAAAATAAACATTCCAAATTATTATTTGCTTCTCACGGCATACTCTCAAATTATTATTATAATGATATACATGTAAAATATTCACGTAATATTAGCAATATCTTGCCAGTATTTTTATTATAATATAAAAATTTGTATTATAAGAATAGTTTTGTTAAAGAAAAACTTCGGTATAGAAATACACATCGTATACATTTTGTTTGTAATAAATTCACAATTAATATTTTTTCACTAGAATATTGTAATCAAATAATCGACTGTTATTTTAACACAGTGAAAAAATAGCAACGTATTTTAGTTCTGCAATTTTTTTAAGATATAGTTGATAGGTATTTCGGTTCACGCCATCGTCAGAACTATGTTTAAACGAACAACTAATTATCTTTATATAGCTGTGTATAAAAGATACACAATACACTTTCTCTTCTGTTTTAACAGCCTAGCTTTTATTGTGCTAGCAATAAAACTAAAATTTAAAATAAACTAAACGGGCGGCACTTTCGGTAAGCTTAAATACTGGCTGGAGGTGATTTATTACAGAAATGCATTGACCTTTCGCAATGGTCTGAAGAGCGGCGAAAGACTCTTATTTGTCTGTTCGCTTAAAAATTTCGTGTGAAAATTGATATCTGTTGATTTCCAGCTGTTCCAAAGCCGTCATCTTGAGACTTTTTTATATAAAATTTTGTTCTGCCAAGTAAATGCCAATTCAATCAATATACTATTATTATATGTGAAAGTTGTCGTTGCCAAGAAGTACACGCGCTTCTGATATCATTCTACTCGGTCAAGCCGCTGAAGCTCGAATGTATTTTGATAATTTTTGGAAAATTTTCTTTTACACCATAAATATTAAAATCATCGAAAAATCATAGACTATTTACTGTAGTTCATTGATTGAAGTACCATTTATTTGGTACGCATAGTCGGCTAACCGTAAAATTGTTAAAATATAAATGCTCAAAAATTATTTATAATCCTTCAAGAGCTTATTACAATGTTATTGCCTGTCTTAAACATATCTAATATGCATTTGAACAAATTTATGTTTGGTATGCTACTGCATATTTTTCACGGTTGGTTGTGGGTTAATTTTTCATTTCGAAGTAGGCTGTAGTCCCACACGCATCCTTGTACTGGCGTTATAAACTCCGTAGAAAATAATTCGGTCATAATTTCGCCCGAACACTTCAAAGTTTGAATACATGAATTTATTTAACTGAGACACGATTTTGCGTTTAACCCTTACACGGCATAATGAATAATGTGACAAACGCGAAGACGTTGCGGGATAGAATTAATTAGAACTGCCGACAGACAAACTTCCCGCGGAACTTTACTTCGAGTACAGCCTAAAATAGTGGGAAATTAATATGTCATTTAAAATTGTTAGGTGCTTTCAGAGCGGGCGGGTTGGGTGGCTTTTAAAACTTTAAGCTCCAGAGGCTTCTAATGATACTACGTCACTCCAGGTTAGATTTGTTTCATTAATTTTGGAAACTTAAGACATCATTGGCAGTGAACTTATAAAATTAATTAACCATATGGTAATGTATTTATATACTTCACTATGTTCCCAAAGTATCTATTACATAGGCACAACAGCTTCTTAAAGCAATATTCGTTTAGTAAACAAATGGCTCTTTTTGTATCATACAGCCAGTGTACGTAACTCACGCTGGTAGTGTGGTACGATAAAGCAATTTTTTCTTCTATATAAACAAACTTTACAGGATACAATATAATAGGTAATTAAGTGGAAATTGTTTTGGTGACATTATTATAGCCAAATTACAAATATTTTTTAAATCGACAAAATACCGGAATTACAATATATTTGTTTGGCAATTTTTGACGTGATTTAAAAAAGGTGGGCTTCACAATATATTATAATTTATCATTTTGTTATTTACATGAGTTTTTTACTTTTGGTCGGCACTGTTATTGAATATTTTTGCTTCTAATGTCAACATATCCTCTTAATTAAATATTTATAAAGATATTATTTGATGATCGTTTTAATATCAGTCAATTTATTTTCCCGTTTCTTCAAAGGCGAGAACACGCTACTAGCAGAAAAGAAAGGCTGAAAAAAAATATGTCTTTAAAAATTTGATTGTTATGATTCATTTACGATGGTAAAAAATATCGTACAAGGTAAATATAAATACATTTATCTTTTTCATTTAAGCTATGTAATCCATATTGTTGTAGAGAAGTTTTGAGCTTAATTTTCCATTTTAATGTCCATTTAACCATAATAAACGTTCGCCTGCCAACAAGTGGAAACAAATCAACGACAAGTATTTCCGATGTAGTGCGTGCCTGTCTCGTTGAATGCATCCACATGCATACACTTTATGTAAATTAACGCACGCTATCGGATGTTGGATAACTGCTAAAGAATTACACCATCTATCAACCTATAGCAGAATTTACTATTGCGACTTGAAAATCAATCTACGCAATGCGGTTGTGCGCGACTGTGATTGAAAAATCAATATTTATCACAAAATATATTATCCAACTAATAACTCCTTTCCGACGCATAATATTTCTATTAGAACTGATCTGTAAGATTTGTTGTGTATATTCAAATAAAAAACAGTTGATAATCCTCGTGACGAGCAAAACCGGTCTAGATCGCTGTATAATAAAATTGTTGAAACATTATTAAATATTGTGTAAATATCAATCCAATTTAATACCTTCTCACAAAGAAGTGGTAGTAAACACATTAAGAGTATTTATTTTATGTCTTGTATAAATTAATTCCTATCTAACATTAAGATGATAAGGTAACTCAATTATAATAAAAAATGCAATATATATGATTTATGGATTTATCAAATAAATTCATATTTTTTTGCGGATGGGTTAATAATTTTTTTTTAATTGAATTTCAAAGAAACATTTTCGGCATTAATTAGAATTTTATTAATCAGTGGTCATTTTATTTATCAAGATTAAGTTTTTGTCTCATATAGACACTAAATTTTGTCTATCATATATAATATCATGACATACATAGCAACATCTTATATTATTGTGTTATGGCGTACCTTCATTGAATACTGCCGATATTATTGCATTTTAATATAGCCAATTACTGCCATCTGTGATATTATTATAAACACTTCTCTTCTATTTTATTTGACACAAGTGGTTTGAGTATCAGATAGTAATAAAACATCACTCTTATTGGCGTATTGGCATAGGAGTGAAACGTCATAACGATATGAATCTTTTGGTTGGAAATGAAAACGGAATATTACAATTGATATAATTTACATATGCTGGAATGGATCGAAGATTTTTGCTGTTTTACATTGATAGTTGGCAGCCAGTTTTGTATCTCTATTTACTAACACAGCGAATTATTATGTAATACGAACGATATATCTTGTTCCATAAGTCTTATATAAAGTTAATAAATATATATTTTAACTGAATAGTTTAGCCGAAATCTGATTCCTAATACAAATGAAATACATTAATAGACGCAATCGTCTACAACAATGCTGCACTCAAATAATTTGACAAACATATGATGGTTATTTATTCCAATTCTTGGAGATTTCGTAGAGAACGTGTAGATTTTTAAATTCACGTGTATATTAAAATTTTCAAACGCAGGTGGATAGCTCGTCTAAAATGGCTTAAAATACGAAGTTTTCAACTATTACTATAACCTCTATGATAAATTTATGATCTTCAAGATATTTTGGTAGTTTGGTACTTTGTGTCTTTTTAATGTTAAACTCTACACGGGAGACCCTTCCGCTTGCAATACCTGTCGACCGCTTTGCAGTGCCTATTGCGAGATTTCGAAATTGGCGATAAAATTTTATCGAGCAGGTAGTTCTCTCTCGCTTTGCACTCGAATAGAGCAGATGCTTCGAAGAGTCTGTCAATGGGCTTGGCCGTCGTTACTCGTTACTATCTACTACTCTCGATAATGGACATGCTTATGGCGATAGAGTTGCCAACTCGTTTTGTCGGATAACGATGTCAATAAGCATTACTTTATTAAATCGCATTAACTATTTTCATAATCTATAATAAAAAGTGACTCACGATGTGTAGTACGTCCATTATATTGATTAAAAATGCATTGTCACAACCCTCTGGCTGTACATAATCTCCAGGCTAATATATCAAACCTATTTCAAGTACGATTGTTTCTCGATGGATTCTGTACTAATCTTTTGGTAACTCATTTTTTATCTAACATTAAAATTAATGAATTGTGTTTCGTCTCCGAGAACCATTAGTGGACTGTAATAATTTATTCAAATTTAAAGCTGACAATCATTCTAATTATTTAATCATGGTACCGAGTAGTAGTCTTAGGGAATTATAACACTATTCACCAATAAAATAAAATTGGTAATAATTACATGTCAAGTGATTTTTAAGTTTCAAAATATCTAGTACTTTATTTATTATAACCTATAAAACCATGCATTTTTTCTTGATTATATAGTACAATTGTTAACATTAAATATATTTTTATTTGCTGAAACTAACATTTGATATTGGATCTCAAACATAAAAATCTTATATCCTACAGTTTTCTGTCGCGTCCCTATCCGCAAACGTCTTCCAACTAAAGGGCGCTATTCTATATACTACGCCTTGCTCGTACATTTCTATGGGTCATCCACTTTAATACAGACATCATAAAGTTTTATTGTAGAATGTTACATCATTTTGTGTCGACACATTACTGGTCTAGTGATAACGCCTTCGCGATTCAAGTGCATTGCAATAGAATGGGAAATACAATGTTCTAGAATTGTTATTTTTCTGGACATCAAAATGATTACCGACTTCATGTTGCTAGACATTATATAACAACTTAGAAAATAACAGCTTATTGGCTCGTATACATTTTACCGTCGCTCGTTTTTCTCTTCTTTCTATGACGTTAGCTAATTTTTGTAAATTAGTTTTTCTTCATTTTATTCTCTACGCCATCTGTAAATATTCGATTACAGTATTATTTACACATTGAATCTTAATTTATAAAATTTGACTTGCTGAAACTTTGTACAACCGTCAGTTCTGTTATATCCGTGTGATAGAATACCCTAAGGCGAAACCCGGGTCGTTATTGACAAACCATGTAGAATCGTACAAAGTTTCAACAATTCATATTTGATACTCAAATTCTATTAAGCACTTTCAGTCGATATCATAAATTCTTAATACATAAATTTGGTGTATCGGCAAAATGATATTTATAGATTTTTTTATGTAAAAAACTTTTTGTTTTTAGGAATCCGGAAAAACTACGGAACTCTATTTCAATACATTTTATTGTTAGCATGTCTGAAAATAGATCGCAAAAGCGATTTATTAAAAAAAAATGTGAAATTTAACTGCGACCAAGCAGCTACGATATTGCGCAACCAAATTTGCGATATCTTCGCTGTGCTGACTGCTGAAAAAAGAATCTTTTAAATATTGAAATAAACATATCTGATGAACCTTTCCTACATTTCAAAAAACGTCAATCCGACGCTACCTCAAACATTGTCAATGGCGGAAGAAAATTTGAAATTTATATTCGCGTTAAAACAGACGACAACGAAGCTAGCAAGCCTTATGATAATCCAGATAAAAGTTTTCCCAGTTCAAAGCATAGCAGCCTATTTCCACCCCGGCCTTTCACCTCTTCACTTTCCCTTCCAGTAACTTTCCATAGGAAATTTTCCGATTCTATTATTAGCGCAGTGTTTTTCAACCGAAGTGAATATTCTATTTGTTGGGATTCTCCAAAAAATATCGGATTGCTTGGCGAAATTTCAGCTTCTTGAAATGTAATTCAATATGGGTATCAGTTTTTTGCAGTATTTAATTTTGATTTAACCTTCCATTTGTACAAAGAAATAAAGGTTATTTTTTTTATTGATTGTAAGCAATATATTTAGTTATATAGCCCACATATCATGTGATTTTATTTTATTCATATTACATTTAAATAATGTATTTTAAAATACAATAATTTATAAATAAATACATCAATATCAATCACCTTAATGTTTTTTCTCATGGTTATGCGTGTGTTAAGTTGTACGTATTCTAAAATATTAATCGACTAAATCAATAAGAATTATCATAATAGTTCTGGCTATATGTCAATCTAGAAAAGCTTTCGAAAGCACTGGGTAGCGAACAAATGTCTCGCAGCTTTCACTTACAAGTGTGCTGTGAAAGCTTTGTCTTCGACTCAAAAGCTTATTTTATATGACGACTTCGGGGTTAAAGTAATGCCGCTATTACTCCAAGAGAAGGAAAACCTCAAAATTCGCATTGACAGAGCACAATATTCGAGACATCAAAGAACCTTTCATTATAATATTGTATTACGAATAACATTAGTAAAGAAATGACTTCTGCACTGAAGAATTATTTCGCTTAACTTAAACTCATTTCGTTTGCTTCATATATATTTTTTACGCTTGTAAAACGCGTATTCTTATAAAGCGATTTAATGTAAAAAATCGAAAATTGCATCCGAATTTCAAAAGTACAGTAAATGTGGAATATTTTAATTCTTTTTACGAACAGTTGATGTGGATAATTTAAACACCGATCAAATATACCGTACAGAATTAATTCTCGTTCGATATTATTCGTTTATCGTTAAATCAGAATACCGCTAAATCCTAGTGTTCAACTTCGGCAGTTATTTCCATATAGTGTGGATAGATTCCTCTCTGGACATTTCCAATTTGCGACCACATTCAGCTGATTTATAGCGGCTGTTTTTTCTAACAAACCATACACAATTTGCTCTCGACAAATATAATCAATAATGGTGGTCTGTGATGGGTGGAAATACTCGCAGTGGCGTCCACAAATATCAATTGCTTCTTTCTTGCTTAGCTTATAATCTACCGATATTTAAAACATTTCTTCTCAACTTAAAATGAAAAAAAAATATAAGAACAAATAACTGACTGAAAATTGGAATGATTTTATTTATTACTGCATTATGTTCCATAAAAAATTTAAGTGCAGATTTTATTGCTTAAAAAATTTCCCACACATTATTCTTCATAATGTTCTTTTCGTGATAGTTCTGACTGAATCCTTAATGTATTATTGATTTATCTTAATGCTGAAAATTATTAATAAGAGATTGTTAATATTTCAATCTAAAATTAATTTACTTTATTTGTATATATATATATATATATTGTATGACTACCTGTAAATTATTCTCTTAGTTTTTGAACCGTGGCTTTGTATACCTGCTTACTCTCACTCAAAATATGTATAATTACACTTGAATGTAGTTTTTATCCTGTCAATTGATAATGTTCGCAATGAGCGAAAACGGTCCAGATACTAAAACATCTGTTTTAAATATTAAAAAATATCATACCATTCCATCATTAAGTGACGTTGACACGTTGAAAGTGATTAACTTTAACATAACTGAAACATTGATTCCAATTTTGGACCGGTAATTGAAACCACTGAATGTTATTTATTTTATTACAGCATAACTTGCGAATAGTAAATCAAATTTGTAGAAAAGATCATCGTGTATACATGTATGATATGTTTATATTACATCATTCTACGAAGTATGCTTTGCTTCATTCATTGAAAAGTAAACAAACATGAAAATTAATGACTACCACCAATGTTTTTATTTACCTACATTAACACCACGAGTTGTATGTTTTCTCTATCTACGCTGTATACATTTATTACACATACGCTTCCACTAAGAATCTAGCCAGATGGTTGTAGAATAAGTATTTTTACGTGGTGTGTATTACGTTTTTATTATAATGTTCTTTTTCTCAACACTTGGGAACGCCACTATTTCTGCTAACGGGGAATGGGGCTGGGGAAATCGTCAAACGTTCGGAATTTCCCGTTTAACAATAATTCAATGAAGAAACAGAATTCGCGAATATTAATTGAAAATGTTTCATAATTAAGTCTGTTAATCTTGGATGGTTTTTTCAAATCCAATGAGTACGTGTTATTGCCATTAAAATTCGTTAGAATCGGTTACCATTAATCCTTGGACTTATTTCTAACATTATAGCAAGTTATAATTATAACCACGATTAAGCCACGTTTATGTATTTATCGATCTTCAACCAATTTATAACATGAATTCGAAATAGAAGTATCCAAATATTTGAGTGGAAAGTGAACAAACAATAACACTATTATATTAATTTTGTTTTACGTAACTCAAGTTTCTGCCACTTCATTTCAATTGAAATATGTTCTAGTATGGATTTTTTATAATTAACTTTTATTAATTTTAATTGTTTAAATTTGCTATTAGGATTCCATCAAGCATCCTTAGTTGATGTTTTGAATAATAATTTTTGTACACTTAACTCTGACATAATCCCTGTAAACTAAATGTGACGTAATTTTTGAGACATATCAAGTATTTTCAAGTGATGAAAAATGAAAAAAATATGTTCACATTTTTGTAACTATTATACAATATTTGTTTATACGTTTTATCAAACGATGTTAAATATTATTTTTTCGATATTTCAAAAAAATCTGAGGCAATTAGGGATCAATGGCAATCGGTATATCGTGAATTAAAAGCGTTTGAACATAAACATATTCTTCACTGAAATCATCCACGCATGGCAGCGATAAAGTATGAATAATAATCGCTCCGATTAGCCAAACGTACTCTTGAATAAATGATTTACGACTAATCGTCGTCGCGTTTTTCATCTCGCGCTCCAGTCAATATCGCTCTCATTATAAATGGACTGGCAATCGAGACTCGCTTGATTAATCGCCACCCGCCACCGACGACTGCTCGCGGCCACCCTCTCACACCACACCGCGGCTTCGAAAAGGTTTTTTCACCGTGCTCGTTTTTTAACCCGTAAAATTAGAAAATATAAAACGTATAGTCACCTTTCACCCTGGCTTATATAACGAATAGAAATTTAAAAAAAGATTTCGAAGTTTATTGTCGTTTTGACTTTTTATGAAAACCTGTCAGATTTATTTTATGTAAATTATTTTGATATAATGCTGATTCCATCAATTCTTTTTCGTGCGCCGAATTTGAATAAATCACAATAAAATTAAATATGTTTTTTTTTATTTCACGTACAAGCAAAAGCGACGCTGATTCTTTTGTTTCGCCGTTTTTGATCGAATTTAATGCCGAACCGTAGTGGCACGGGGAAGTAACTGTCATTAGATTCAATCATTTTTTTCTTTCTTTATTTAAAAAAAAAATCGAATATTCTACACACATTTTTGAATGTTTATTTTTAGACCTATTTTTGACGTCTTTTAAAAGGTTTCCCGTCATGAATATGAACAGGAATATCTAAATCTACTGTGAAGAACTTTTTACGACATATTTTTCTAGTTTGGTTGTACTGTTACAATTTTTCAACCTTACAAATTGTTAATCAAGCTTATACATGTAAAATTTTTGCATTGGTAATAAAATTATCAAAAAAAGTCATTTAAAAATTTATACCATACCTACATAAAGTTTCGATATCATACCTAGAATATGTTAATCAAATTATTGTACACAGAAAGCGTTAACCTAATGTTATTTCGTTTCACGTTTTGATTTTCCGCCGCCTATTCGTTGACGGAGTGTAAAACGCGCGTAATCTGGTTAGTTTTTCATTTTCTTTTCGCGAAAACCCTGCTTTTATTTTTCTTCGCGAAAATGAAGCCTTTTAAATTAGCCTCAACGTCAATATGTCAAATCCAAATTATTTTGTGTTCGCATTTTTATTGCCAAAATACACGATTTTCCTTTTTTTAATTTTCGAACGGATTTCCGAATTTGATAATAATATAACATGAAACGAGAGATTATTTTGTACAAATGTCATTCAAATTTTATTATCTATGTGATGAAAAAAAACTTTTTTATAAGTCTCAACTTGGCGAACATATTGGCACTAATTAAAAAAGGATTTTATTAAGTAATTAGGTTGAAGTATTCGTACTGTGTTCATTTCGTCTAGGGGGAGTTTTTCCGTGTATTGAATATAGTTTTTCTTATATTTATTGTATGGTGGTTTAATACGATTAAATAAAAATTTATCCTCTTGATCATGCTCAATTCTGCCTTGTTTTTTTAAGCAATCCGAACAAGAAGGACAGTAACTTGGTCTTGTGATCCGAAGAGTAAAATGAGAGAGTGATTTAATAACGATATCCTCACTACCTGTAACACTGGACTCGCTCATATACTCATCATGTTTAAATATTATTCGACGAGCATCGAGTGGACTGTACATTGACAGTACTGAGTGTTTGTGGACACTTGTCACCAGTATATTAAAATAAACATGCGTGACACTGTTTACAAATAAATTATAAATTTAATTAACGTAGACGGTTTTTGTGTTCCACATGTAAAAGCCAAATGCAACAGTTGATATTACACACACCGTCGCGAAATTATGTTAATGTAAATTCTTTATCTTGAGTTATTAATAAAAAATGGATCGTTATAAAAAATAAACATATTGTGTGTTGACCAAGGCTGCACAACATTTTAGAGGTTGGAAGTTACTTTTAGTAAATATTTAATTTAAAATTCAAATTAAATGTATTATTAATATTCAATATGTATATAGTCAAAATTAGTATATTTTTAATTTATTCGTATTTGTTTAAATTTAAAATTCACAATTGTACTTGGAATCGACTAATTTTTGCTAATACTTGGCCGAGGAGTCTCAATCGCGTGCGAGGCTAGAGTAAATGAAGCAATATTTACATTCACAAAAACGAGATAGATATTTTTTCCTAGTGTTTCTTAATATTGATTGCTTAACAAGGTAATTAATCGCTCCACCAAAACTAACATCGTCTTTCACTGTTATGTTGGAAAATACAGGTCTTATAAGTGAAAACATTATTGAATTCATTTTAATGATAATATGACCCTTTCGATGCGGCGCTGTCTATTGAATGTATGGTAGACGCATCTCACCGCCGACCGGTGTTGATATTGATTTTTAGCGACAGCATGATGGAGTGGAATCCGCCGCTCTCTGTCGAGACGAAACGCAGTTGGGGATGGTGTAATCGAAGTAAACCAAACCCTCCCCCGTTCTTATCCAACCTGCTGCGCCGCAAGAACCCCTTAGATTATTTCACCATTGATGAAATGTACATTGAGTATATTTATTCTCGTATTTTAATTCCGTATTTTCGCACTTCATAAATACTTTTTTTTATCAAATAATTATATTTCACAAGCAAAAACTTAAGCAAGATATTGAATTAATTAATCACGTCCATCATTGTAGAGCTCATGTAATAAGGTATCTCAGTTTATAAAAAATAAATTGATAAGTTTGTAATTAAACGACACGTATGTTTCGCTTGTCAGAGAGCAAAAAAAAAACAACCAGTCGTCTTAAAGCGGCTACCTTATCTAAATCTAAGTTTACAATCCAATGTTATTGTATGCGAAAATTAGCCGCATAATGTAGTGCATTACTGTGACTGTAATGTGACACAATCCATGACCTGGAAATCTATCGCCACTTCCGATTAACGCGGCTCTAGTCCGATTGCGTAACCGCGTCAAAATCTCTTGCGTGGTGGGCGTCATTCCCGTCGTCTTTCTAAAACACCCCGTCTCCTGGCAACAGGTCGGTGACGTCATCTGACTGCAGACGCGCCCCCTGGCTTGGCGACGGCGTTTCCATGGAGACGCCGCCCATGCTTCTCACCCCGCTGTTCTTTTCTGCCATACCCCTCATCGATCCAGAAAAGTCCCGCCGAAGGTGCAACATGTGGCATACGGATATAATTCACGTTGGCTATTCCGATGCGTTTTCTAGCCTGTTAACTGAGCACACTGCATTTTCGTATTACTCTTGCCAACACTGTTCCTAAATTCACGAATGTGCTCGTTATTAATCGGTGTTATTAGATGATTAGTATATTTGAAGTTTTTTTTTTATTTGTTGACATTTTCATGTAACTCCATAATTCGCCCAAAATTAACTCCTGGTATTTTAAATTCATGTCAGAATATTTGTTTAGCCTGTGCTTGTTATTTATATTTACTTTTTTTATTCCAGGGATGCTGGTTAATTGAAGATGGCCTCGCGCACTCCATCACTCGAATCTCTGCCCGGAGCTAACTCGATCGGATCATACGGAGACCGCGGCGATCTATCCTCCTGTTCGCCACTCGTTCACTCGCCGCTTACCCTCAGCGGGTCTTCACCCCCTGCCAGTGACTCTGCTGTCTGCGACCTTAGAGAGTTTGACGGCGTCGATACTATCTGCTCTCTTTGTCACGAGACATTCGCAGACCCAAAGGTGCTGCCTTGTCTGCATACTTTCTGCCGATCTTGCTTGGAGAAAGAACAAAATCACCCAGATAAAGTGACCTGCTCCCAGTGTCACACCGATTGCTCTTTACCCGCTAGCGGAGTAAGAGGACTATTGTCCAATCTCGTTATATCGACAATCATCGAATCTGATTCTGAACTAGTTTCTGGATCTGCTGCTCGCTGCACCGGTTGCAAAAGCAAAGAATCTGACGCGGTTGCGCGTTGTGTTGACTGTGCCAATTACCTGTGCCCAAATTGCGTCATGGCTCATCAGTTCATGCACTGCTTCGAAGGTCATCGTGTTCTTACACTCGGTGACCTCAAAGACGACCAGAAAAATGGTCTCGTCTCAGACGGTTCCTGTAATGGCACCGGCGAAAAGTCTGTTTTCTGCCCTAGGCATAAAAATGACATTCTGAAGTATTTCTGCAGAACATGCTCTGTTCCCATTTGCAAAGAATGCACTATTTTGGAGCATCCTAGTGGCTTGCATGAGTGTGAACATTTAAGTGAGGCTGGTCCTGAACAACTTGAAATGATGCACCAGGCTGTTACTGAGAGCAAAGCTCGCGCCTCTGAAATACGTTCAATTTTGAAAGCGGCCGAACATAGTGCCAATAGGCTACAAATACAGTATCATAAAGCGCAAAACGAGATCAATGATACGTTTCAGTTCTACCGCTCTATGCTAGAAGAGCGCAAACAAGAGCTGTTGAAAGAATTGGAGAGCATGTTTTCTAACAAGCAGATATCGTTAACGGTTGTTGGCCAGAAGGCTCAAGAGACAGTCGATAAAATATACCAGACATGCGATTTTGTAGAGCGTCTTACTAAATGCGCCACCGTTGCTGAAATACTCATGTTCAGAAAACTTCTTGACTCTAAACTCCAGGCTTTGGTGAGCTACAATCCGGAACAAAGTGTACAATCCGCGTGTGAACTGGAGTTCGTTTCTAACTACCAAGCCATCCAAGTTGGAGTCAGGAACACATTTGGCTACGTCAGATCCGGAGGTGAAATCGGAGCCGGTCCCGGAAAGCAGCCGCCGATTGCGCGTCCCGCTGGAGCACTTCCTCCAGGCTCCGGTAGCAGTAGCGGTTCATCTGTGCACGGATCCTCAGGAAGCCTCAATGGCGCAGCGCTCCACTTTTCTGCTGCTATTGGAAATCCAGTAGAGCGACACTATACAAACGGACTGGTATCATCTTCCAGCCAATCTACGTCGCCTTTTGAATCAAACATCATTTCCAAGCGCTTTAACAGCGCAAACAGTCTTGGCCCATTCACGAGCGCAATCGGGGATATGAATCTCAACGGAATAAATCCCTATGAGAAGTGGTCCAACGGAGGATGCGACAGTATTTTCCCTACTAGTATAGCCGATCCTTATTCCATCGGTGGTGGAAATCATACCGATTCAATGCTTGACCTTACATCTAAACTGATGTCAACGGCAATATTCCCACCTAAGTCTCAGATCAAAAGACAGAAAATGATTTACCATTGTAAATTTGGTGAGTTCGGTGTCATGGAAGGACAGTTTACAGAGCCCAGCGGTGTGGCGGTCAATGCACAGAATGACATTATTGTTGCTGACACGAACAACCACCGCATCCAAATCTTCGACAAGGAAGGAAGATTCAAATTCCAATTCGGAGAATGTGGTAAACGGGATGGCCAACTTCTATACCCGAATCGAGTGGCGGTAGTGCGCACCTCCGGTGACATAATTGTTACGGAGCGTTCTCCCACACACCAAATACAGATTTACAACCAATACGGCCAATTCGTCCGTAAGTTTGGTGCTAATATTCTGCAACACCCACGCGGCGTCACCGTCGACTCGAAGGGACGCATCGTAGTAGTTGAATGCAAAGTTATGCGCGTGATCATCTTCGATCAGGCTGGAAACGTTTTACAGAAGTTTGGATGCTCAAAGCATTTAGAATTCCCCAACGGCGTCGTGGTAAATGACAAGCAAGAGATCTTCATCAGCGACAATCGCGCCCACTGCGTCAAGGTATTTAACTACGAAGGTGTATATCTGAGACAGATAGGAGGAGAGGGAGTTACCAATTATCCAATTGGAGTCGGAATCAACGCTGCCGGCGAGATTTTGATCGCGGATAACCATAACAATTTCAATTTGACGATATTCACGCAAGAAGGCCAACTGGTGTCTGCTCTCGAAAGTAAAGTGAAGCACGCCCAGTGCTTCGATGTCGCGTTGATGGATGACGGCTCTGTCGTTCTCGCAAGCAAAGACTACCGCCTCTACATCTACCGCTACGTGCAGGTTCCTCCGATTGGGATGTAAGAGAAGAGAATTCTAGAATTAGGAATATGAACCGGATTGCTGATGGTGAAATAAGTATTATTCGATCTATACCAAGAATGTTATTGCATCGTTTTATTTTTGTCATACATATTCCTTCATGTTGAAGATTACGAATTCCCAGTTTTTGCCAGGACAAAGTTATAGAGGAAGTTAAAAAAGCATGTCGTGCACGAAGTGCTCCCTCATTTGTTGGACCAATTTGTAAAATTTAATGTTCTTGTTTTTTATCAAATTATGAAGAAAATGTGAAGATGATCTCCGAGGTTTTTTCTATTGATTGTTTTTTTGTAATGTTATTCTTCGGTTTAATGAATTCTCAGCGTCAGTTACTGCCGAAAGAAATTCGCTAAGATAACATGGCCTTTTTTACATTTCCTTGTTATTGATTCAATATCGATGTTAAAAAATAAGCAGCGATGCTAATTTCTGCGCAGCGATTTTTTATAAAATTGCGGTATTGTTCCGCGACAATATTTGGGATCCTGCGTAATTGTGTTGATTTTTATTCATGTAATATGATTGTTTTTTTCTCTTGTTACTTTTTTATACAATACATAATGACATGTCCGTTACGTTAACGCGACCCATTTTATAGTTGAAATGAACACATACATGACCACTCATATACGTTAAGGAGAAATATTTCACATAACCAACATATTATACAATATTTTGAATTAGATTTATCAATATTTTTGCTGTAGTATGTAAGTTTTTTCTAGTTATTATTTTATTTACAAATATATCTTTTGTTAAGTATTATTTACCTACAAACAGTATGCAATCTTGTAAAATTAGTAAGATAGTGTTTGTTTTTAAAGGTATTCTAGAAGGTGCATGCAAACCTAGTTGTATTACCATACATTATGTGTATTTTGCGTGAGTTAATTTCAAGGAATCGGTTTATTTTTCTCAAACGTTCTGTTCTATATTCCGCCACACTTTATTTTCAAAACATTTTCATTAATTAGTATTATTATGAAATGTATTCAAGTTCACTGTGCTTATTTGGAATTCTTGATTCACTTTACTCACGTATTTGAAGAAGACGACGTTTAGAACATTGAAGGTATTTAATATACCACTTTCTTCTACAGATATCTTATATATCATTTTGTTTTTCTTAAAGGGCAACAACCATTTCATTAAAATAGTCGTTTTATAGAGCCATCTATGTTCTAAATACGTCATTTGTATCCTATGCCGACTTAATAGTTAATTTAGCTTAATTTTTTTATACATTACTAGTATTATGAAGTATCATTATTATTATTTAGTATTTTTATTTCGCATCATATCGGTAGGTGGTGTTAATTTTTGTATGTTTTTACCTACTGTCGTGACATATTTTTATTGTTGATCTGATAGTTTTAATTCTTGGTTTTTTTTTTTTGTAAACCCTTAACCTAAAAATGTAATAGTTTAAGGAGCTTTTGGATATTTGCTATCCTCAGTATTGAGACACGTGAATCGCGTCTCGTTTTCCTTACGTTCGCCCAAGAGGCTTTTTATATTAGACTATTGGATACGACAGTTAAATGTTCATTCATTTTGAATCAATTTACCACTATTACTTGGCAGAAGTATTCTTAGTAAATTCATGAGAAATATACAACAAGATCCCAGTGGATAGTGTACGACACTATAATGCCGTCGCGGATGCGGATTGCCAAATATTGAATGGTTTAATTCTTCAAAAGAAATGAAATATTAAGTGTCGTACCCTATAGAGATGTTGTCGTGCATCATAACTTCTTATTAACTTGACAACAATATGAAGCTTAAATTCTACCACTTCTAAAAAAACTTTTTATCTTTCATTGAATGTATCCAGACCTCCATATAACCTATTTTATAAAAAAAAAATGTCATTTCTAATCAAGCAATTGTGTATATACTTCGTTAATCGAAAAAATATCACTATCTCCACTTATACTAGCGGTTATCTTTTTATGAATGATCATTTAAAACAGCCTTTATTGATTCATATTCATTGAAATTATTAAATATAATCATTAGCCCCCTCGTTTATGACGAGACTTTAACTTATGCTTTGTTATTTTTTTTAAACTTCCTTCAATATTTTTTGAGTACAATAATAGCATTGAAAGACTGGGACATTATTTTACACTTTCTCGCATCTTAAAAACATTGCTGGAAAAATCTTCTTTAAATATTTGTGTATTCAACAATTTTAATGTTCTACAGTTTTATTGCTATCTGTCTAATAGTAATTTTCCCAACTATATAGTAGAATTTCGGTCGTTTAGTGAGCTATTTCATTTCATATTTTTGACAGAGCACCTGTTAGACCTTCGTCACACGTCTTCTTGGTCCATCACACCTTAAGGATGTTTCTTTTCTTAACCCCACTAGAAGAGATATATCCTTGACGTACTTCGGACACTTGGCCTTTACGTATTATTACCGCTATGCGATGAAAATGCCGCTTGGTTATTATTTCCCTAAATTTTCACATCGCCTAAATGTTTTTTGTCTTTTTCAAATAACATTGATCTCAAATGGCGCTTTTTTTAATATACTGCCTACACCCCCCTGGAGATAGATGCGATATATCTTATCAAGCTAATCACTTCTTTGTTACTGCAGACATATCAGATATTTCAAAATATATCGGTTACAATATCATCTTTTTTTTAAAAAATCTTAAAATGTTTTGTGCCAGATTTCACTATATATTAAAAAAAGCTGTTGCATTTTTATTGACACTTCTTACTCAAGAATATCTTACACTAAAGGTTATATTACAAAGAATTCAAACCTACTTGACGGCGGAACGTTCGTTCAGAGAAACATGTTTATTATTATTTTTGATATAAATTACATGCATGCATATTACACTGAGATTTTACGTCAATGGCGGTTGTATCTCGATTCCGTGAAGAACCTTGATATTTGATACCATTAATACGATTTGTTTGCGACAACGCAACATTACAGCCGCTTCTTATTTTATGATAAAACCTTCAAGGATTTGCGAAAGTAAACCACTCATTGATTCTATCATCCGTGAATGTTTCGCAAAACATTTCATTACATTGTTGCAATATTGTAACACACAGTTTTTGCTTCAATTTTGAAATAATTTGTCTACAATTAATATTACTATTATCGAACGATACATGGCATTTTCTGTGCTAGAAAAGTTTATCTATTTAAAACGCGTTATGAATACTTCATTCATACGTCACGCTCGTATTGAATGGATGAATGCACATTACGCTACATCGTTTACATTAATTGATAGCTGTACATTTGCACATAACTGTTTGTATAGATACGCTTTTCTATGTACTACGTTGACATTTGTAAATAAAAATAGCATAATAGCATTAACGAATTTTCAAATGCGAGATTAATTAACGATGTAGTCTTATTGAGAAATTTTTTAATTAACTTGACTTATATTTCTTGCGTGTATCTCCTGGGGGTAGATTTTTTCTTTCGGATTGAAACGTAAAGCGCTTTCGTTGTAATATATATATTTGTAGAGCGTTTCGAAATATAAACCCAATAACACTCGATCCCGGAATTTAATTCCCGGTCACCAATTTTGTAATAAACATTTAAATTGCTCAACAATATAACAATCATTGTATGATTTTATGCTTTATGCATAATTTAGTTGCTTAATTTTCATTATTCACTCCAAAATCAGTATTTCTCTCTGTTATTTTTATTATAATCGATAGTTTATTGTGTGTCGTATATAATATTTAATTTCTTGCAAAAAAATTTTGACTGCGTACCCGGGATTCGATGTGTTAATAAATTAATATTAAAATGTAATGATTATTATAAAAACGCAGTTATTGCATTGTTGTTAGTTAAATAAGATTTATTTTAAGGTTTATAGGCGGATTGCTTTTTACAATCCTTTTTCCAACAGTCCATTTTATATTTACGTATAATACTAAATATATATATAAACTTTAGTTTTTTTTTTTATTATGATTAATAATTATAATTTAATTCTTTTGTCATCATGCCGGATGCCGTTGATCGAAATTAATCATATCCAGTGTACAGTGATACCATGTTTATTATTATAATTAACTTACTTTAATGTCCATTTTTTTTCACTCTCGTGGACTTATTATTTTTTACACATTGCCTTAGAACAAACTCACTTGCCCTCTACTTATTCTGTACACAATTTTAGCCTTCGACTCTCGCTCGACGTGTCTAGAAAGTATTATCTTTTCCCCCTACATTTAAAAGCATTTAATTGAGAGTTAATATCAATTATTATTTCCTTTTTGCTTCTTCTCTCTAACTTTTTACACATTAGTTATATTTCCATCGCATTATGCTATACTACTTAGTTTAAATTTTCATTAATTTTGACAGTGTTTTGTTGTTATCAATTTTATTATATTATTTTTATTGTATAAAAAACTTGTTCTTAAATTAATGTAATACATCGTTTTGTTTTTGAATTATTTTTGTTGTATAATTGCTTTTTTTAATAATACCAGTTCTTGCAGTTTGAAGTTTTGTGTTTTTTATTTTATTTTTTTGTAGTTTGTGTGACACCTTCCCGATCCCCGATGCCCTGTTTTTACCTTAAAAATAACAGATTTAGTCTGAAAATATGTTTAAACATATGTACTGGAAATCCAGGTAATGAACTATTTGGACGTGAATCCGGCGTCCCCGATTTGTGTTTAAAATGTGAATGTGAATAAAACATAACGACTTATTGATTCTCCGCTAATCATTTTTTTCACTCGATCTTTTTATTTCGTTCGACATATGCGACTGTTTTTTGTCTGCATCCTGAGATAAGTCGGTTTTTCATAAAACACTTTCAGTAACTTTCTTGCAACATTCAAACCTTACATATTTTCAGACAATCTGTTATACTTTTTACTTCATTTTGATGTCAGTTTGTTTGGTGCACTGTATCTTTTTGTATATGTACCACCATATAAAACTATGGAAGGCAACTGTTTAAATTCTGTTACAAAATGCAGAACACAGTAATATTTTTCTAAAAATATCGTTCAATGATTATGGCTAACAATTACTTTTGGTACATTAAAAACTGACTCTAAGATAAACATAAATGTACAGAAAGAAGATTATCGAGATCATGAAACCATATTACTATATTTGGAAAATAAAAAGATAATTAGACACCCGTTGACAAAGAATGTTTTTATATCTTCTTAATATGACATTTACATATAAAATAGATTATTCTCTTTCATTGAGATTATTGGTATTTATGTCAAAGCATATACTTTTTTATCTACACTCCAAATTGAGGATAATCTCACCCGTTATAAAATCACGTACGGAAAATGATCATTGCTATATTGATGTAAGTATGATTAAAAAATTATTACAACTAGAAATAATTACAACCAGAATGTATTGCATTACTTAAAATGAGTAAACCACATCAGGATGAATCAATGAGATGATTCTTGTTTTTTGGTGATAATATTGTAATTTTCATCACAGATATTTTTAACTGAGTTGGTTTTAAGGTAAGTATTTACATTAATTTCCAGTGGAATCAGATGATAAGTATTATATAATTGTCGTACACTATAAATATTTATAAAATACGTAGTTTTAAATTGAAAAAAAAATGTGAAAAAAACTACTAAATTTAAACACCACCTACCCATAGAGCATGTTAAGATTTTCCCAATCGTAAGTATGTATTAATTTTTTGTATTATTTTTTATTAGTTTCATGAGTGATTATTTATTTTTCGTTAATAATGTATAGGTATTTAGTTTTTCGTGCTTGATTCCTTATTTGTTTTCATCTCCAAATTAAATACAAAAATAAACAAATGAAAAATATTTCAAATGAAGTGTTGCAATACTTACAAGAACGTATTCAATGACTTACTTGACAAAACTACTGATAAAAATCTTATGAATAAAAAAAATAGTCATTTTACATGGTTGATCGATATTGGATAAATATTTCCACTTCAATAAAAATCCACACAATTAATGTAGAAAAAAAATTTGATAACTCGCATTTGTATCACAATATAACTCTCTTCGACGACTTTTTTCAATAACTTATTATTTGAATGTAAAAAATTCTTCGGCAGGAACTTTCGCATGTCCTGAATATGACCACCAATCATCACAATCGGATTTTTATATTGTACTTAAACAATATAAAAACTCACCAAGTCTTGTGAAGAGTTAAAGTGACGAGAATCTCGATGACTTATAAAATATTGATTTTCAGACATTAAAAATAACAGAAAATTATCAAATACCATGTTCTGATTCTTACGTTTGTCGATACAAGTTAATTTATATTTATGATATCAAATGATTTTTGGTTGTTACTACTGTATATTGTTTTGGAGAAACATTTTCAAATCACAAAATTTAACGTCTAAAAAATCAATATCTTATTCCGTGTGTTATTTGTATTTTTAATTTGAAATTGAATTTTATGAATCCTTAATTTATTTTATTGCTCCGTTTAAGTTCTCACTTGGATGTTGGAATTTTATAGTGACCCGACGAATTTAATCGACTAAAACTTATGAAATTAGACCATAATCTTTACTGTTAAAGTTTATATACCCATAAAAATGCTTCGATAGTTTTTTGCACGATTTATAAACGGCACATACTCACATGAATTAAAATTTAAACTTTTACGTATCTATTATTACCTGTTGTGATGAGAGAAGGTTGTAATGTATAAAAAAACTTGTAAAATATGAGGTTAAGTGAAGAATCTACCATGGTAATTTGTTGAATGTATATAATTATTGAGTAATTAACTTACGGTTGGAATTCAATATTAAAATGATAAATAACTTTTATATCACCTTAATAACCATTATCTACTTTCCAATATTTTTATTTTTTTGTTTCCGATTTAAATCGTCGAATATACAAATTGTACAAATAAAACACATTCGAGGTATATATTTCTACTCTTATACGTTCGGTTGCATATGGCCATCGTATAATAGTGGAGGAGTGTGACTCGTGATAACGCTCGTTGTTCATTTTCACATAAAAGATTTAAGTTTATTTCATTAAATTTCACACTCAGCCGGAGATGGTTAGTGTTGTGTATCGCTGTGCTTTTATAATCATACAAATATATTATTAAAATAACGAGTCGTTTAACACCATACATCTGTTTGCTGGTGTCTTATCGATATACGAGAGTTGGCATCCACATAGCATCACGTTCCGCGGTTTGTATTAGACATTAGTTTCCAGTTGACATTTATTTTTCATTGCGGTACCGCAGCATTTTTGTTGATCTGATTTGGCGATTTATATCCATACAGTTTTTGAAGAATTTCTTACTGAATTCTATAACAGTACTTTCAACGTGAAGAAACGTGAAATTACTTATAATCGTATATGAACTATACATATGAATAAATAATCAATAAATTTTACCATTATTAATTATTTCAACTACATAGAATCGCGTTAGTTCGTAAAAATATACTTACTGTTTCAGTGAACCAAAATACAGAATTTTATTCGACAATCAAATAGAAACAAAATGGTTTTATTGCGCCAGAATACAAATCAAATATTTAACTCATTTTCTGTAAAAATAAATTGAAACGTTTACCCATTTAATATTATTAAAATACAAAAAAGCTACCGTGAGATTTTATGTTGCCATGAATAAGTAAATTATTGTAAATTCACCACACATTGTTATTTAGCGTTAAATAACATATTACTCGATGCATTTTTTATCGGTATGCACTCTCGTTTAATAATCTAATCGTTCTTTTTACAATTATGTATAATATTATAATGGTATGTTTCAGATATTATATCGCATAATGAAAATAATTTATTATTTATTCTCGATCACTGTAAATAAAATGTGGCACGTACATTGTCTAATCAAAAACATATCCCGTTTATTATTATCATCATCATCTGACAAGAAGTTTTTGTTTCTTACGATAAAATAAAAATTTAAGATTGTTTTAAATCCCTATATGGATAAGTTTTAAAAATATAGCCTTGTTGTATGATTAACCTCTTATTATTCCTAGAATTTCCGTTTTCTTACGTATATAAAACACATGCCAAATGTTATTAGTATCATTGTAAAACATAGGACGCCAAAATGCAGTTTTCTTCCATCACAAGTAAACTACTTTTATATGAATAATGCGTTTTAATATGTATCTACTAATGAAACACCATAACTCAGAAGAGTTTTACACGCCATCATTTCTTAAATATATATATACGTTTTTTGAATAATTGTTTGGCTATTTCCCACCGAATAATGAACTAGGCTTAGTTAAATTGTTACATAAATAACAATATGAGTAAAAAAAGTATAGAAACGCTGTATAACAATTCTCATCAAGTACGGTAATAAATAGCTCTTTCCAAGGTTTTTGCATTACTTATTATAATTAATTACTAATTATCTCATTTTTTTATCATTTTACACCTTTTGAAGATTTTTTTAGATTGAAAAAATATTGAACACATTTTATATTTATAAGTAGATTCTGGAATATCGCAGAAAATTTCGTGATGTTTAGATAAATACGATTATGCTTGCAGTTTTTGACAATTTTTATTAACTTAAGTCGATAGAATCAGACGTTTCTGCTACCTGCGGTTTTACCGCGAGCCTTCGCACGGTTAATTTTTATTTCATTCGGTGTGTTAACCGTGGTCGCTTTTCGCAGCAGCCTGTCCCGATGGTTATTTCAACCACTCCAAGTCAATTAACTTAGGGAACATTTTATTACTAACATACCTATTGTATTAAAAGATAAATGAAAAACGTACTTAAAAGTAATGAGAACCTATGATTAATGTTAGGTTTAAATTTCCATATGTATCTTTCGAACAATGTAAAATTTCTGTACTAAAAATTCTTTCTTCGTTTCGTTTTGTTTCTCAATCACTTGGTAAATTATGACATAGTAGAAAAACACATTGCTTTTTATAAATGTAAGATTCAAATACATTCCTTTCTCCAGATTTTATTACTTTAAAGCTACATGAATATTATACATATTTTTTACGATTTGTAGGTTACTATTAATGCTTGCATTTTAATATGGTTCTCGAATATTCACTTCCGCGTGAAAAATTGCATCAAGTCATTCCAAATTTTGGCATTCTAAGGAAATCTTTCTTTGAAATCCTTGATCATCATTTAAGTATTTATTTTACAGTTACACATTTATTTATTGATTCTCATTCACAAAATACGGTGTTTTTATACTGATTATTATATGGTCCGAAATAATATTTACGTAAATTAAAACAGGTTTTATTCAAGTAATTATGCATTCAACTTATATTTTTTCCTATGAAATGCATACCTCTTGTTCTGCAACACAGAAAGTTCGTTCCTTTTGCTGACTTGCAGTCATTAGGTTCATAATACAGCGTTATTATAACTTTCTTGCAAGTTCAGTTATAAAAATCCGCGACACTATATAAATTAATCAATTCAACAGTAATCAAAATATAATGTGCTGTAAACTGTTATTTCCCACAATATTTGATAGAAATAACGGCTAGGTTGAATTGAATACAAACCTAAATATTTTATTATTTCTCGTTTCAGTCACAAATTACTCGAAGAAGCTCACAATCCGTAAAAAAATTCACACCTTTCCTTTCTGTATATTTCTTTTTTGCGTGTGTGAATCGTTTTTGGTTCCAAGCATACATATTTATAATTAAATTAAATCTTCTTATGGATTGACGAATTTAATTATCCCTCTTCCAACAGTGTAAAACTAAAAACGTTGTTGTCGTCAATCCTTCTGATAAATCTTTCATTCTTTACACTCACCCAATCCACAGTTTGACAACGCAATATGCATTTTCTTGAATACAATTTCCATTTTGCCATTCTACGATGTAAATTTACAACGTCAGATGTCGTTTCGCATTGAAAATCGCCTCTGAATTAATATAGTGTGGATTTGCAACCCTCGTGCCTCACTATTTTTCCCGTAATGTACATGTTATGCTAAATGCTTGAAAAGTAATAAATAATAGATCTTAAATACGACAATATTCGTATTGACATTATTTTTTTTAATAAAACACAACTTTCATAACATTCTAATTTATATATATTTTTTTCTAATTCGATAATCAGCAAAAAACATATGCGTATATTAATAGAAGTTATTTTCTAACCTTAAAGTTTTTATTACATTCTTTAGGCCCAACTTGATATTCTACAAAATAATTCATATGAAAATGTCTATATAGAATTATTCTCACTTTAAGGTGTTAACTGTCACTTCTTGATGGAAAGGCATTATATTTTAAATAATAAAAACACATTTTTTTAGTACTTATTTCCACAATATATTTTTTGATCAGGACCGGTTTCGCTCATCGCGAGTTGATAATGCTCGCGATGAGCGAAACCGGTCCTGATCAAAAAATATATTGTGGAAATAAGTACTAAAAAAATGTGTTTTTATTATTTAAAATAGAATTATTCTAATAATGATTACGTTATGAGAAAAATTCGGTGTACGGTATAAATAGCTCAAATAAAATTATTTTTATCTTTGTTTATAATTCAGCCATTACGTTTTGGTAGAAGATGTTATCGAATAATTTTCTCATAAATGCGTATTTAATACGAAAAATCTCAAAATTTTCCACGAGCGTCATAACAGAGTCATAATTTAGAAATGCGGCCTATCTTGCGAATCTTTTCAAAAAAATTTTCACGTCAGTAGTATCCTATATTGCAAAGTGGTTCTTGCCCTCTCCATTTTTTCTTTAAGTTGCTCCTTTGTTCCTAGTCAGTCCTAATCACTCCTTTCGTATCATCTTCTACGACGAGAATCGTTGCAAATGATCATTATATAATTGAGTACAATTATCTCTGAAATGCAAAGATTTTAACGAGCAGCGGAATTCAAAAGTGATTTTTTCTTTGTGAAATGATTTTTGGCAAAGCATAAAATATGTTGATTTGTATAAAATTTCGCTTTTTCAATGTTTTTTTCTTCTTGAAACTGTCACAAAGCCTTTTCCATATGTGGATACAGAATCATTAAATAAATTCAATAAATGTTCAAATGAATGCATAAATGCTGAAAATATACACGCAGGATTTTTTATATATGTTTACTCAATTTTTTTGTTAAGCACATTATTTTTACGGACCAATTATATAATTACACCAAATTTCCATAGATAATAAAATTAGTACCAATGTTTAAATAACAGAACTTAAGTTAGCAAAACTTTTACGCCATTGCTTTTTTTTCATATTACCTATTTGATTTACTATTTACGTTTCATTTTCGATAGCTTTCTTTCTGGTTTATTGACACGTTTTCGGACGAATAATTTGAGTCCTTTATTCTCTCTTTCAAAGCCTTTCGAAGTGTCGTGATTTACTTGAAAAAAGGGTATATGAATGATCATTCGAAGAGGCGACTCTTTTCACCTTCACTGGTGTGGAAAATCAAAACTATCCCTTTTTTCAAAAATTTCCCGTCAAAAGTTTCGGACTCCAGGAAGATGGCGTCTCTTGGAAATCGCTCAGTCGGAAACGGCTGAAGCCTCGTTGTTTGCCCCCATTTGCTTGTAGGAGGTTCACTTCCACGAATTTTTCTTCTGTGGAAGATCAAAGAATAAATATAACTTGACAAATAAGACCAATTCTTTTCGTACTTTTTCACGTAGACTATAAAAATAAAATACTTAATTTTAAATTTACCAATATAGGATTCGGACGTCCCTTTCGCGACTCCGATATTTCTCCCTAAGATTTTTCCATCTCTGAATAGATTTTATCTCGCTGTAGGTGTAGGCACATCTGTACATATTTGTACCTTTGTATATCGTTATGAAAAATAAAACACATTTCACTCCAAATTCGTAAACACCAAATAATATAATGAAACCGCATTGTCCTTTGCCGAAGTAGTGTGAACGTATTTTTATTATCAAAATAGAGAAATAATATTAAAAAGCTTAACTATTTTACTAATGTGCTAAGATGTATCGGGGAGAATAACTAATTTATCTTCGAAGTGCTTAATTTCCGCTTTAGCGTTTTGTAACGTAACTGAAATGTTGAGGTCACAGTTAATAACGCAACCAGCTTTCTCCCAGATTGATTTGGTTCACTTCCTGGTTTTGAGAGGATTTCCAAATATACATATATACAGCGCATTTTGGGTCGAACACACACTGGAATTCCCGCAAAATAAAGCTTCGGTAAACAAAGGAGCGTGATGGCATTTATTCGTTTCAATCTCAAATTTTTTATTGTGAAGTTTTCTTGATCTTCTTTGAACGCATTTCGGTATAGTTAATCAACCGTGAAATATTAACGTCAATTTTTTTATATTCGAATATAATCCATACGATATTTTGTTTTTAATATTTATTCATATTGTGATGTTAGTTTAGCTCTGCGTAAGTAAATATATCCTACTATACGATTAATTGTCCCCGTTACAATCTTAGCCACCTATCTCTTACAATTTAACATGTTAAATTAAGCTACGTATCTGTTAAGACTTAGGTTATACATAGCAAGTCTATATTTTTTTATCTCGATGAATTGATGACACCACCGCAGGCAAAAGACGCGGCCAGGATGGGAACTAGGAAATTGCTAAAACGAGGGTATTCGTGTAATTTTTTTGTACATTCTATATTTATTATTATTACCGTATCTCATAAGATGGTATTTTTAGAAACTATCCTAAGCGTAATAATGATCCATGTATATGGTAACGTTATCATAAATATGCGTGTGATATTGTTACTTGAGGGGTGTTGAAACGAGATGAGCTTAGCGATGTCTTCGACTCATCTGAGACATATCTCATACACTCGGTTGAATCTTATGTAGGTTAATAAATAACATAAAAAGGCGACACTGCCTCATTGTTCTATGCACGCCTAGTTATCTGGGAAAATTATTAACTGTTGGAAAAATACGGTTAAAATATTTACATTGTATAAATATTGTTTTATACGAAGAAGTTAAGGATTTGTGCACAAAAGAATTTTTCCTAACGAGTGACAGTCTTTACAAAAGTTGCACACTCTTGTGTTTCTGGCTTAATTTTACGCAACTTTGTAAACATTGTGTTATTTATAAGAATATCTGATTTTGAAAGATACATTCGTTTATTTGAGCTAACTGTTATCGGAGAAATTTCCATGCGTTTCCATGTGTATCCAACTGTCAAAAAGCTCGCGTTTATTACAGGCGGCTGTTTTAGTCTTTATCTACTAATATTTTAAGTACATTGTAATTAGTAATTTAATCATTGATTCACATTGCACTAAATGTATGCATTAGTCAAAGCACCGTCCTTACCTACGCATATTCACGTGGGTCGGACAAAAACTTCACATAGAGGAAGCTTTCAGTGTTGTACATTAAAAGATAGTTACAAGCCGCGCTAAATTCGTTGCAGTATTATTTATTTCACATAAACTGCTAATTTATGTACGTATGTGTGTTTGCGTTATTATCAATAAAACATCAAAAGTGATGTATCTACAATAATATTAAAAGCGTTTTACTAACCAAGTCCAACATGAGAGGTTTTGAATTTTTGACTGTGTAATGTTAACCATGGTTCAAGAATGGACTCTAAGTGTATTAAGATTATTTCAACCAATGGAATAATTCGTGTTATTGTAAACAGAAAAATATAAGCTTAGTGGATATAAGTTATGGACAGTTTGTGGCGATGGTTAGTAAAATATATTTTTCGCTAACAAAAATACGGTATTTATGAACTTATATTTATAAATTGTAAAACTGTTTAACTGATGATTTACTCTGTTTAATTAAGAAGTGTCTAGTTTTTACTGTGTGTTTGAATGTTTCTTTCATATTTAATAATTTATTATATTTAGAACTGATGTTCGTATTGTGATTTGTTCATTTTTTCATCTAGTTGATAATATTAATTATAATTACCATTTTTTATTGATGTCAACAGCTTTTATTTTATTCTGTGTTTTCGTAGTGGCTAACTCTTTGTAAAACAATTTATGATCGACGAAATCTAAGTCACTAGAATTATATATTTTGATATAGCCAGTACCGGTAGATTTAAAAAAGAATCAATGTTAGTAGTGACGCTTGTTGAAAGTATTACGTTGCCAGCAACTAATAATATTAAAAATAGTGTGTCGATGTTCTTAGAAAATATTCATTATTATTATGACTTTATGATAATAAAGCAATGTTTGAAAAACTGACATCGAGAGCTTGAAATAATGTAATAGTTTTTAACCACCTGTGTCACCGCTACATTATATGACAATGTTTATAAAATGCCATTATGCATCATCTTTTTAATAAATAATATATATTTGCCGTTTGTTTAGAATTTTAGAATATAAGCGAGTGAGTTTTTATTTGATATACACTGTTAAATTTAGTAGTATTATAATTTTTACAAACGCAAAAGTTGTGAGGTAATAAAGATTCGAATGTTAAAATCGATGATATAAATTAATTATTCAAAAATAATAAAAAAGGATTTAGCAAAGAACAGCATTGAAAATAAAATGATATCGGGTGCATTCCTCAAAAAGTAAAATGATGGTAGTAAGGAAAGATGTATGGTATATATACATATATATTTATGGACTGATTGTTATGTCGGTCTGTTTTACAATTTAAATGTTGATAATAAGAAGAAATTTGGCCCTGGTATGGGGAGGGGTAACAATGTAATAATAATTGTTTGTTCATGTGTTAAAAAAATGTTTTAACCCCGTTTATTCTATTCAATAGATTGTTCATGCCGACGCACTTCTTGATTCTATACGCACCATGGTTACCATATAAGCCTCAAATGTTGAAGATATATTATTAAAAAGTGTAAATTATTCTTTTTTGTATTTGATACCGATGTTATTATTCGACGGAGAAGTGTCAGAAGGATGCATATTCGAAAACAGCTCTATCACAAAAAATCTAATGTCGTTTCATTAAGCTAAACAGATAACTTTCAATTGGTAATTTTTAACTTTCAATTAAAATCTTTTCTTATTGTAATAATTTTTGATATTCAGTAATGTTCCTGTTGGTAAAAAATCGGACAATAGTGTCGATTTTGATGCGATTCATGGATGCCATTTTCTCCTACTAATCCTCACCTAAAAACAGTAATCATACCGAAAAGTAGTTTATTATTTTAACTAGCACAAAAATAGAGGCTTAATGATTGAATAGAGATATCGCTAACATCTTTTAATATATTTTGTTAAGAGTATATATCTTTCAAAATTAATATGAAAATGGTTAGATTTTTGCAAGTACGATTCATCGTTTTTAAGATCTCCCAATAAAATGATGTACGATTGAGAATGTATTTTGTTAATGCACTCTTCTGGCACAAAACCGCCGCGTTGTGAAAGCTGGTTTATTTAAATAATAGCGTCGAGGGCACCTGTTACATATCTTTCCGTGTCTGCAAAACCATTTCTGTCCACGCTGCCGGCTCACCGATGAATAATTATAAAATTACTAACTATAATTATTTTATCTATGATATACATATATTTATATTGTCGAGTTGGTGAAGAGTAAGCGAGATATTCGCAAGGGGAGGGTGTTCGCGGCAGGCCGGCAGTGCCGCTTGCTCGTGATGTGTTCTGTCAATCGTAGTTCGTATGGAAACAAATAAAAATTAGTTGTAATTCTCTTAATGTTAGAATCGACTCACACACATGTCTTGAGCGTATATCACAGATTATATTTTCTACCGTTTTTAACGAATAATGATGACTATGATGAAAATGATAATGACGATTACATGTATTTGTAATGCGAGGAGTTTTTTCCAAAAGTTTTAACTTGTTAAAAAAATGTGTACTTTATCAGGACTTGGTGTTCGCTTTTCCCGCCAGAGATCGCCACTCTAGTATCAGCATTTACACAACGCAGCTTCGGACACATTCACTTAGACAAGTAGCCTAAAAATGCAAAATCCTTAAAATAACTACTAAATAGTAGGAAGGAATAAATAAATTAACAGTATCCAGTCGCTCACCGTTTTCCAAAACGACGAATCTTCATTGATTTATTAGTATGACAAGAGTGAATTTCATTTTTATATCAATTTCTCATATGAGAGCAAAGCGTCTTAAAATATTTTATAACTTGTTCCTTGAATGATACAGCTTATTTCAGGACTATCAAATAAAAATGATAATTATTTCAATACATATAATTGCAATCGACTATCAAAAAGATGTTGTTTTAAATTCGATTATAAATAAATACCATTTCTGCTCACTATTGTTCTAAATGACACCATAAATAATCTGGACATAAGGTGTTTGCATTTTTAAGAGGCTTTTTCAATAGCGCACGCCTACAGAAATAATTTGATTGATTGTTGCTCGATTGGTGACTCCTTTATCTGACGGGGCCTCCCCTGTCGCTTGCCACTCTATTCAGGCCTACGAAAAAGATATTTTTTAAAAGTATGACTCAATTTTTAAGACTGATACGAGAAAAAAACTGTAAGAAAAAAATATTTAAAAAATAAAAAAAATCACAAAAAAACACTTATCCAGTGATGATTGTTTTGCTCTGTTATAAGCGCTGATCTATACCTCTCTCTCTCTATTTCCTAGACGCTGGACTCTTTTGAAAGGCAAAAAATGGATTTTCAATATTTAATAAGAATTATCTCATATTAATATTTTCGAGAGAGGAGAACTGGTTGGACAACTTTGAACAATTGACGAAAGAGTGACGAGATTCGAAAAATATTAAAACAATTATTGTTGCCAAAAAAATGATTACATATTATTATGAAAATTGTGCATGTTGTTGGGTTGAGATTAAACGAAACTTCAATATTTTATTTTTTCATAATTAACTAGTAACTATTACAATATGGATGTAACAATTAAATGTAAAAAAAAAAACTATAATAGTCTTTAGGGTAATTTATTCCGGGGGCCACACTGTTGGATCATTATAACTTAATAAAAAAAAAAACAATACATATTAAGGTTTTTTGGAATGTAGTATCTATACCTACGTTTTAGTCAAGATTTTTTTTGTGAGTTTTCGTTATATAAACCATCACTGTTTGGAAAGTAATTAGAGGAATAATATTGAAAAATTAAAATATACCTGGGCCTACATCACGTAACAGACGCAGCGTTAACTGAAACCAATAAAATCGTATAAAAGCGAACAGCATGCAAACGTTTCGCTCAAACAATCTAAACAAAAATAAAAAAAACCGAACAGCTGTGACTTTTCAATGTTATTTCTCAAGATTAAGCAGTATTTGGTCTTTACCCCGTCATAAAATGTGTATAAATGTCAATCAAACTAAAATACACATAAATTATCTACAAGTAAAATTGTTATACTAATTAAATTGCTTTCGCAGTTAATATTTTTAATACATGCCAAACTATAGTATATTATATTCTATTAAGCTCCGCGCCAGGCCAATTCTATATCATTTGTTTATTCCCATATGTATGGTGTTATTTTAACAGTGTAATAAAGTCATAAAATTAATTTGGTGGTTAATATGTCATATACACTCACTTAACATTTTCAACAATTCATTTCACATTGTGATGACTTAAAATATTTTGTTTTGAATTTGCTGCCATTGTAAATGTTATCGCTTAAAAAATTTCATTTCTTCAATAGTAAACACTGTTTCTAGTGTATTTTCTCATTGTAATTTTTTGGTAGTATAATCATAAACTTTGTAGTAAGGCAACATTGTTATAAAGGGCCAATTTCATAGCGTTTATCCCATTGACTATTTTTAACTTTGGGTATGTTTAACCCCCAATTAATATTGCCGCTATTAAAATATGTAGTGTCCTAAAACTTGAAATTCGTAAATGCAGTTTTGAAATAATATTATCTTATCATAAAAATAATTATCAAAATGACATTTTTATGAATCTAGTACGAATGAAGTAAGCTTAATTCACATACATTAAACTAAACTAAAAATGATTCACGCCTTCGTCGCTCATATTAAAACATATTAATAACCAAAAATTGATATTTTCAAGAATAAAGTATCATGGCAGTATCGCTGTGAAAATAGATTGTTTTTGATATCAATCAATACACAGTTTGCAAGATAGTTAATCGTGAGACTTGAGTATATCCATGGCACACAACCCCCTAGTAATTTACAGTGCTGGATGTAACAAAGCTCATATGAAATAGTATTTACCTATCCATTTTTTAAGTAAACGAAATGAGTGAAGAATACCTTATCAATTATTCCACTTAGGAGGCAGTTAATAGTATATTCCATTTGAATTCAATTAAAAGCAAACTACAAATCACGCAATTTACCGCAATACATGAATTAATATAGCTATTAACATTGTCATATTAGCTGTAAGTACTTACTTAAAATATTGCGTAGTATTATGACAACTGTATAATAATGTCTTCTTAGAAAAAAGAAATAAATGGAACCTTCAGAAACGTTTTTAAAGGGAGTGGCAAGAATGATATTGAATGAATAACATAACAATCTGTTGTCTAATGTAGCCTTACTGAATCCTATAATAATATTATGTTTGAGAAACAAATAAAAAATGTGTATTTTATTACTTGAAACTATGATTAATAACTCCTTAGATGTAAGGTACATTTAATTTCGATATATAAGACTACATTTTATTCTGCGAAACTGAACTTGTCTCCAAACAACTCGTCACACTATCAGAATGACGAGGAATACTTTCTGAGAATGATAATTTTCATTCAATATGTAAACTTTTAACTTTCCGTAATGATGTATACTTTTGGATACGACTTCAGATTCGCTTTTCCACCGATGCCCGGCCGTAAATATCTTTGCAACGTTATTTAATATTTCACTCAATCATTTATGTGAGAGAGGCGTTACATTTTATTGATATTTATATACCTGGCGTCGACTTTTCACTTTTACCCTTTAGAATACTGTTAATTTTAACGTTTTGATCGTGTATCTAGTCGTTATTATACTTTGTGCAGGTTGCTATCAAATCATCTAGTCGGTAAGTGTTTATTTAATATAACATCTCGTGAAAAACATGTCACATTTAAAAGAAACCCATGTCATATTATTGTAAGCCTATCTTTTTTCTTTAATGGTTGCTTTGACTGTCAAAGAATATAATATTATACTTCAAGACTTCATGCCTTTTTAACCAAATAAAAGTAATCGTTCACGTAATCATTTTATCTGATTATCAGTGATCAATTCCAAAATGATTTGTCTTACTGTCGCCTTAATACTTTCTCTTCAGATAGATCTGTTTCCCAAATTTAAAGTTATTCTTTCTTTGATGGCAAAAGCGAGCCAATTCACTTCATTATCCTCGAGATATGATTGGAAAGGTTGAGTTTTGTGGTGTGGAGTTATATTGACTTGCTTGTGAGTAAGAGATTGTAATTCTTGAAAGTTGTATTGTATGTATATGTGTGTCTTCTATTTTTCCCATTAAACTTTGTTCGGTGTGTAGATCAGTGGTAATGTTTAAAGAGATCCAGTTATGAGCTCCCTGACAAGAATTTGAATAAATATTTTACAGAAAGTAATAATTTATAAAAAAATGCTTACTTTCATTATATTTAAACAACTGTTTACAGATAAATAAAAATTAGCCTTAAAGTAAGTAGTAATTAATATACTGAAATGAAAGAACATGACTTAAAAAAAGCCCAACTCTTCGCCGGCTGATAAATAAACCAACATTTGCCAACATCTTGGAACAACGTAATTTTAATCCTTAAAAATATTTTTTCTACAGTTTAAATAATTTTTCTTTGTTTACGACAAAGTCTGAAAAAAATGCTAAACGCTGGGTTATTTGAATAGCCCTTAGAAGTTTCACCTCGTTTTAATGCGAACGCTTTGACTTTCGAGATAAACAACAAGTTATTTTGATCATATTTTATTGGTAATTCTAATATCTAAATGGATTAAAATTATGTTCAAAACAGCTCTTTTGTTTATCACGAATGACACGGATATCAAGTTCGGCGTTATTTAAAAAAACACGAAATTCTGTTTCTGAAAGCCATTGTACAAGTCTAGTCTTTGATATTGTCCACAATACGAGTAAAATCGCCCTTTCCAAATCACATGCTATTTTTTTAGACGTACGCTTATATATTAATTATAAGTAAATACATAAAAACATTTTTTAATGCAAATTTTCATTTTATTTATTGAAAATCATTAGCATATATGTGAGGAATAAATTTATTCTATACATAATTGTATTTTCTTAGTCTTGGAACTCATTAACTCGGTTCTCCCGTAGAGTGGATAGTAAAATAAATTATTCGTGTAGTGCGATACGTCAAAAAAAAAATACATTTATCTGTGTTAGAGATGGTTGTCAGGTTACAATATTATGAAATATAATCGAAATAGTATTTTGAAAAATAAATTGTGATCGCCAAACGATATGCGGAGAAAATAATTTTTCAGGCAGCGTTGTTATTGTTCTCGAATAATCAAAAATTGTTGAAAGAAATAATAATAATGATAGTGAAAAATAATTAAAGGAAAAAAATAATAATATATACGAACTTGTTTGTTTGTACATGATGTTCATTTTATTTTTTTTAATATCAGCCATATTGAAAAGTGAAATTTTTGTATTTTAGAGTGTTCCACTAAGTATAAAACCTACGTACGATGTTTAAGTTTTTCATTATGTTCATTACGACTAAAAATATGAAAATGTATGCACAAGTATTGGTAAAGTCAGCTGAACGTATATAATAAAATATGAATCCGGTCCGCAGATCGAAAAGAGGTTGATTTTTTATCGATAGGTTTTTTGACGTTGATAATATAAAACATTTGTGAATTAATTACTACTCAATGTTTGCAAAAATGATTACGATGCGAGTTTTGCGAAGAAGTGTTTTAAATAGAAATGGATTGAAATAAATGTACCAGAGTGGTCCTTTTGGTTCACCAAGAATTTATTAAGTTATTTAACTTAACGCATGCCAAACGAATTATAACATTATTTATATAGAATGCATTATAAAAAACCACAATTTACCGTTTTTATTATATATATTTTTTAATAATATATATAATAAAATGTTCAGTATTTCGATCATGTCTAGGTGAAAATTTCCCTACTCTTTGTTTCTCGATGGTAATCGAATGCTTCTTTTGAATAACGTTAAACTTTGTGTCCGAGGTGTATTTATGTAATGTGAATCAAAAGACGCCACAGTATAGTAAAATTTATAAAGTGCAGGGTGTTTCCCGAATGACTATCAGATTTATGAAAAGTAGAAAAAGACAAGAGATTATTGTCAATGCCATTCAATTGTTTTCTCATTGGGACCGTCTAGTAATGGGCGGGTTTCGCTAGGAATTGTTCAGATATAAGAAGAGAATAGCGTAGAATTGAATATTTGCTGTTAAACAATATATTATTACTAATTTATTTGGTTAAATAATCAGATATCAAACATTCCAGAGATGTTTAAATTGTACGGACGCAGTCATTTGCGTCCATGATCTGTCGTGTTGATAACTTATCATTAATTATAAATAAGAATTACGATAATATCTCATTAATAATTTTACTTCTATGTTGTACTGAAATGGATGAAAAATAAAGTGTTTGAAAAAATATATACTCTAATTTATTTACATCAAACTCCAATGACCAGCATTTTTTACAGCATTAAGTAGGAACTTATTGTAAATTCAAACCACACTTAATTGAACAAAACAAAATTTAAGCATGTAAAAGTTCACCCATAAATTCATGACTCTTTTACGCATGACTATATTGAATATTTGAAAACTGAAGGAGAAAAGTATCTAACCACATATTTCTTTCGATTTATACGAGGCCAAAATGAAAATTATGCCAATTTTGACAAAATGAAGTTGTAAGCTTCTGAATCTTTTTTAAAAGCCGTGGACATGAATTGTTTGTTTATCTAAAATGTAGAACCAGCCTGCCAATTGGGATGCCACTAGTAAAAGCTTTAATGTTCGACAGTATTACTTTTAAGTAGATTTTGTCTGAGCTTACTTGGTTATTTTTTTAAATATCCAATTTTTTCTTTTATACATCTTCTCTTTGTTAGAAATGTAACAAACTTACTATTTGCCATTTTTGTAACGTATATGAATCAAATAAATTTATGAATAAGTTTTCACGAGTCATGAGTGACCAATGATATCATATCGAGAAAAAGAATATTTTTACAATTAATATCTGCCACAGTAGTTATGTATAAAAGGAGACATGTTAAATTTACTTTTGAGAAGTATTCTCTAGGAATTCAACTATCAATAAATTAATTACTCGCCGTATAAAACATGATACAATAGTATAACATATGCACAATTATAATTTGGTGGACCGCAGAATACAGAGCTTAAAATGTTGGTCTGTACAGATTTGGCCAAAATATTTTTTTATTAGGATAGAAGAAATCAAAAAATAATAGCTTGAAGCTTTTACGTCAAGAATTTACTTCAAAAATTTTGAAGGCGAGGGTGAGGAAATTTGATTAATATTAATTCAATTTTTTTTCAGATTAATATTTTTTCAAAGTTTTGCGAGAGGCAAAGAAACATTTTGTTATAGTAGAGTTTTTAAACATATCATACATATTTTCAAACATAATCAATTTTATTAAAAATCAAAATTTTTAGTGTACTTGCATGACAAGTTTATGTCTTGCATTTGTTGAGTACTAAACAATCTCCCGATTTTATCTTATCATATTGGAATTTCGACATTAGTATCTTTTGTATCTTCTATTTAATGAACTCTTAAATTATATTTTCCATTTCAAAAAGAAAATAAAGTTTTAAAATTAATAATTAACACGTACTTTAGTTTTCAAATAGTACATACTTAAATTTTTATTTATCATATCATTTCATTTTCTTTTGAGCAGCGAAAAAGCCATCGCACATTGACACAGCAATATTTTATTAACATTTGTGGAAGTAATTGTTCAAAATGCTGTTTTGGTATGTAGCGGTTCCCAATCTCTACCACTACTGCTTAAACCAAAAATAACATATGGTGTGATCAAAGATAGATTTGGTTTTCGATATTCTTCTGGAAAGAAAAACATGAGGTACGAATATAATCGCAAATAAATTGCCTTCGGTCTTACATATAACAAAAAGAATTCCAATACAGACATCAAATAAGAATCACAACAAACCTAGCATGAAATGTTCACGTTGGAATTAATTTACAATAAAATAATACGCCAATTATTTTGTCAAAAGTATTCGAGATTGAAAATAAACATGAAACGACTTCTCAATCGAAATAAAGGCCCTTTTTGAAACAAATACTGATATCTGAATGAACAAAAAACGCCTCGAGGCTATCTTTTTTAGTATGTATACAAGAAAAACATTAATCAAAATTTATATTTGCCTTACAAAATCGATACTTTCACAAATGTCAAAGACATATTTAATATTTGAAATTACGTTCAAGAGAAATTCACTGAAGGATATATTAAATAATATCTCCTAGTATCTGAGGATCAAATGCCGGTTTTTTGTTTTTAATACAGTTTACATTTAGTACGAAGAATAGTCATAAATCAATAATGCTTAACGTCCTTTTAAATAGAGTTCAGTATGAAAGAAATATGATAAAAATGGTCGTCTTCCGATTAACGTCTCATTTCCGAAGAGCGACTCAAATAGTGACGACTAACTTGTATTTAACTCTACAAAATGTTAGATATAGTTTTTGATAGATGTTCCAGCTTGCACCAGTTACAGAACTATGATTGAACTAATTTTGGTCATTGTTTTGTTTACTGCTTAAGAAAAGATAGACAAAATATATGTTGTCTCATCCATTACAAATTTTATTGATAGATTAAATATGAAATTGTGGTGAGTGTTATTCTAAGAAATCAAATACACCCACAATTGAATATCATTAATAGCTCGTTTCGATAAGTGCGATGAGATTTAGTAAGTATGCGTAATTTCTTGTATTGATTTAAGTTACGGTGATGAGTTGATATTAGTTGTGTCATTTATTATAAATGATTAATACATTGATTTTATCTATTATTTAAAATTATCGAAAGCAAAACCATGAGGCGCATGTAATCGATTTAAGATATTTAGTAGTAGATAATATATTTTTTTAAGTCTAAATTTCTTGTTAGAAATCTACTAATTGTGTGACACAATAAATAAATTTATATCGACAACTTCCTTTACGATTGAGAGTGTCTTCTTCGATGTTTATTCTGGAATTAAAATTTTTATTTAGCAGTTTTTTATGCAGATCGATTATCCTAAATTTTTATATTGGTTCACAACTTCGGTTCATGGATTTGAACCTGTGAATACAGCAGCTATATGAGGTAATCTTCTGACAGCGTACTCCAGTAATGCATTTATACATAGTTTTATGATATTTATATGCATAGCAAACGAATACTTTCCTATTTGATAATAATAGGTAATTGTTTTTCTTTTGCAATGTCAATCATTAATTTCGGTCAATAGAATTCTACTTTGAAACTGACGGAAAATCTTTCGACTAAGAAGACATTTTCTACAAAATGTTTTTTGGAGGCTTCACGCTATGGCATAAAAGTAAATGATGGAACTATAAAAATAAATCGCGCTGTAGAAATCTATTGTCTGAAAAAACTAAAGGGACCACTGCGCCACAACTTTCCACGTTCATTTGCTGCTTTTGACTTTATTGTTTGCTATAGACATATCCGCAATAATTGTTCGATGATATGTTTTGTATTCGATGAATTTAATAATTGTTGACGATCTATAGCATTTCAATTCCGTTAAGTGAACTCATTAGACTTTTTTACACACGAAAACTATTGTGTCTCACCAATTTTACAATTGTATATGATACGTACTCTATAACATAATTAGTTGATAAGAAGCTTTATTTTATTTTAAAAATCTTCTTCAAAATAGATTTTCAATTATTCACTTGTAAATGAAAATAGAAAAAAAATGTATAGTAAAAAACAATCTGACTCAATGATAACATGTGGTGTATGTGCAAAAATATGAAAAACTTTACAGGCATTTATTAATTTGAATACAAATCAAAAGAATGTTTCTTTGGATTTGCTGTATGTATGAATTTTCCCATACTTTTGAATCGTAACTGTAATCTTAACATGTCTACAATATTGGTTATACACATGACTATGCGTATTTGCATTAAATAATATGACTGAAAAGATGTTTCAATAAAGAAAAATAATAGAAAACGTGTTTAAAATTTTCTTCAAAAACTGGACTCACTTCAGCCAGCAGTTGTAGTAGATTGCCAAATCCAATCACTAGCTTAACGAACCTGGTCATTATTTTGTAAACAACAAGTAAAATTCAATTTGCACCTGAAATTATGTGGTCTTTGTAAATTACGGTGCTCTTCTACTAAGGATTAACAAAAGTTTTCAATATTGAATAATGCATATTTTGTGACCGGCCACCGATTATGTATGGTGAATTCGACTGTATGGGGTTTTACGCGCGATTTGTTCTTGAACGATTCCAAACATTTTGCCGACCGAGCGATTAAAGGGAATATTATCCACGGGGAGTGGTCGCCAGATCAGGGATCTGCAACAAACTAAAATACAATTTCCAATTTAATTGAACGATGAATCATTTTGTTTGTGATGCGATTTTATAATCCAATTGAGTAATACAAATCTTGACAATACTATATTGACTTAAAAAAATACGTTCGGTTAAAATGACATTTAAAAAGAAATTTATTGAAAATTGTTTATTTATGTATCTTATTCGAACGATAAAACAAATTTTATTGACAAATTCCATAATAAAAATGTTTGAATTTATAAATAGAATCAATAAACTAGTAAATCAATAAAAATATATATGGTTAGATGTAATGATGGATAATGTAACCTTGAATATGATTTAAAAATAATTATGCTGCGAATTCAATTGGGAATATCAGAGAAAGACTATTAAGCATAATATAAAATTCGCTCTAACTTGATTATTTTTGCAAGCACTAAAAAACATATATTATATATGTCTCCTGATTGCAATTATTATTGAATATGCTTATTTTTTTATTTAATATGCCACATAGTCGATAATTAATGTTGAAGAGGAATAAATAATCGCTTTTATACAATAGTTCCCAATGGTACTTCCGTTAACAATTCATGTAACAGATCGTTAATTGTACTGCTATCCGTGGAAAATTTTAAATTTTAACATTAAAGTGAGTATGGTTTTATTGCGACGACAACATCGTTCTATAAATTCATTTATTTATCAACAAAATACTTCTGTTGTTAATTCATTTTCATCAAAATGGATTTTTGAAACCGCTGGTCTGCCGCAATATTTAACTACGTGGCGTTAGTGGAATTTAAATTCAAAATGGTTGCATTTAAATTTCACTACGTTTGATCCTGTTTATTTAAAATACATATTGACAAAAAATCTACCACCGTCGATGACAGAGCGTTATGCATATAGATCCATCTGCCAGAAAAAATGTTTGTATAATAAAGAACTTATGTTACACGCCTTCGAATTGCAAGAATGAATATGATAATATTTCTAAGAAAAAAAACATTTAACATTTTGGTAATACTTCGAAATTTCGTATGGTTTATATGAAAATTATTTATATTTTCGCAAAAGATGGTTATCTTTTGGTAAGTTGATATTTTGAAAATATATTTTTATGTACTTGATTTGGAAAAAAAGTAATAATCCAAGCGAAGCAGTTTACTCATGACCAGTGTTTTCATTCGTAAAAATAGTCGTAGAAATGAGTTCCAACAAAACTTAGTTTGAAATGTAAAAATAGTAATCGTCCCAACTTGATCAAGGACAACCTTGTGGAATCTATTAACATGTGAAGCATTTTCCTTCTACAATTAAAGCTATTTCCAATCGTGTATTAGTATTTTTTTTTGATTCAACAATTGGATCCAATTCGTGACCAACCACAACTGTATTCATAAGTATATACTACTGTCACTTTGAATGTGTTAACTGTCACTTCTTGATGGAGAGGCATGATATTTTAAATAATAAAAACATATTTAAGTACTATTTCCACAACATATTTTTCGATCAGGACCGGTGTCGTCATAGCGAGCATTGTCAACTGATATACAAATTACAAACAACTTTGTAAATATTTACATAGTTGTATATTTTATTACTTTATAGAAACAATTATTGTTCGAATCTCTAACATAATAAATCAGTGCTGGTATTATAGTTTCTAAAAAATCATAAAAGACGAGAAGACAACCTCACAACTATTTTTTACAACATTGCTGGAAAAATAATGTGCTCATTAGCTTGTGAAAAAAATTCGTCTTCTGCCAAAAACCAGCGGGGAAGATAATTATGATATAACAGTTGTTTGTTTTTATGAAAATGAACCCACTTTCATATTTTTTTCTGTATTCGTAATGATTCAACTTTAAATGAGAAAATAATGTGATTTTGCAAGCTTAGTTTTTTTGGATATAAATTTTCGTATCACAAATGATCTACATTACGGCTAAAAAGAGTTAAACGTATACAGTTATTATTATAAGAAGACGCTGTATTACAGTTAGTAGTTACCATCAGACGGCTCAAAACCTTTGCGCAATTGATTCTCGAGTTTTCGACCCTTCTGCAATATATATATAATATGTAAAAGTTAGTGGCGATACCAGTAAAATAAGTACATATTGTTGAAGTTTTACTGTAGTTATTTTATAAATTGACTGGCAGAAACTGAATGCTTAAAACCGGATACCTATCGTTTGGCATTATAGAGCAAAGATCGGATTTGTAAAATGTACGTTAGCAAGTTGATAACGAACTGTCCTAATTTCACTCACAGAAGCGTACAAGACAGCTTCAACGGATTTCTTACTGGTTTTGGTTGATGTACTACTGCTGGTCCTGCACTTACAGGTACTCGGTAAAATAGCTCTTTTTGTGAAGGACGTTAATATACAATATATACACAAGGCGTCACTCTGACGCCATCTTTGTTGAAAACATACCCGAAACTCTCACTTACCGTAACCGATGAAAACTGTCTATGGTGAGTTTTGTGATAGAATGAATGCATGGAGATTCCGAACGGCGAAACCCGGGTTTTACGTGCATTTTGATAAATTGCCCAAACCGCAACCAAAATTGCCAAATTGCACTGTTCGGCTACATGACTGGCTACTTAGCGTATTTGGAACTAAAGAACTAAGTGGTATCAAAACTAAAAGGAATGAGGCAAATATTTTTTTAAATTTAGTAATATCGGCATTAAGTTTTGTATGCTACAAAAACTACGGTTTTTTTCATACAATTTTGACCGTCCAATTTTGTACTGGCTTCATAATTTTTGTTTAATACCCTCCAATTAATGCAACATAAATGTAATTTAAGATATCGACTGAAGGTGCTTGATGGAATTTCAATATCAAATTTGAATTGTTACAACTTTGTACGATTCCACATGTTTTGTCACTAACGACCCGGGTTTCGCCCTTCCATCTTCAATCAGTCAGTTCTGTTACATCCGTGTGATAGAATGGCTGAATATGCCGAAAGGCGAAACCCGGGTCGTTAATGACAAAACATGTGGAATCGTACAAATTTGTAACAATTCAAATTCAAAATAAATGTATTTGTTAATTCCATACCATCATCTTACAGATGGTTTTTATCGTAATATAATATATTGAGAAACTTTTCGTTGTCAATAAATAAAATAAAATTATGCATTAGTGTCTATTAAAAGGGTCCTAAATGGACCTTTGGTTCGACGTTAATGGTAATAGCATACGACTCTATAATTCAATAATGTGGGTATAGGTTTAAGAGACATTTCGGCAAATTTATATACATTTCTTGATAACGTATGGTCTCAAATATTACAATATGCAAATTTATCGTATTATAAACTTTAAAACCTACCAGATTGTAAATTCTTAGTCGCACATTCACCTTGTGTTTGTATTTTATTCATGACTATACATTTTATCGATTTTAACCTATTTCTGTTAGGTTTTTTTCAGATGTCTTTTTGTAAATACAAAATTCTTCTATAAGATCATAGCGCGTTCCACTCACCAGATTCAACCCAAAAACAAGATTTAACCTAAAAAACTACGTGTACACTTAGCGGTAGCTTTGTGAAAATTTATTTTCAATTAAAAATTAATTACTTTGTTATTCCACGTATTGTGCTGTCTTGTTGATACATCGTCTTCCGACATAATAATACAATCACTTATAACAAAATTACCATTAAGATTTGTTTTTTTACACCACTAACGCTTTGGGTGTAAAGAGTATCGTAAAGTTTGTCATTAGAAAAGTAATATTTAAAGGATACAAATAAGAAATTATGTTAATGAGTATATCATTCAAAAAATCTTTTTTCAAGAACTTTCATGGCTTAAAAACTGCAGGTAAGACTCTTTTATTCGATGATTTTTTAAACGGATATTTTTGTAGACTAATCGATTTAGGTCCCCTGTTTTTTCCTCTAATGGTCGATTGCCTATGCTAGCTGATCACCAGAAGTTAAATATGAAGGCAATCAAAAATCTTACTTAAAATCATTTTTTTATCCAACTTTAAACCCTTACTACATTTGAAGATGGAAAGCGAAAGGTCAAATCACCACCAGTTTTCTATAAAAAACAGTTTCACATAAACATTGATGATGATATTGTCATAGGAACATTATATATAATAACTAAAGCTTTTATTCTAAAAGAATACAACCCACGAATATAAATATATATATATGTTGTAATATCCGTTATATATCCGTATAATATAAATACTTTTTCATTTTCACCCTGTAAAGAACCAACGTTCTGATTCATTATGTTCTCCGCTGGCTAAATATATTCTCCATTATCAAATAAGAACTGTCAAATAATTTTGGCGACTGTTCGTTGTATATTTTGTGTGTGACGGCAATGAAAGCTTTCGTTATCGTTAAGGCCACACAAATACGAGCGTTTGAATGAAAAACGCAATTAATCATATGCCGAATAAAGGGAACATATTTTTATCAGAGCACACATTGACAGGAGTGGTGGCAAAGCGTGCGAGGAAATAAGAATGGGTGAATATAGATTAAGCCGAAGCGTTTGTATAGCGAAATTTCCTCTTACCATTTTTACTAATGCATTAAAATATATCTGTGAAGGTGGAAAAACCTAATTGACAAAATACTCTCTTATCATATAACCTTTCAGAAAAAAGCTTCTTCATAAAATCTCAACCAAAGTCTCCCAACGCTATCCATAACTCGGAGCATGTTCCTATAATAAAGCATTTTACTAAAAAAAAAAATATCAACATGAAACCGATTTAAATGGTTTTTGAATGTATTGATTCTCAAGTAGTAGTAGTAGTAATAGTAAGTTGAAGTGAAATTAAAATTGGATTCGTTTATGAATCCGGTTTATGAATTTACTTTATTCAATCTCGAATGCGCCCACGACCGAAATCTGGTAGAGAATCCCTGATATAAGCTATCAATATTACATTGAAGTGATCCACCCTTCAAGTATAAAACAAATAAACGTATGTTTTAAATTTAAATTGTTGAAAATTTAACCACTGAACATGCTTTGTTACTTTTGTAACAATCTGGATTCCGTCAGGTAAGTCATTTCTATTGCATCCGTGCGACATAATGTCTGAAGATATCGAAAGGCGAAACCCAGGCCGTCAGTGACAGAACATGTGTGCCGTACAAATTTTCATGAATTTGATTGAATCAAAAATTACAAAATTAGATCTTTTTAAAAATATCATCTATTGGTATAGATATGTAGATGATATTTTAGTACTTTGAGGAGGTACCGAAAGGCAACTGCATACCTTTTTGAATAATATGAATTAGATTCATAGTTCAATTCAATTCACAATGGAATTGGGTATGCATAAAATAAACTTTTTAGATTTAACCATTGAACTAAGTAATAATCGTCATAGTTTCAGTATTTACAGAAAAGAGACTTTTAGTGACAATATCATAAGTAGCTCGTCTAGACACCACATTTCACATAAGTTGTCAACTTTTCATTCTTTTATTCATCGCTTGTTGACAATTCCTATTACAGAATCAAATTTCAATTTAGAATTAAACACCATTAAACAGATCGCACTTAACAATGGATACGATGCAAAGTTGATTGATCGACTTGTCTTTAAAAAAACCAAAAAATTAGCTTTATTAAATGTAACCTCGAGCTTGATGATTGATGTTCTCTCCGTTGAAAAACGTTGGGTAAAACTAAGTTATTTAGGCAGAGTTTCTGAAAACATATCCAAGAAGATAGACAAAAAACATTTTAATGTAACTTTTTATAACAATCATAATCTTAGTCGAATGTTAGTTAACACGAAAGACAAAATTAATATTTTAAGCCAAAGTGGTATTTATCTTCTAAAATGTGATTCCTGTGAGGCTAGGTATATTGGTCAAACAGGAAGATCGTTTCATACTAGATTTAAGGAACATTTAGCTTGTGCCAAAAAAGGCGATGAGATTTCTACTTTTGGAAACCATTTGTTTCAAAATAAACATTCATGTGATTTTACTATAAACTACAAAATCCTGCATTTCAATAACAAATCACTGAAATTAGATAAACAAGAAATCCTTGAAATTAATCGATATAAATTTTTGCCTAATTCTAACCTTATAAATGAACAAACTACTTTTGTGTCGTCACCATTGTTATACTCATTAAATTAGATTAATAAATATATATTTCATATAAATATTTTTTTTTTTTTTTGAAAAATGATATTGCCTCCTTTTACTTTATTTTTTTACAGAAAATATTGGAACGCCCCTGACTGACCATATCTTCCCATCTCATCTATTCATCTTTAATTGACTATCATTAAAATTCTCAAGTATTAATTTATTTTGTTCCATTAAGTAGTGAGTGTGGGTTATTTTCGTCATTAAAATTTCCCACTCCTTACTTCCTTACTGATTGTTCAGAGCTCCTAATGGATTATTGATTTACCATAATTGTAATTGTAATTCTTAATAAGTGATTGTGAACATTTAATTTTTATACTAATTTACTTTATTTGTATCAATATTGTATGATTTTTTGTAAATTGTTTCCTAGCTACCTTTAATTCAAATATTTTTTTTTGTTTTGTATAAATAGACTTGTTTGTAAATTGTATTCTATCAGTTGATAATGCTCGCGATGAGCGAAACCGGTCCTGATCAAAAAATATATTGTGGAAATAAGTACAAGTCGTGATCAATAAAATATTTGGAAGTCTACAAAGGTTCAACGTTTCTAAATAAGTACGGTTTGTTAATTTATATTACCACTAGACAACATGAATGTTAAATGAAAATGAAGATATATTTAATGACGAAAACATCTAAAATAATATGGTTGACAAAATTACGTTAAAAACTTACCGTACCAAAATATTAACATGATGTGATGTGACGTTTGTGATATTATCAAAATAAAAAAAAGTCATATGCGACAATATCGCTGATCCCTTAGCGTTTACTTTATTGAGAAAAAAGACTCAATAAAATAGTAATAAATGGCATCAATCTGCGATAAATCTTGATTTTTGGCTTTATCTAAACATTTCTCGGTCATAAATTTACCTATAGAGTTTGACCACAATAAATTTTTGGCAATCGTAAACCGTATTGTTTTTACGTCAAATAAAATCCCGATTTTCTTTGTATTATTTCATACATTTTGGCAGTAATCTTATTTTGCGAGTACTTGCGTATTTTATAGTAGCAGTAATAAAGTTTATTCACTCACAGATAGCTGGATATTCGATGATTGTATGAAGAACAAAGAATATTTTATTTTACTATCTATCACAACACTCACTCATCTAAAACTTCAAAAACTATAATTTCGTAATATGTTAGTCATTTACATCGAAGTTCTATGTGTCCAATCATATATCATTTTAAAAATTATAGGTCAATTATACATTCTCATCTCAATTGATGGAATACGACACAATTTTTAACAGCAATTATTGTTTGGCTAATTACAATAAATGAGCAATAATGATTCAAAAATTGTGTAAAGTAAAAGAATTTTTTCTGTTTATCTGAATATATATTATTTAATATTTTGAATATTTTAACATATAATTTTTTTTGTATCCTTTTAAGCAACGCTGAAAATCCTGCTCCCCACTTATGCATCGTATTTATTTATTTAAAATTAAGAACATAAAAGTAAGAAAGTTATTCCTATAATGCGCTAAGAGAAAGTTATAAACAAAAATTGTAGAACATTGTTACATTCGAATCAATTAGTTGATTGATTTGTAAAAATGGAATCATTTACCGTATAATCATATCATTAAAGATTCGTGATATGAATACAGAACTATACCTGTTGAATGGTCATATTCAGTATTCGCAAGAAGTTTATCCGAATTGTTTTTTTTTTTTTTTAATTTATGAAGAAGTATTAACATGCGCTTTATCATAGGTCGAGCGATCAATTCATAACATGCAATATTTATGAAATATTCTGTTACGCACACATATTAAACATAAAAACGGATCACTAAAGCGCGAATCAAGTGCGTCTCAATCTGTTGTCGTTTGCAATTCTTTTTTACAGTTTTATTTTGTTTGATGACGTAATAAAAAAACAGTCGCTTTAATGCCTAAATTGTTCCCAAAATACTGATTTTTAAAATTTTAGCTCATATTTTTAAAAGAAATTAAGGACATTAGAAACATATATGTCAGTTTTAATTGGACTCTCCGTTGCTATTTGTAAATCAAGTAATTCGAATTGACCGATTGAAACTCATCATAATTAACTAAACTAAAGTTTTTGTCTTTAAATTCTTTCGTTTGCTATCACCGTAGATATATGATTCCTCAAAAACATACTGTAAAATTATAATGAATTAAAGACTTTATTTCACTCACTCTCTGCTTTTCAACCTCAATTCTAAGCTTTCAAGAAATGATGAGAAAGCAATTTTATTTTTGTGTATGATATTACATAATTAGAAATCATTCTCGGATTTATGCGTCTCAGAAACGCTTCGTGAAGTAGCAAAATTTATATCGTAAATTTCATCATGCGTTAAGTTTTACGAAAATTACGTCATAATTTAACGGAAGCTCCTTCTTACACGCATGCGTTGCTATTATATAAATTCAGCGTACGCATTACTGTGAAAATTTATTGACGTAGTTGAAAGATGACCGAAAGAAAATTTCGATAATTATCAAAAAAAAAAACGGAAAATATACTGGAAATACACTGTATGATGAAAAAGAAAATTAATACCAAAAGTTTGTTATTTTGATTCTATTCGTGAAATTTTGATTTTAAGTATTTTTTACATTTAAATTTTCTTGGTAAATGTACAGTGCTTATTTTATTACAAGGTAATTATGGCTTTTGGATTTTCGGAACAGGAGATATACCGGGAAACCTGTTTCTGTAGAACCAGTGTTGCACACCCATACATTGATATAATGGATGAAAATATAATGATACAACTACCCAACTGCCAGGTATATCAACGGCTACGATGGAAACTGGAACTTTGCTGACTGTTATGAGTGGCGCTCGAAAGCTCTCAGTCTCGCCAAATCATTGCACATGAATTATTCAGTTGTATTACAAGAAGTGGTTATTTCCCCTGGGACTCAAACTCATCCCACTAACTTCCGAACGGTCGACTAAACTAGGCCTACCTACTGACGCCAATCAGTGCAGGCCCAGAAATGCCAGCATTAGTTAATATATGCATATAAAAATCATTTTTTGTTCGATCATACAATGTAACGTCAACATACGGTCTAAGTATGCCATCATTATTTTTATAATGGTCATAGATTGCCTTCATAATTTAAATTAAAATAAGCAGATACAATCAAGGAAATAATCTTTAAAATTACCGGACAAAAATTAACTCATACTTAAATCGTTACAATGAACTCTGTAATTATGAAAACTCCCTTATTAATATTGGAATTTACTTGGTAGAAATCCACATAAAAAAGATATAATACATTGCTGTTTTAAATGCATTTATTAAAGATTTACTGATATTACTAGTGAAATTTATTTAATTTCTTAGAAACACTATTAAATATGTAAAATCAAAATTACACAACCGAAAATTCCTCAAAAACTTTTATTACAAAATAAACATGATTTTTCATTTTTATTTAAAGGGTTTATACTATTAGAAATAATTGTCATTTTCTTAAACTAACACGCAATCTAACATAAACGATCTCGTCATCAAATCGTCAATATTTAGGAAAAAAAGGGCCGGACCGTAGAGTTGGCGAGCGATGTAAGATATTATATATATTTTTTTACCGTCTCATACATCTATTTCGTAACTCCTTGACAAAACTGGATCCATGCTACCTGCAAAATTTTATTTACCAAACAAAACTAATTTTATAAATACACTATTTAAAAGAGCGAGCCCGTTACCGTGTGGTGAACGATAGTGTTGGCGACAGTTTTACGGTCTACGGGTGCGAATACGAATTTTTCCACATTTTTTTTCATCAGTATTCGAAGCAATTCAAATATGTAACTTTAAAAATTCTATTCTAAACAGGTTTTTAAACAGTGAGACTTTTTAAAATTTTCTACCTAGAGCAGAGATTGACATAATTACACTGAAGGTTCATTTGTTGCACATTGTTGGCGAAAATAGTAAAAAAATATTATACTTATTGGATATCACTTTTAAGGTGTTAACTGTCACTTCTTGATAGAAAGGCATGATATTTTAAATAATAAAAACACATTTATTAGTACTTATTTCCACAATGTTTTTTTTATCAGGACCGGTTTCGCTCATCGCGAGCATTATCAACTGATAGAATACAATTTACAAACAAGTCTATTTATACAAAACAATACTGGATGATACTTATTGGATAATTCAATATTTCTTGTCAATTAAATAAGCTTTTAATTTATAACACGGTGAAAAAATAGCAATGTATTAGTAGTTCTGACGATGGCGTGAGCCGAAATAGCTATCAACTATATTTGTTAAAAATAATTTTGTAGAACTAAAATACATTGCTATTTTTTCACCGTGTTATAATGGAGTTCTACCACGTGAATGCCAAGTCAATCAATAAACTTTTAATTTATCTCTAATTTTAAAACAAGTTTCAATAATTTGCGTAATATTTTTTACTAATTCAATTTGTTTCATATACCGGAATAAGAAACGGTAACAGTTAAGTAAAAAAAGATACAGTGTTAACAAAAAAAAAAAAAAACCGGGCACGCCATTGTGATTTACGGGCACTTTAATGAAAACAGGTGAGGTCTTTGTGTAGGGTTGGGATTATTGAGAATAACAGGGTTGTTAATCCAGAAGTGCGATGATTCTACCAAGCTCAGACTTCAATTGATACAAATTGAAGGCTTTACTGTGGGAAACGGATTAGAATTATTCGATTCTCGATATTGATTTTCTGACCACAATGCGTAAAAATATTGTAGATATTTACTAAACCATTTTATTTATTTTTTAAATAAGTGTTTTTTTAATCGATATAAAATATAGATATTTGAGAAAAAAAATTCCAGAAGAATTTTTTGTTGATCTAACTGTACTACCTCTTTTTCTTCAAAATTTATCAGGACCAGGACACAAATTCATGTAAAGTAACCACTACGTCTTATTTTTAGGAATATTTTAACTTCAACTGTTTACAATCCATTTACCAAATGAAGCAATCTGTCTTAAATGGGAATCAAACTTTATAATAATGGGTAAAATATCAACGCACATAGTTCTACAATAAGATGATATGTTTTTTGTGGCTTTTTCACAATCAATTAATTTCCAGAATCATATTCATTCTATATTGTGGTGCGTTTGCATTACACAATCCACAAATATATACTTTTAGAAATGATTGCTCAGTGATTATTTTGTTTAATAATTGAATTAAGCTTAATGTTTTAATTAATAAAGGATGAAAAGAATTTTGAAATTATTTAAACTATCAACAACGATTTGAAGTTTAAACAAAACTAGCTTTGAAAATAGTCTGAATTTGATTTCATTTGTAATAAAAATTTCTCAAAAATTATGGAATATTCATTTGAGAACCTATAATTTTTAGATGTTTGATGTGAGCAGTGAGTGTACTTTGATGGAGTTCCTTTCAATCAACTAATAATTATCCATATAATAAGGCCACATTTTTTTACTTTTTGAAGATTTAAATGTTTATTGAAAGTTTTTACGATTCTTCAGGCATTTTATCACACGGAAGCAATGTGCTACCGTATTTAGAAGTGAAGTTGATAGGAGCACTGAGTTTAAACAGTTCATGTTTGATATTGAAATTCCATCAAGCACCTTCAGTCAATATCATAAATAGTATTTTTTATATTATGTATAGGTTTGGAACATTTTCGGGTACGCACCTGTATTTTTTATGAGTATTAACAATGTACATATATATTCCTTTGTAGCGTAAACATCTTCAATAAAAATCACGATTTATTATGTACATGAAATTCATGTTAGCCCCCTGAAAGGGACAAATGGAGTGAATTCTACTTAATACGAACCCATAAAACGAATTTTATTTACAGACGTATTTGCCATATTTATATTTTCTGAGGTCACATACTTTGCCCGAAATAATCTCATAAAAATTACTTTAGTAAAATAACGAAAGGTTTTTGTGATGAATAAAATGCTTTGAAGTAATAAACGTTAAAATATTACAAATTTATGAAAAGGAGGTCGGATTTTTTTTAAGGATATTTTTACTCCGAAAATGAACTGAGCGGTGCAAATTTTATTGATACTTGAAATTTTAGATACGCAAGGGTAAAAACAATTTTCAAACCGATTCCTTAAGAATTTATAGCATACATTAAATATTAGTAAGAAGATGTAAAATACTTACAAAGCATTTCATTAAAAAAATCAACATTAAACTTTAATTTAATGTAAAATATCACATAATTTGTTATTCATCCGGATGACTTATATTTTTATACTAAAAAAATGTATATTTAAAAAAAAATAATATTTTTGTGGATTTGGGTTTCGAGTCACTCTATGTTTTAAATCTTGTCAAGATAATCTCACCGATAAAACATACATACTATGATATTAAAATATATATTATCAAATGATTTTTTGAACAGAAAATAAATTTGATAATTTATTTTTTTCTTGCTTTTCTGGAACTGACATATAAAAGCGAAAATTTACTTAAAATTTTGCTGATTTTTATTTTATAAATCTTTGGCATTGTGTCATTGTAATTATTTTATTTGATTTTATATTATATGTAATCTGCCTTTTTTCAATACCTTTCAATCCTCTGATTGTGATTGAAGGAATGATTTTTACTCAGATATATTTTATGTGTCTTTTTAGCTATATCTTTCATTATTTATTTACAGTTAATGCGATATTGAATTTCTTCTCACAAAATTTTATAATGCAAATAAACTGGTCTTCATACCGTTAGCGGAGCTTAAAATTCAATTATTATTTTAGTGTAAAGGTTGTGTTTATAACTGATGTAAGAAAATTTCTATGATTAAAAAAATATGAAAATTTACTGCCTTAGTTGTGATATATACATATATATATATATATATATGTATATATATAAACACATATATATATATATACATATAGAAAATGTCATACACATCACACAATATAAAATATTTCTTGTCACTTATATCAGCGAGTCAATCTCCTATCAATGAATTATATTCGATTATGTTGTATACAGTTTGCAAGTTTTATTTTGGGATGAAACTTAAACGCTTACATTTACTATTTGGCTTCTGAAAATATGAAACAAATCACCTTCTCACTCACCTTACGATTTGACCAATACTTATAATTTATATCAGTTGTAGAAAATGTTACGTGAAAGGTAAGAAAATATTTTTTTCATTTAGTTGATAAACGTTTCCACTGAAAAGTATTTGTAAATATGCCATATTAAGAACAACCTTCTTTGTTTCCTCAGTCACGCGTTTTATTCCATCCATAAATAATATGACAGCATGTATAATTTACAAACAGTATTCTGTTAAGGCAAAAAATGACCCTGGTTAGATTGGTAAAATAATAATGGCAATGCGACACCGCTCGTTTTCAATTTCTCGTCATGAAAATTATTTATTGCTATGAAAGCGAGCGTTGCTGAAAACATTCTTCGGGAAGTCCGGGAAATGATTTCGCTAAATATTTCTAAAGTCGTTTGTGCCTCAAATCAGCAATTCACAAACTGTTTGCTCATAAATATTGCTGCATAACGTTTTTCCAAATGATACAATTTCGATTAACTGTATACGGTTTCATTTTTATAGATGGTTGATGTTGACATGTTTTTCTTTAAAACATTACAATAAAAGCCATATCTATGTGTATAACAAAATATTATTTCGGCTTAGGTAAATTCACACATTTTTAAAAATGTTTTTGCTATTAAGTTATTCTTTCGAAAATCTCAGTAAAATCACATTAAATTATTCTGCAAGGCAAAATATAAATATGACACTTGAAAAAATAACAATGTTTTAGAGAACTAAAATACACTGCTGTTTTTCCATCGTGATATAAGAGAGTTCTACTTACCAACTATTAAAATAAAGATCATAAATAAAATTCCGAAAATGTTTCAATATTTTGAAATTAAAAAATAAACGATAAAAAAGTATGATGTTTAAGAATGTGTGTTTTATGAATCTAAGGTGGAAAAAGCTCGACACGCGACAATAGCTTTTGGGAGAGAATAGCAAACGCTCACAATAAAATAAATAAGGCTGTTTCCATATTTTGTTGTCAAGTTGTTTTGATGTTTGATCGCGAACTAAAGAATGAAGAAATTGTCGGCGAAAATGAAATTGATCAAAATTGGCTGTTAAAAGTGTTTGATGTTTGGCAATGCTCCATTGTAGGGAGAAAAAAATGGATTTTAACAAGACATTGTTATAAAGAACGAAACATTTGAAGTAAACAGATTTTTATCAAGCAACACTTATTCCTTTTATTTTACCGCTACTTCATTGTTTGTACGTTTTAAATACATTCTGTTAATGCTAAACTATATTTGAATATAATAATTACTATTTTTGTGCTTCAAAAACGTTATGGAAATACTTTGTATATACCTGACAAATTAACAGACAAGGTCGTTTATAATTACTTATTGTAATGAGTATGTTCCACATTATTATATTTCTGTACATTTTTTTGTTTACACGTTATAATTAACAAATGTAACAGACGGTATAATAAATGGAGGCATAAGGAATCCACATTATCTAGAACCTTTAGATTTTATCAAGCGGCCTTACAGATGAAAACGTTAATTAGCTAAGGTTTTTTTTTAAGATAATCAAATATAATTTGTTTACAACAGATGTTTTTAATTTACTTAATGCACACAAAAAATATAATAATTTGTAACCGTTAGAAAAACAAATATTAAAAAACCATCGTAGCTGTGACTTGAATGCGCAACCTATCTTTTATTCAATTTTACATATTACATGAGTGAATGGTTTATATATTTGTCGAACGACGATTCTGTGTTCGTGAAATATGCGTCTGCTCAGTTTTCTTTGCTTATTCAAGTGAATATGAATTTAGTCAACTTTACTACGTTCTTCCTTTTCCAAGATACAAATAAACTAGCTTGTCTTTGCAAGACCAAACTTTTTTAGACCTTAGAGGAGAAACGTTAGACAAGAATGTGCATAAGTAAATATTTTATCATCGTAAATATTTATTATCACTATTCCTTGAGATATTTAAAAAAAAAAAAAAATTAGCGCACAACTGTGGATTTTCTTTTTTAAATGATACCTAGTACGAACCAAAATCATTTTCGTCGTTTCATTCAAATGCATAAACAAAACCTAATGAGAGACTTCTCATCGCTAGCGATATACGTGCTGAACATTTATTTGTTCCCTTTCTCCCATGACTATAATACTCGTCATATCTGCAATTCAGAAGGGTAATCGCACAGGGTAAATGACGACATTAATACGCTGGGTATGATTACATAAAGTTTGAGTATGCGCACTTACATTGTCCATTTTTCGTTTAAGAGAGACGTTAAAATCTCCTTTACTCAAGCATTCTGTTGATTGTATTTTCGAAATAACTATGTTATGTACGATTAAAAAATTTAGAAAGTTTCTCTAGAAAACATTTAAAATGATATTTAATGGCTTAGATAAATTATTGGATTTTTACAATTATTAAATTATTTCTTCTACGGTTGCATTTTAGTTTGACTTACACCATGGATGATTTAATAACAGCTAAAAGATAATTAAAAAAAAATTACCATTATTTTTACTACCGAAAGATACAATATATTCCGATAAAACGATACATTACGTGTGTAATATATTTTATGACAATTCATTGAAAACTTCAAAAAGATGAAAATGATCATTAAGTGAATTAGATTCTTCTCGTATTTTAGTATAAACACATGGAAAATCAAAGTGTAGACGCACAAAAATAACGTTTCATGTTTTAAAAATAACAATGTTACAAAATATTGGTATTTTTTATACTAAATAATATTTAAATGGAATGAAAATATAAAAAAAAAACTAATATTTTCCAAAACAACGTATCAATTATTTGAACATAAAATTATTAAATAATTTTTACTCGTAATGTGTTAATTCTTACTTATTGATGGAAATTTATATTTTAAGAAATAAAAACACATTTTATAGAATTTATTTCCCCAATAAATTTTATAATCAGAACCAGTTCCGCTCATCGCGAGCATTATCAATTGAAAGGATACAAATTCCATGCAACTCTTTTTATAACAATCTCGAATTCAAGTAAGTAAGTTTACAAAGCCATGGGTTCAATAACTATGAAAATAGTGTAAAAGAAGTGATACAATATACATACCAAAAAAGAAACTTAATTTAAATATTAATTGTTAGCAATGATAATTTGCAAATAACATTAAGTTAAATCAATGATCCATTAGGAGCTGAGAACAATCGTGAATCACTCATTAGAAAGAATATTAAGTGGGAAATTTTTGTACTCAAAATAATATGCACTTAAAAACATTTTGTACCATAATATCAATAAATAAAATTCTAATGATTTTTCGTCTAATTATAATTACTTTTTTTAGATTTATATTGAAAACTCACGACATAAATTATGATTATTATAAAAAGTTACATTAAAACATTTTTTATCTATCTTCTTAGATATATTTTCTGAAACTCTGCCCAAATATTATAGGTTAATTTATAACGCCGTTATATAATAGAGGCTTCATTAACCATCTAGCAATGGATATGATACAAAGTTCTAAATTTATATTTTTCGTTAAAAAAGCATTTAAAAACATTTCAACAACCCATAATCTAATTCAAGTTGAAACAGAAATTTTACACGTTTCTACTCTAAGTTCTATTGCATGTAGCACGAAACTTTTAACTATTCGATGTGCATTTTCCAAGGAAATAGTATTTTGTTATGAGGATCAGATCCACTACACGTCTCAGCATTTACAAATTGAAGTTTTTATATCATAGCGCATTGCGGCTTGAGGTCAACAATACAACTTTGGTAGGAAAATTATTTTATGAAGCTAAAATATACTCTACATTGAATTAGAAATATTATATGAAAATAGTGCATTCGATATTTAACATGAAAATGTGAATAAGAAGTAACAGGTTAGTAACATTTAATCAAAAGAAATCTCATTTTCTGCAGATCATTTTCTTTAGTTAATCAAACTGAGTCTCAAATACAATATAAAAATAAGTTGATAAATGCTGTTGACATTTACGAATCAAAAGGCTAAAAAATAATTTGTTTCAACTACCAATTTTAGAAGGAAGCCACTTTTATGCTAAAAATATTTTTCATTTGTAGACTTCCACTGGTCAAAAATCAAGAAATCGCAACCAATTACTTAAAACTCTAAATAGTTATACATCTTAAATATCTCAGACGTTTTTTTGTATTATAATTCGTGATTGAAAATACATACTATTTTTAAATATCATGTTATAAGAAAGTTTAACTCTCTCTGACACAACAATATTATAAAATGGGAAGAAGTTAATTTATGTGTAAAATAATAAAAGTTTTTAATTAAAATTACAATACCCAATTACTTTAAGCTCAGTCTAGAAAAAAAAAATTAAAGAACTACGATTAATTACATTAGTATCTTGCTAAAAGTATTTTAAAAATTCTCCGCCGCTTGATTTTAAAAAATACAGAGTGCAACAGAAAGGCATTGAAAAAGTGCAACATGTTCCATAAAGCGCACTTATTATACGTCTCTCATCATTCTAGTACTTCAGTCCACTTTTTACTTCTGGAATATTTTTATGAACAACATCTTTGCTAGACACGAGTAGTCAACATTTGGATAACCACGTCCCAATATGTATATAAAATATATTTTATGTTGGTATTTTATCAAAGTTAATTAGGTTTTTAATAATTAAAGCTGGAGAATATTGTATACTCTTGAAACCGCGGAAAGGATTATGATAAAATTAGCAAGAGTGTGTTGCCGAATATGTCATATTTTAGAAAATTGGTACCTCAAACGATTCTCCAAAAAACGTTCATATCGCGTTTAACGGTGATAGTGGTCAACCGGAACGATAAATTGTTATATCTTTGCACGGAAGATGACCAAATATTTGAGAACTTATGAGAACAAATTCATGTGAGGACATATACAATATTCTTGTATACACTGCATAGCTCGTTTCAAAATAGTCCGTTTGGAGCTTTACTTTTTTTTATATTAATTATATCGGAACTTCTATAACGTTGTAACTAGGCCACAATTGCTGACTTGATAACATTGCCTGATGATATTTATTTAAATTGTGGTGTCATTTTGACCTCCAAAGTACTCGGTTCACTTTACTATACTATTACCCTTTTCGCCTGGCATGTCTGTAAGAAAAATGATAATTTAATTAACAAAATTGATAACAAGCTATCAGCCTATATTATTTATTAAGAAAGAAAATAAGTTTTGGCTGAATTGTTTTTTTTTCAAATGGTTCTTTCAGGTTTCAAATTATTGATTGTAAACAAAAATGTGTCAAGTATTTCAGCAATGGAAATCAATTCCAAATTCTTTTTTTATAGTTATGAACCAAATAAGGTAAAACATTAATGTTTTACTTTTTCGATTTTGTATAGTTATAAGCCTCTGGCAAAAAATAAATGTAGGTAAGTTGTTGGTATATATTTATTTCTCTGAGTTTTATTTTCACAAGGAAATATGAATGCTACCTACATCTAGGAGCTATTATGAAACATTTTATGCGGATCATTTCTGAACATTAAAAATAACATCCTTTTTGTATTGATTTATGGCGGTTCCATGGAAATGTAACACATAAAAGTCTTCACATTATAAGAACAGGTAAGGGAAACAATCACACTATTGCAAGGGTCTCAGGAAACCAAGATTTTCTTAAGCTCGAAATATCTTTGATCGATATTTAATTTAAATAATAAAGACACAATGTAATAATATTATATCAAGTATTAATAAGACGTTTTGACACCCAAAACGGAGGGGAAATTTGGTTAAACAAACTATAATACATTTTTAATATTTTTCTAATATAAAGCAGTAGGCGCATCGCTGATTCAAATCCCCAAATGAGAACATTCATTTCTACATTTATCAATCGATTTATGGGTTTGTGGTCAAAGGTAAATACCACTTACTATGCGGACCCTAAAAATGTAGCAAAAAGAAAGCGATAAGTACTTTTCTAGCTCCATCTTTTTTCCTAAAATGAAATTTAGTGAAAGCGAGAGATTTTTACTGCATTGGGATATCAGGTAGCTTCAATGTTCCATGAAACCTTTAAATTCTGAAAAACAATTCGCTCATATAAATATTATGTTCCTCTTCATTGACGTCTAGAATTTTTGGCTTCCATTGTGTACTGATGTATACCATAAAATATGTTACATACCAAAAGACAAATTTTATCTAGTATAATAATTAATTTGTATTAAGAGTTAATTTGTCAACATAGAAATCACAATTATTTTTTTCTTTGAGAAACAAGTTCAACGGTTTCGAAAGAAAACAGTAGCAACTACAACGTGTGCATTTTGGAGAATAGTTCTCATTTCTATCAATTTTGGTAAGAGTTTTTTTATATTCCGAATTGGCATGTACTATGTAGAACTCCATTACAACACTATTATATTACATACAAAATTCTATACCACTAAAATACATTGCTGTTTTTTCACCGTGTTGCCAATTTTTTGTGATTGGGCACTACAATTTTTTTTAAATATAAATAAACATATTCCACATTAAATGTTTTCTAATAGCATTAGATAGGCAATTGGTATATTGAAAAAAATTTACTATCAAATTCAAATCAATTATGTTCATAACTTGCAGCATAGTTCAATAACGACAGAACAAAATAAAAAGTATACGTAGTATCTTTTTTTTACTAAGATCTTCTAGGATACAAATAAAGATCAATCAAATAATTAAACTCTTGGCATATCTAAGCATTCCATCTTTGAATCCAATACAATTTTTTTTAATACCAATAGATGAATGGCAATGTTTAAAAAAAATTAATTGTAGATTTTGTGTTTCCTATAATATCTTTTAAATCTCAATGTGTTAACGAAGCTGTAATCTAATAGCAGGCTTTTCCAACGATAAACTAAATATCCGATGGATCCTCTACTTCACTTTGTCTGTGGTCCCTCACTACCACCCTTATACCCTCTCCACAAATGTAAGTCTCCTGTCTGAGGATGCAGATTTATTGCTAAAGGTGCGTTGAACTGGCTAAGGGTGTATTTGAACCCTGAAAATAAAGAGAAATTTAGAAGTTTTAAATAACTTAAGTAAAATGACCGTGGGAACGTTCGTTGACCTGAGATATCTTCGTATGTTTATATAATATGTCGGATATAACATTTCTACACAAGCAATATCACAAGACTTAAATTATCATTATACTGCTACCATCAATATTTTAATAGTTCTGAAGGTATGAGCCGAAATAGCTATCAACTATATCTTATTAAAAAAAAATCTTAGAACTTAAATACATAATGTAGTTCTAGTAAAATACACGTAATGGAGTTCTATCAAGTAAATGCCAATTCAATCAATAAATATTTTAACTTAAATAATCTCACTTGTAATTCAATTTTGGTTGGTTCAATAATCAGAAGAGTTTATGAAATGAACCATTTTTCGTAATTATTTTGTAAAAGTTATTATTTGTTAGAAAAAAATCACTATGAATAAATTTAATTTCAGTCAAAAATCAGTCGGCAGCTAAATAATTAGTTTCGAACTAGCAATGTCGTAAATAGTAGAACAGTGATGTACGAATCAAAAATTTTCAAGATTATTTTCTGTTTTATTTCATATGAAGCAAAAACGACTTTATGATGGCGTTATATTGTATTACAGTATTATAATAACATACGTAATCAACAAACACTTCTAGTATTTTATGATTGTTGAAGTTACGAATCAAAGTAAAAGCATTAGACATTGCTAGCATCGTTAAAATTTCAATAAATATATAACCCTTACAACACACAACGGTTCAAACCATAGTTTATAAAAAATTGAATTGTTGAAACGTTGTACGTTTCCACATTTTTTTGTGACAAATCCGGGTTTGTTACAAAAGACTGAGTCTTGAGACATTCTATCACAAAATCGCAACAAAACTGACATTAAATAAATAGTTACTTTTGTTGTATACCAGAGGAGTTAATGACAAAGCTTTTTATGCAGCAATTGAACACCGTCATCCGAGTTAAATAAATGTTTTTCCGATAACGAATGGTTGGCACGGATCATAAATTGTTTTATCAACATATTTTAGAAATAAACAGAGGTCAATTATGAAATACATATTGTATTCTTAACGACCCGCTTAATCATCCCGATTCCCTTGTTATATTCCTTGCGTGAGATTAGTTCAATGAGGCGACAATCGCATAAATTAAATTCCTTTATTACATCTCCTGTTTTTTAATTCCCACCGTTACCCATCAATTTGAAATAATTAGGTATATTTCAGCATAAAATTACCCAATTGCATGATACTTGATTATTATTTTTCGTAGAATCCATTTATCAAAGACTCATTAACAGTATTTAGTGTTTATAAAAATTATCACAGGGAATTGAGTACCATTATTATTAAATCAATAAAATTGAAAGTAAATTTAGTTATTTGTTTTGATCATAGCCTTAGAACCTGAGTCGATATCATAAACTATTATTTATATATTAAAGTATATAAATCACCGATTATTTTCTCTTAATATTCAGCCAAAGTCATTTTCTTACATACAAATCTTCAAAATTATATTTAATACATCAAATATAATCGTAATCTGTAATAAGTAAAATATAATATCCAAGCCAGTCAGTATAGCTACCATAGCTGTAACCTTAATTTTATATTACAGAAGGAATATATAACCATAAGCGAAAATCAGTAACAGTGTGCTTTTTAATACAAGCCTTTTATAACAGCAAATAACATTTACGATCGTATTCCACGGCCTTAAAGAACAAATTCAAAGATGAAAGAAAATTTACAACTAAAATAGTAGATGAGTTAAAACAATGCTTGGAAAAGTTATCTTGGATTCAAATAATATAAGAAACGTATTACAAGGACGAGTGTATTGAGTATCATAATTTTCTAAACATTATACATTTCGTGACAAATTTTTTTCATTCTTTCTAAAATTCATTCTGTTTCCTGCACTGTTGACTGCATTAAGCGGAGTGCAGGTGGTGTGATAAATTATAAGCGAGGCGACACTTTGATTTATCTGCAATGTTTTCTCTTTACTTCAGTACACTGCTAAGCTTTCGGACACCTGCTGCGACCCTTTTCCCGTTCGAATTGTGAACAGCTGGTGCCTGAAACGTGTTGACGATACTCTCCAAATCGTGATATTTCAATTTAAATAAATCATGTGAAGTTTATCTGTCAATTCATTATGGCATAGATCGTCTAGAAACTTTACAGTTACTAAACGCTCTACGCCAAGGACAATATACATTTTTTTTAAGATTTCCAGATGAAAATTCATAAAACCGAAATCGATTTACATTTTTCCTAACATTTGTATTTTTAATACATTTTTATTACGTTGAAGATCATTTAAAATTGAATTAAACTGCTTTCATATTTTCAAGATATACTTTAATGTGTATGAAAAACATGAAAATAAAAGTGGTTTTACAATATAATATAAACTCTACATAGACCATAGAGCATATGGACTCCTACTGAGGCATCTCAACTTCTTCTTCAAAGAAATTAATGGAAAATGTTTACTTATCATGAAATAGGGAATGAGTGCGTATATTATATTTGAAAAGATTGCATGTAATATATTTTCAAGATATTTTCACAGTTTCAAAAATTCAAATTTGAAATTCCATCAAAAAAATTATTTTGGAATAAGTTACCCGCTCCTAAGTTTTTTGCTAGATCTCTGATGAGAATGAGGTATAATATGAATAATTTCAAACCAAACAAAGAAAAAAGTTTTTCATTGATTGTACAAATGTTTTTAAATTATATGATTTGAATAATTCGAAGCTGCTGGACATAATTTATTATTAAAGTTATTTTAAATTAAATATGCCTTATATTGGAGTCTGTGTTCATTTTTATGGCTATGATTGCAATACTAAATAATTTGAATAATTAAAAACTGCTAGACCATAGCAATTTTTTAGTATATTTTTAAATTATTTGAGCAGAATAACTGACGTCAACAAAATAGACTTAATTAAACGTAAAAAAAGAGTTCTTATCAACAAAGCATAAAAGTAATAAAGAAAGATCGAGCTAAGAAAGTAATTTAGTCCGTTGGACAAATTTAAAATTAAAATTCTTTACTAGAGAATAATGGAAATTTTTATGCAAATGGTTATTTACTCGGGAATGGAATAGGATGACCCCTTGAAGTCTCGTTAAATCAGCGATTCTTAAATTATTTATTTAATTTTCTTGTTATAGAATAATCACTATCGCTCAAGATTTATTTCAAGAAAAAATTACATTATTTGCAATTAATTTTGTTAGAAATATATTGTATTTAACTTTCCCGGTTCTAGTCCGATAGTTTTGCTGTCAAAAGTTAACTCTACCGCGATACTCCTACTAAAAAATTGAATCCAATATATTGTTTCCGAAAACAATGGAATTAAATTAAATGCAAAGGAGACTCAAAATTGAACGTCACCACTTATGTGCCCGAAAATTTTGAACGTCGTTGGTCGAACTTATAAAGTCGACTTTTTTTACTATTGCTTCGTTTTATGAGATACGTTTTTGTAAACAAATTTATCTGATATTAAAATGGTTCAATTACATAAATAACATCTGCAACAGGCAATAGAGAAATTTTCCATAAAATAATTATATCTTCAAAATATGTTAGCAATAAATTAAGATATCATATTTAAAACGTACAAAATTAATGAATTTAGCAAAACTGCATAAAATTTTAATGATTTAATTGAAAGTATGATTAGTATTTTCGTTTATTATAAAAAAACAGGTTTTATCCGCAGACCATAAAAACACTTGAACTCAGCCTTGTGGGAGCTTAGTTTAAGCTATAATAATGACTTACACTTTTTAAGAAGTGCTGCATGATTAGATAAAACCCAACTTATTTCATGAAGAAAAACCTTATCATTCGATTTCCAGACGTCCTTTAATTTTCTTAAAGAAGATTGCCGTATTAAATGTCACGACGAATATTATTTCAAATAGGTACTCAAACAGATAATACTTTGAAAAATTTACTCGAACTCAACACTAAATAAATACTTCTTATATTTTGGAAACGAAATAGGATACATTTTTTGAAAAAAAAAGAAATGTATTTTATGGTGCCATTTTCAATGACTTTTAATTTTTTGAAATTAATGAACTGAGATGTAAATTGTCAGATTTTGCGTTAATGATATATAAAAATCGGTAAAACAGAAACGCACAAATAGTATTTATTCCCTTCCAATTTTAAAATCCAGCATGTGCTTATACAAAAAAACTTCAAGATGATTGAAAAACATTTCACACATGACTCAAATTTCACCAACGTAAATTTGAAAATTCGCAATCTAAAGTTCATTTAAATGTCACATTGTTATTATCAAACGGTGTATGTACTTGATTTGTCATTAAGATAAAAATTAACATAGAAATTTAAAAAAAATAGTTAAATAACCACCAGATTTTAAAATTGGCTAGCGAATACTACTAAGTACGGTGTGAGAGTATTTGCCATAATTATATCTAAACATTTTATCTTGAGGGTCGGCTTAAGTGTAACATTATGACTCCAGTAGACAATTTGAACAAGAAATAAATCGACTTAAACTATTCGTCTATTTTTGTCAAAGTAATTAAGGAAACAAAATATAATTCAAATATTTTTATTATTTAAGTAATCTTGATGTGCTAGGCACGTTATCATTATTGAATTGGAAGAATAAAATATAATAAAAAAGCACATCTTATTTTACACGCATCAATAAATGTATTGAAAATCTATATATGAATGTGTTCGTTCTGGGAATCGAAGCCATAAAGGTAAAATTAGTAATTTTTGGAGATACATATACGACGTAATATAATATGATATTATGTAATATTTTCGATCTTGGCAAGATGGAAATCCTGCAAAGATCAACCAGATTTCAAAACGATGATACACTTAATCTTTCACGTAGGTATATAAGCTGTCGATGTGAAACATACTACCTCTTGACTAAACATAAAAATAAATTGAATAATGTAAGCCGACGGATGAATCAAGAAATATACTAGTAAGTCGATCTTTGATACGGCGAATTTTTGGAAGGAATTTATTTAGAAAACATAATTTAGAAGCATATTAAGAAATATCTCATTTTGGTGAATAAAACTAAAAAGAGACAGTAAATTAATTATCTTGACAGTTCTAATGCAATTTTTTTAATGCATATGATAATGATTTATTATCATTATGCCGAATAGAGTAATAGCAAATATTATTTTTTGATCATTTTCACGGCGCATTAGTTATTTAGTATCTTTCCGTAATATTCAATAAACCGATTTCTTTAATGTCATTCGCGCATGTAAATTTTAAAAGTATCCTTAAATTATTCGCTCGACGATCTATGCGAAGTGTTATCTGAACACGTTCACGACGGCTTTTCCAGTGGTGAATAATAATTTTCCAGAAAATCACCTCTGCGAGCGCTTCCCACAGAGGAGCGTTTTTCCATTTCCACATTACCGTAGCCGTTTTAACACCTTCTAGAATGCACGGATATTTATATCTTTATAGTTTGATTGAGTTAATCTAATTAATTTAAAAGTTTGTTATAAAAAGCCTTAATTATCAATACCCCTTATCAAATATTTATTTATTACATCGATATGCAAAAATTCATAAAATAATCCGAGGAGTGAATGATGTGCATGATAATGGTCTTTTTATTATAATTGGACGATCAAGAAGCCTTTATAGAAACAAAAATACTTGCAGTAAAACAATTGTGAAAAAAAATAAATAATATTTGTATCTCTTCATTTTTAAATTAAATAATGTAATCCGTAACTGTTCGAATATTAACGATTTGTAAATGTATATTACATGGTCAGACCAAACGCTCTGAAGCTATTGTATGTAATATTCTTAAGGGCCATAATGAAACTTTAAGAAGTCCTTTTTTACAAATCAGTTTCGTCACCATTAAAGTAGAGAATTCTATATTATATATATTTGATTGCCAAGAACCTGTTTTGACTCGTGCCACACACGTGTTTTGGGTAGTGTTGTACCCTTGCCACAAATAATGTGTGAAAAAAAGAAAATTTTGGTCCACATTTAGTTGTTTTTATAACAAACAACGTAGTGTCAAAATAACTGTCGATTATGAAATTGTATAATCACTACGCATTTCGTTAACTTAATTCATTCATTGATTGATGTAAAACTTATCTACTTATATTAAAATTCTTAATAATTTTTGGTTCATGATTATTTAATTGATTAATTCGGTATTTGTCCTTGGGGTGTTGAGCAGTGATCTCATTTAGTGTGTAGCCACTTTATGCGAATACTTTACACGAGAAACGAAAGAAAAAAATGGAGGTAACGAAGATTAGAAACATAACGGAAGCGTCGCAAAAAGAGAGGCAAGATCTGAGTCTACCGGCTTGTGTTGTCGCGTCGCGTCGATGCGAAATAATGCTAAAAGCGTTTTTATTTTATAAGACACGACAGAATAAAACGCTTTCCTTCACGAAAATTCAACGCCAGAAGGCAATAAAGAATAATATGTTATTAGATTTTTGAAATCCAAATTCCTTGCAAAATCAAGAAATATTACTTCATTGAATCTTAACGCGGCTTATTTCGCATTAAGCAAAAAAAAATCATTGGCATTAATATCAAATTTTATAAATTACACGAATCAAAAATTTACATCAAAATTTTGTATGATATCATGGTGTTTAAGCGCGTTGCATAGTTATTTTATCATGATCTTAATCAATACAGTAAGCTTAAATTTGTTAACTTCTAGAATACTTAAATAATAAATAAAGAATTTTTAAGTGTTTAAGTGCAAACACATTGGAATAGATTACTTATTTTTTACACTTGGGTGCCAGTATTTATATATTGCATATGCGTTGCAAAAATTACGATTTATAAGTTTATTGCTTCTGGCAAATAGGAACGATTTACAGGTAATAATATTGTAAATTGGTAAAGAAGTTTCCGAGTTAGCTATAATAAAATCTACTTTAATACGTTATAAAATGATATTTGTCTGAACTCAGTCTCGTCGAAGTAGAATATGTTAGCATTCGAAACATCAATGTTGAAGATTGATAATTGAACAATGATTTTTAATTAGTGGCACCCCAATTGGAATGTTGGATCAACACTTCAAAAGAAGAGTCAATTCATGTACACGATTCCTCAAGAAAAAACAGCAGTAACATTCAGTTTAACATTTTTAAGGATTGCAGATTTCAAATAGTCGAGAGCAAATTGTAGAAAAATTCTTTTTCATAATCGACGCTTTAGGAAAAATAGTGAATTTAAATCCATTGATATTCGATTTTTAGTATTTATTTTATAAGAAATATTTAATCATCTTTTAAAGATGTTTAAGGGAAAAGTTTTTGATTTTACAAAATATCACTCGATTTATATGGTTTCACTTTTTTGTTAAAGCTTTTATTTCAAAAATCAAACTGCTGTGAATCTGACAATATGGGGTTCAGATCAGTTACCCTTAGGCTATACAAAAATAAACCAATATTTTATCAGCTACGTTTTTCATACCGTTTAATGTTTACTTATTATAAAACACACACACATAATGTATAGCCTATTGAAAATTCATTGTAGAAAATTGCAATTTCAGAATGGTTGTGTAAATAACGAATTTTTAATAAAAATATGGATTATTTAATATTCCTAAAACGCTTGATGAAATGAAATCTTGTCATGTATCTTCAGTGTTATCAAATGATAATTATTATGTTATTCGTCTGGTGAGAAAAAAACTAGGATAATATATTTATATATAACGTATGTTTTATCTTTGCAGCTAATAATATCAATTTCAATCATATACATTGAATTATAAATTTTAAAATGTAGTCTTTATTTATCATTAGAAAAATAATATTGACGAATATATTAATTGAAAAAAAATCCAAAACAATCGTTATTTTCCGATTGATTTATAGACTTTTAAAAGGCATACGTGTCTCTGTTTTTTTTTATATTTTGCCGATCTAAAATAGCTAGTCGTCGCGAGAACGATTAAGTAACCACTTCTCTTGCCCTAGCTCTATCACTTAAAAAAGAAGGTTGATAAACTGAAAAATCAGCACTCAAAACGCATGTTGACATACCTCCATTAGTATGCAATAGGATCTGTTGAAAAATAGGTTTTGCTAATTTCTTCTAGTCTTTCGATTTGCCAAAAGGGATAATTAATTTGATGCTTTCTATCTTTAAGGACCGAGATCGACAAAGCTTCTAGCGCACATTTATGTACAATACACATTTTTGGGTATTTTTTTACTGTTAGATATCAATAAAATAAACCACCTTAGACCAATAAAAAATCAACTTAATATAACAGAACAACATTTAGATAGACAAAAAGACAGATTATCAAGTTAACAAATTAATTGTGTAATATTTTTATTGACACTTAAACTGCCTGTGACAATAAATAAATTCATTTTTTTTATTTCCTTATTCGAATGCATTTAAATATATTACGATGCATTATATGTTATACCTTGAATGTTTAGCTTTCATAAATGCCATTAACATAAGTCGATATCATAAACAACTAAAATAAATGTTCACATGGTAGAAGTATATGATATTGAACTTGGGTTCACAAAGAAAAAAGCGGATATCAAAACTTGTAACATAGACCATAGCCATCGGCATGCATTAGTTTTAATATTTCCTCAATTGGAGCTCGACTTTCAGAATAAATATACGAATTTAATATTTTTCTTGTGCCAAGTATCAAAAAATTTGTCCCCTAGCAAACCCTAAAAGGTCCGAGCCATAATTTAATTTTGCTTATATTTTTCGAGAATATAAGCTGTAAAGCCAATGCGCTGCATACAATTCCCCCTCGGGATGATTTTAGGGAATAGTACGGCGCACGTAGGGCTATGCTTTTAAACGTCCCCGTGACGTCATTTACAATAATAAATTATTCTGTATTACATAGACGTATTTCAAAGAAAGGCTTTTTTATATATATAAATGTTACAAAGCGTCAAATCAAAATAGTAAAGGATATCTACTTTGTAGTAAATGTAACATGTATGTATTTTTATTCTTATGTATCGTAATTAAAACTTTCTATATGAAGCTTTGACAATTCTGAGATTTTATTTCATTGATTTACGGGTACTTTTCCGCTTTATTTTGAAATACTAAAAATTAATGTATTTTTTTTATAATGAATTCAATATTCATACTATTTTTACATTCACCATTTATTTTTATCAAGAAAAAATATGATTATGAGTAAATTAAATAGCAAATTATAAATTATCGCAAATAAAATTCAATTCCATAAGACCTGGTTACTTTGAACACCGAATTGAAAGGTAGTTGTAATTATAAAAAAATAATACTTATTGATCATAAAAAATACATTTTACCAAAGGTATAAAAATATTGTTTCTATTTACAATAACGTTGAAACTAGTTTCGACAATTGTTTCAACTCTTAATAAACACAGCTAAACATTTCCTAGGCAATTCATATTGAAGATTTTCTAATTCGGGTCGAAAAGGTCCAAACTCCTCACATTTCCACATGTTTTGCCATTAACTACCCGGGTTTTGTCTTTCAGGTTTCTAGTAAACATATAGACTCATACTGTCAGTGTGAATGCTTGAATACTTAAAAATTGATATTGAAATTCCACCAAACACTTTCAGTTGATATTATCAGTTTACCTATTAAATCTGAATTGCTGAAATCAATTTTAAATATAGGCGATATACAATCATTATTATGCATTCGACTTGACCATTGAATGCAATACATACTTTGTAATATTCGCAATAAATAGAATCATTTTCGAATTAAACGCAACAATTCCAACAAATTTCAGCCAATTGCTAACGGGTTGATGCTAAAAAATCAAACTTGATTATTCTCATAAAAATGCATCACTATAAGAATATACTTCAATATTCTTTGAAAAATATTGCGATGGAATTTGTTGTGATCCTGAGGGAATGAGTTCGGGGCAGGTTTATCGCCCTTAAAGGGAAAGCCTTTGTGTTCTCTATTTAGTTTATTTGGTCTGCTGTCGCCGGCGGCGGCACACGGACAAGTGTTGGTGGGGAAATGGATGAAAGGAAATGTGGGAGGGGGTATCTGTCCTGTCATAGGGTGAAGGGTGGTGTGCTACAGGTAGGGTTGATAGACACAAAAATATTATTTTATTTTTTAACACTTCTTTTCACCTTCGATATCTATTTCAAACTATCACTAAAAAAAGATCAATCAGAAAATGTTAATAGAACGTTGTTCCACTGATTTCATTTGTCCTTTTCTCTGAAATTTCTTTCTGAGAAATATCTCAACAGATCGCTTAGTGAAAACTGGTTTCAAGTAAGTTTCATCGAATTGAATATAGAAAAATGGGCAACGCTAATAAATTCTCAGTACTCAGTACAATTCTGAGTCTCAAAAATTTTAAATATACTAATGACTTAGGGTACAGATCCAAACACAGAATCAAAAATTAACTTGACACTTCAACCTCGGTCCAATTTATCAGACTTAAGCAATTAAAGTTTTTTCATAAAATTTTATAAATACACCTATTATTTTCTCTTTTTGACAAATTATACTCTTTTTTTTTCATGATAATTTAACCGAATAATGGAAACAGCTGATTTGTTATAATTTTCGATTATGTAACTTTAATAAGAAGCGATCAATAATTAAATTTCACTCATCGTAACTTTTATAAAGTTGTCACAAAAAAATATCTATTTTTCATAATGACAATATTATTGTTATTATAATAGCTGTACCATCGATAAATTAATTGAAGTTACCTCTAATATATTTTACCATTTACAATTTTTGCGTTACTGAGGAACTTTGATTTTTGAGTCAAATAAAATTTGTCTTTACAAAGACATCCCTATTCTGAGGTCTCGTAGGGGGCAGCTGCGTGAACGCGAAAAAGAGGAAAGGGGCGCAATAAATCAATAATGCAAGGCAGCATTATTCCGTGTAAATAATTAATCTAAAAGAAGCCAAACGATTTGAGACTATTGTCTCATAGTTGTTTTTTTTTACAAATACATAAATAACATTCGGTCAAACTGATAACCGCGATATTGTTGTAGGTCACTGGGGGTGAAATTTTAATAATGTTTTGTTAAATCTTACAAAATTTTTACTTCGAAGACTAGTTTTTATTTGAGTCGTATGAAATACGATAGGAAAGTGCTATTTTTAGACTCGTTTTACATATCAGTTTGAATTCTTCACTGCAAAAAAACACAGAACTCATAAATATGATCAACTTGTTATTTTTGTATAATTAAAGTATATTTTGTATGAATATAAAATATAAATGAATGAAGGTCTAAGAGTACGTTTAATTTAAAAAAAAAAAGGTGAATTTATGACAATTAGAAAATAATAACACACAAAAATTTACTCTCAATCGTTAAGAAAATTGTGAACAAATAGGGAAAATACAAGTTTGTTGTCCAACCATCACTGGGAGATTTACTGGCTGGCTTCCACATGAAATACATATAAAATAGTACTATCACACTCATGCATTCTGTCTATGTCATTCTTTGTTATACCACGAAAATCAATTAATTATCAAAATCAAATTACTGCAGCGGTAATAACAAACTTAAGTAAGTATTAGATGTCCGTTACAATTTCATGTTTTCAAGCTGAAATGTGGAAAAATATTTTTTTGAGAACAGTGAGTTTAGTAAAAGCGGCCATCATTATTTTTTCCAATCTATAAAAAAATTGCGGTGATTTCTACCTCAGTAATGCTGTCATCTGAAAATATGTATACATAGCTTATCATGTATTGAAACAATCAATAAAAAATGCATAAATTCATTATTATTGTTGAGATTATAATTAATCTTTACCTATCTGTTTACTGATGTAAGAAATAGAAATTTTCTCTTACGGTATAGTCTAATTTGTGTCAATAAAATATTGTATGTTTTTTTGTAAAATTTGTCACATTAAGTTTATATGAATTGTTTTTTGGATATTGTTTTTGCTTCAAACATTCCGATTTTATTTCTGGCTATTTTCAGTGCCACGATTATATTTAATATAGTCAAAGCAAAATAAATTATAATTGGTATTTCTTGTAAATGTAACATAAAATACATGACGTCTAATGACGAAGTAACATCATGTTTATTATAAAGCTACTTTTATAAAACCATTTCAATAAAATAACTTTCTTTGATCACTACATTTTGGTATTGAATTGTATAAGTAATATAATATTTCCACTAAGGAAAATCTTGAGAAACTTATATACGTATACTTAGTTGTTTGATATGCCTTCACATGGAATGGGAAGCTGTCGCAATGGCAAGCGCGTCTGGTTGGCTAAAGCATCCCCTAAAATATCTGACAGCATCACAAACAGTGGTCTCCCAACATATCTTACATTTCATCAACAATTAACATAACATGAACTATTTTAAAATATTTTTCACTTCCATAATCTTCACAAATAATGACAGTTTTCGTGAAGATGAAATCAATATTAATTTTTATTATACTAAAATGAAAATGGAATAAAAATATTTGATTTTCTGGCGTGTCGACAGTTTTAATGAATTAATTCTTGGGTGCAATATAAAAAAAGAAAATAAAACATAAATCTCACGAAAAAAATGCTCAAGGAAAAAATATGGGAATACACTAAGCGTGCCAAGACTTGTTTGAATTGATTCTACAAAGCCACGCATATGTGTAACATTTTCATATTTTAGAAAACAAATCAATGTGATTGTGGAAACGGGTTCAAGTATATCAATGTAAAGTGCATATTTTAAAACATTTAACATTTTTTTTATGTTAATGAATCATTTATTTACATTTATTTCTCTCATCTCTCACAGAAAGTGTCGTCAAGAAATTGTGTCGTATATTTTGAAATACCACTGAGTAAAGGAATTGATTAGCCGATTTCTTTATTTTTCTTGATTTTTTGGACATTTTATATTATATATTTATAATGTATATAAATATAATCTTAAAAATTTGGAGAATCGTTTGAACCCCAAAAATGCAGCCCTACGGCCCGACGTGTATTCGCTGGGGTGCGTTATCGATTTCCGCGGTGCAAACTGAGCTACGGGGAGGTCTCTCCTGCATTCACGAGGGTTGCAAAATTAGCTGCAAAAGCAGACAGACACGCATTGGCGTCGGTTTTATTGTACCCCCCGATGAAATTACATTTATATGGCAACCGCCATTGAAACATTAATTACCACGACATCTAGTGGATATTGCGTTTAACCTGTAAAGAAATGGTTTATTTTTTGACACCAAATTGATACCTGTGCAATATCTAAAAAAATATTCAAGATTGCGTAGTTCTTGATGAGCTTTATTTAACTCTTATAAATTTAAAGATTATTTGAAACAACATTTTCTTTTTTTTTGAAATAATAATTGCAAATTGTTTCATTAATCTCCTAAATAATTCAGAATAAGTACCGTCTTGGTAGTGTTACTTATATATATATAAATAATATTTTTTTTATCAAACGTCACATTATAAGCCTACTATGATTATAAATTTCGCTACAGCAATAACAAAATTATGATTACGGTAAAATTATAAATATAATCCTCCATTACTGAATCTGACACGTTTGTGATGCGGCAGGTTGAGCCTGGTGGGTCTAGATGAAATTAATAATAATCTATCGAGTACCCGACATGCATTGCAATGCCATTCAAACAAAGTGAATTACAAAAATTTCACTTTTCGCAATGCTAGTGATTTGATTTTTCGTAAAGAGGTTATTCAAAAATTGAATTTAGTTTAAGAACAATTGATGGTCTTCAAAATGTCATTAGAAATTCATTACATTAAAATGTGACAGTGTCGTAAAGGTAGCACCTAGGTTCATCCTTAAAATATTTAAAGTTCTTCATTATGATCAAAATAATCAATTAGGAGAGTATATTATAAAAAAAAAAAAAATTATTCAGTGAAAAGTATATTCGAAAATCAAATATAGTTTGTTAAATAATGATAGTATGCAAAATCTCATTCTCAATGTGTGACATTAATATATATAATAATAATACAATGTGTTACATAAGGTAATGAATTTAACAGTTTTGTAAGGGTTAAAAAACTTTTCAAATGTCATGTGATTGTAATAATTCAGAAACCTTCGAGGGAAAGAGGTTATTTTAAATGTTTAAAGCATTCTATATCCTTGATATAGCAATTCATAAAAACATACATACAAACAAATATATAATATATTCATTTATTTATATAACGATTTGGAAAATAAAAAAATCACAGTTTTTAAATGTGTCCTCATTTAAATCTCCAAAAGAATATTTATTACGCATTGTATTGAAATATTAAAATAATTTGAAAGGTGTATTTTATCAATATGACGTTTAATGCTTACAAGCGAAAAATATTTGTATTAGTATTGGGTAAGGTATATATTAAAAAAGTCCCTTCTTAAGTGATAAAATAATTTGATACTTATAAATAAAACCAGATAGGTACATCAAACCATTCCATATTTGAATTATAATTCATCATGAATTCAAATATTAAGCCACCACAGTATTTTTAAAATTGTAACATATCGTCATACATTTCGCGAATGGTCTGAGTGGCTTCTTTTGTTTTCATTCATAAAGATATAATAAACTAGAAAAGCATAAAATATCGCAGATATGTCTCGCTTATCTCTGGCCTTGACATTTTTTCTATAGATTGTAAAAAATTTCAGGCAAAAATGGTAGTAAACTAATAAACCTTTAAAATAAAATGTACGTGTCTACTCGACGGCAGACTGATTTGAAGTCACACCTTTAAAACTTATTATTTCTTTCCGCTTTACCTAATGTTATAATTAATGATAAATTGATAGCAAATTTTCAACAGCTAACGAGGCGAACATCAAAATTAAACTGCAATACTAGGTAAATTGTTAATAACACTAATTATTTGCAATCGGATCAAGCTTTCACTCGAGTAGCGAGATCGCGTAAATGTACATGCTGTAATTTGAATACCGCTATTCGTATGACTCTTTCTGTGAAAACATTTTGACAGTACCGTTACTAAAAATGCCTTTACGGGCACTTTTTATATAGTTTTTATTTATAGACCAACATAAATCTTTTGTGCAATTATTGATATAATATGTTCACGATATTTTAATGAGAAATTGATTATTTTTAATGGGTTCTTTTACTTATGGAATTTCGTGTTTTATAAGAAAAGATTGATAACTATCTTAGTTATTTGAGTGGCACTTTACCGGGTAGCATGTACTATTTCTCTTTTAAATTTCTTAGTTTATATTTTTGAAATTATTACCAAGGGAACTTTAACGTTTTATATGTTAACTGATTTTTTTCATTTGGATGTATAATGTACGGTTGCCAGTAATTTTTATTCCCAATTCAAGACATTGATGTTGTATTACTGCTAATTATTAATTCAAACTTTTGAGCTAATAAGCTTGCTGACTCGATCTTGATCATCAATTATGTTGTAGAAATGGTTCAAAAATGTTTCGTTATCATTAAAAACATCACATCCTTCCAAAAGTGGCTTTATTTTGTTATGAATAATAACTGTTGACTTTGTAATATATTAAAAAATACACTTACCCCCTTCCGACAAACTGCCACTGAGCGTATTTGCCAGAGCTAGACGAATGGGTTTTGCCCGCTCGTACATTTGTTCCAAAGCTTAGTTTAATGGATAGATTTTGGCAAGAGGTATTTAGATGCTGTTCTATCAGGATTGAGCGAATTTCGTGCTAAAACACTAAAACGAAAATAAATGTTATGACTTAACGAACAATTTGGAGTTGAGCTGATGTCGATCTACACATGAACGTTGTTGAATTTTCCTTTTGAATAGGTTTTTGTTTTTAAGCTATTTTATATTTGAATAAAAATATATGTCGGATTAAACTAACCCTACGTCATTGGAGCAGGATTGAAATAAACGATTCAATCATATGATAACGATCATTAAATTAATGATGAAAATTCGTAGTTATCTTTAAAAAGGTAAAGAAAAATATTTTCCCAAATTACTGTTATAAGATAATTGTAATCCGATACTCAAACCAAAAGCGTTACTGGTCTTGGTATAAGAATTAAACAAAAATTAGTACACACCGTAAATTACATACAGAAAAGTTTAATATATTATTATATAAAGGTAATTAAGCATCAATTTATCACCTCAAAACATTTTTATTTAATATTTAAAGATATTGAATGAACATCCTTAATGGAATTTCAATATCAAATTTCAATTGTTGAAACTTTTAATTTTGTTTCTTTGAGAATTAACATCTTAAAAACAAACAAAACCTTATAGACCTTGCCGTTTGTTGACTGTCGAATAAAAGTTTGAATTTCGTTACACTGAAAAGTTTATAGAAGTCCTGACCGATGTTCAATAAAACGACATTTTCATAGAACCAATTTTGCCGTGACACCTAAAGGAGGCTGTGGTGTATGTGAAATGGATATTTGGTACAGTATGGCTAATCAAAGAAAGTCGAAAGTTTTCCAACTGTACTAATCTAACACTGTTCTCTTCCGGTAATTTAACCAAGATATTATAAATTTAGGACAATTTATGAATAATATTATGCAATTCCTGCTAGATTTCAAGCCTGTAAATTGATAACACTTAAAGAAGTGGAAATATTAAACGAAAACGACTGATGGCAGAGAGCTCGATAAAATAAGCCAAAATAAGTTGACTCCCGACCCTAATGTAACCTTAACACCAGTCAAATAAGCATCATATGAAATATTGAACAATAATTATATAACAATTGTTTAGTATTTTTTAGAATCAATGCTAACGGTGCGGTGACGGTGTCATTCGTTTAAAAACAGGGTAAAAATAATGCATGTAGTATGAATTTCTTAGGAAGAATGAGTGAATTATAAGTTGAGTTACGACAAAATCATAATGTCATTAGTTTTATCAAGATGCTGTCATTATTTTAAGAAGATAGTTTATGAAACTTAAAATGACTTTTTTCGTATTTTTAATAAAAATTATGCTACGATTTCTGAAAGACCTTTTCTGTTGTCGAATTTTATTCAGATTTTTTTTACCATTTTTCAAAATTATTATCACACAATTGTTTCTTTAGTTTAAATTTATATGAAAAGCATTGTGGATTTAAAAAATATTTATATTTGAAAGACTTCTTTTTGTCAATCAATCAGAACGTCAAATATGAAAAAATCACCATATTTCGTTACTCTCTCTGTAATTAAATACGCATAATTCGACTTCAACATCGGGTAGAGACTAAAGACTGAAGACTGCCGACCTCACTTTTAAATACCTCGAACTTGCTACAGCCTCCAAATTGCGCAGCTTTTTCATTACGTAAAATGGAAATGAATTTTTTGTCGCGCTGAAAGCAATTTGAAAAGATCCTGAAAATTTTTATTGAGTTTATTTTCCATACATATTTACATATTTCGTCGACGGTGCTAATTTTTTTCTTTTCAGCTCTCAGCAACTCGAATTCATTCTCTTTTTAGCGTTGAATAAAAATTTAAGCTGGCCTAAGGTTTTACAGTTTACTTCATTCATCTGCCTGGTACAAAAATATTATTTACGTACAAAATTTACGCAACTGCTTTGTTTTTTATCAACATGTTTTACGACCAATGTTTATGTTGTATATTATAAATTATGTCAAATTGGTAGATAGCACAACGGGTTAAACATAATTCCCCGTTACTCTGGAACTATGATTAAATGCTAAAGTTTATTGATTTTCCTTTCATGAATTATAATAATAAGTAAGATGAGGACCGGTGACAAAAGACGAGTGAATTTAAGCAATTATTTTGGTAGAATAATAACTGAAACTAAGCGAGTGCTAAATTTTCAAAAATCAAATAAATTTATCAATAAATATGAAAAAATAAGTTCATATATAAAGTAATCGCGTTAGAGTAAAAAAATAACTTTATTGATTGAATTGGCATTCACTTGGTAGAACTCCATTATAACACGGTGAAAAAAATAGCAATGTATTTTAGTTCTTCAAAATTATTTTTTTAAATATAGTTGATAGCTATTTCGACTCACGCCATCATCAAAACTGTCCATATCCATATAGATCTGACGATGACGTGAGCCGAAACAGCTATCAACTATTTAAAAAAAAAAAAAATTTTAAAACTAAAATTTGTTGCTATTTTTTTCACCGTGTTAAAAAAATATTTATGTCACGAGAATCTAATAGCTTTTGAATTATTGAGATGTTAAAAATCTTTATAATATTGTGCAAATTCAACTATTTTTTAAAAAATCAAGTGTATTAGGGATGCTTTAATTGTTTTGATTTGAAAAATATTTTTTTTATTATTTTACTATATTGTAAAATAAAATCAGGCTAAAAATTTGATATAAAACACATTGCACTATTTAATTTGTAACTGTAAATGTGTTGATTTGACATCAATACTCATCTCTTTTCTCATTTTAAATATCCGGTCATTAAACGGATTAAATATAAACTGATTTACCAATTACTGTAAAATAATTTAAATTTGCAATAAAACACTGAGCAGAAAAACGCATTTTCATCAATAAGGCTATTTGATTGCTAGATATTTCATGACATATTCTATTTTCTTGATAAACAATATATTGCTGTAGTCGGTGACTGTATACACATTGCAGCTAACAGTGATATTAATAACCTGTATTATATAATATGTCTTAATATAATTTCTCATCATTGAGATTTGTTTTCTTCTAATTTAGACTAGAAAAATAAATTTCAACGAATTTTTCCTTTTCTGTTTTCTTAATTCTTCCCTGGCATATTTTTCATAACTAAAAATACAACCAGTGTAGCAATTTCTCATAGTCGTAGAATTTGCATTCTCATTCTGTAGAGAAATGTCTTGCGTGGAGCTTTTACTCTCCGATTTAAAATGAATTACGACTTCAAATTCAGCCGCGCTTTTAAAACGAAGCAGAAAATGAGGTTTTTTTACTGTGCATCCGCATTTGTTGCAAAGAATTAGATGACATTACTAAGAGAATCCCATAAATAATTGAAATTAAAATTTGTCTAACGAAAATAACTAATTGATAAATATATTAAATTGTATTAAAAAAAATGTTTTTAGATAACTGTCATTTCTTGATAGAAAGGAATGATATTTAACACAATAAAAAACTACTTTCACATATATTTTTTATGATCAGTACCGGTTTTGCTCAACGCGAGCATAATCAACCTATTTGCATGCATTTGCTCTTGCATGTTAAAAGGTTTTTGAATATCAAAATACTAATCTAGAAAAATTTTATGTTTTTTTTTCACCGCCCCTGACACCTTTGAGACCTTTCAAGGTATTTTATTGTTGTTTTGATTTTATTAAATAGAGATACCAAACTCTTGCTTGGGCATATATGTTTGGATATTTAAGATCATTAAGTGGATCATATAAGTGTACAAATTCAGGATTCATGGATACCAGGAGTCCTTAGATACAATAAGACGCCTGACCTGTCAAAAAATTTTAAGATTCAAGTGGAAACAGAAAAGACAAAATATTATAATAGACCGGTGTCAAATAACAAATAAGATTCAGTGTACGTCTTATATATAATGAATAAAATTATATATATTTTGGACCAATCATTTTTAGCATATTCCAAAAATAAATGTCCTAAGTGTATTAAATTCACATTTTTGTTGTTAAACAAACCAACACAAACAATAATTAACGAATATTGACCGAATGTCCTTTTGCAGACTCCGCTCATTCGTTACAATTTTCCTTTGAAAATGTTCTGTTTTAGTTAGGTGAGTGTTTGAAGCGAGCTTTTCCAGCCGTTTTGTTTCAATTTCCCCGAATTAAAGCTACGGCGCATGTTTTGAAAAAGCCCTTTGTCTCCTTCCGGACGAAAACAATTTTCGAATAAATTCAATTTTGTATTATTCCGAGCGTTTTTTTTCGAAGTCTGCCGAGGGAATCCGTTCAAATTGTTGAATCGGATAAATTCAACAATTTAGTTTGTATTTTATATCCAATGGTTGTATGAATATAAAATATACCATAAAATATAAAAGAATTTTACTGATACTGATATAAAAATGGTATTTTAGCAAGCCATCGTGAATTTTTATTGATTTTAATATTTAAAATATCCTTTATAAGTACCTACAATATAGCAGAATATACATGCAAAATTCTTATGGTTGTCTGTTTCAAGAACTCCTTCCAAACAGTGAACAGCAGCAATGTGAATTCTGTACACATCATTCTGGCTGCTATTTCTAGATGAACGGTGCGATTTTCAAATTTTAACAGTATTATTAAATAATGAAGAGAATTTTTTTGTAACTATAACACTGTTTCATTATATCGATAAAAGTGACGTTTTAAAATTCCCGTTTAATCAAATGATCTTTAATTAGTATAAACAACGAGCCGTTCTTGGCCCCATCCCAAAATCATAATCATTTCCAAAAAAATTAAGGCTGAATAAAAATATTAATAATTATTCTCACGATTTTTTTGTGATACTCGTTTAGTATTTTATATACTACGCATTAGAAGTTGGGAACAGGATCCAAGCAATGTCTTTTTTATATTAGTATACGAAAGCGGAAAAATATTGGTAATCGTAATTTGAGCGACGATATGATGAACAGAACAGTTATAAAAGTATTTTTCAAGTCGTGATGTTGTTTAGCGAGCATTAAAGAAATTTATCAAAGAATATTCAATTTAATATTTCTCATCGTAAAAAGGTTCTGATAGAATAAATCCAACCATAAAAATAAGCCAGCTTTATAACATAAGTTTTCACATGGAATTTTGCGTAAGGTTTTTACATACTACAAAACTAGGTAAACATCTTTTATGTGAGCATTTGTTCAGAAAAAAATTAAGCTGATGCAGGCAGTTGAATAATAAATAAGCTCTACAACCGCAGAAGAAATCAAAATGAAGCGTATTTATGTTGGTGAGCTTTTTAGGAAAAATCCGAAAGTCTTTTCATGCGTTATGATTGATTGCTCGGAAAACCTCGACACAAACAAAATATGGTTTGTTTTTTTTTCTTTTTCACAAAGTCAGTTGTTAAAGGTTTCTTTCTCTTTGCAGGTGTAACAAGTAGACTCACAGACATTCAGGCTTCACCCCATTTTTCCTCAACATCAGTGGCTCTAAGACTTCTGTCAACTATAAGAAGAGAACATATATAATATAACAAACATTTTATTTATTAGTGTAGTATAATTGAAAAATAAACTAAACTTTTTTTTCATCAGTTATATAACTATTTTTTTTTAATTGAAGTAGTAGTCAGTTCTGTTGCATCGTTGTGATAGAATATCTGAATGTATAAATACTAATATATCTGATAAGATTAATTTTTTGGCTTTTAATATGAGGATGATATTTTAATGTCTATTTTGTGATAAACTCGGAAAAATTTTGAATATAATTTGTCATCCTTATCAATTATTGTATAAACCTTCAATGTTTTATACAATTGGAAAGATCTTTAAAATGTTTCGATGGTATTGATACTATCTTACGTTTATAATGTTATTAAAGAGATTATGTCTGCATATATTAAACTGATTATTACTCATATAGCATAAAGTATTTTTTTTCTATTTATCGCATTAGAAATAAAATACATCGACATTATATCAGTGGCGTACCTTTCACTCAACCTGTAGATGATGTCCAAACTTTTAAGTCTTAAAAATAGCTTTAGTTTTGAGTTTTTCCAAGTTACTGATTTTTTTATGAACTTATTAGAATAATACTAAGATCATTTTAACAAAAGATTCAAAATTCAATATTGACAAGCGCTGTTTCGGATTATACAAAATTTATCGGAGTCCCCCTGCGTGTTGCTTTTTACGACTCCCAGTTCATTCATTTCTCTCTTTTTATGCCGGGCGTCTACGTCTCTGCCTTTCTTGCCCCGCTCTCATCTCACGATTTCAGTCTACACAACACTGACAAATTTTTCCAGGAACCCATTATGAAGCTTGGTTCGAAACGAATACAATATTCTTCTGTAATAACAGATAACTGTTTCTTTCTTAATCAAGCAAACGTAATACCAAATGCAAAAAATTTCAAATCATAAAGTACATAAGTTAAGCTTAAGTACATTTTTTTATAATTCGAAGGGGAATTTTAAACTGATATTTCTGGAAATTGAACCAAGCCTTATATAATTGCTAATGTAAATGCTTTTCTTATTTTCGACCTTAAAATAAATAAATAAAATGCATAACAGTTGAAGCCGAATTCAAATGTGTAATTTTATTGTAAGTGTAAACTGTCACCTTCTGTTTGAAAAGCATTATACTTTATTAATAAAACTCCCTGCTTACTATTATTGAGATAAAAACCGTATTTGATCATCGGGAGTAATAATTCTAGCGAAAAACGTTACAGATCCCGATCATGATAATAAAGAATTGTGGAAATAGAAGTAAATATTATGTTCGTAAACAAAAAAAAATACTAAATTCGTAAAACAGATAAAAAACGACAACAAATTGTTTTTTTAGACATCCGGATATTTGCAAATATTTTATTTTGATCCTATAATTTAATTCATATTTTATTTCTGATGCGTTGCAATATTACATTCATTTGAATATTTTCGCAAAAATTATTTCACCCCAAAAGCCAACGGTAGTGGGTGCTTCATTTCTGTTTCCTCTTCAGTATTGAAAACAGAGGGCAGTAACGAGATGAGAAACCCGGCATCATGCTAATATTTCCCTTCACCGAATCAGCTTACGATTTTAAGACTCGGAAACGTTGAACATCTTTCAAAGTATTCGTTTATGTATTCAATTTTATCCTTTAATTAAACTGCTGCGAATGTACTACTGAAGCACTTAAGTCCCATTGATAATGTATTCAAAACTTTGAAGGTAGTTAATTAATTGTATTTAGATAAAATCTAATACATTTGGTAAATTCATGAAAAGATATTTTTACCCAAGAGATGAATATGTATATTTCAAAGTAAACTTATTGATATCAAATTGAATATCCATTCATATAATTATAGCAACACTACAGGTAAAATGCATACAATATTTATCTTTATGAATGAGCTATGAAAATTGTGTATGATCGAAAATTCAATGACAAGATTTTGAATCCGGAATTTTTAATATTGCTTAAGTTTGTGAATTAATGAATGTGAGACGATAAAAAGGTGTGAAATTTACAAAATCCAATAAAATAATTACGCAAATTTAACATAATGAATATCGTTATATGACGTGACTAAAGAACATGTGAAGTAAGACACTTTCCAGAGATATAAAAAAACCTTTCGCCGAATGTATTCTAATACTAAATTATTCATTTTGTAGGCTCGACGCGTCTCGCCTGCAAAGATGTTATTTCGAATTCGCAAGGTGGCGTTCATGTCCTTTTTCATTATTACAGTGTTGCCTGCATGCATGGCGAGAACAGTGGCTTTCAAAAAAGAAATGTCACCAATTATTTTCTAAATGAAACAATTTTTTTTAACTCACATACTTGTCATTATAATGTTAACATGTTTTTCAACATTCATTTGTTCTCGACAAAAACACACTTTGATGGTATGGATCAAAAATTTTACTGTATTTTTTTGTTTTTTTTTATTTGGATCAAACTTCATTTGATTGAAATTTCATTTGAAAAATATTATAATCATTACATCCAAGAACGAATGAATAGAGTTATGTTATATTTGCATTAAAGCAATTATTATACTATACTTTAATTCATTTTTTATACGACTACACTTTAAGTGAATATGTTTTGACTTTCTTAATTACTTTTACAAAGTAAATCAAACACAAAGAAAAGTATTTAGCCCTAAAAGTAAAAATATTACAATGATTCTCTTACTTATTAGTTAGTTAATGAAATAAAATAATATATAAGAACCGATTCAACAGTCAATTTACTTTACTTTCGTTCATTTTCTTGTGTGAGTGTATCCAAATCTTCGTTCATAAAAATAAGTTTCGTTTTTATGTCTAATTGATGTGTTTAAAATAATGTTGATTTATAAATTTGTAATTCTTCATCCATCTGATTCTAAAACAATGAGCTATAGTGATAGCGCTTAGAAACCAACTAATTCTTTTCTATCCTCGTCTACCTTTCTTTATTCTATTCGAAAAAGAGAGATCATAATATGAAAAAACAGCCCTCTTAATAAGACAACCTCTGTTGAGATTACTATAAGTAAATATGCTTCCTTTTAGTAACTGTAATATACTGTATTAATACTGTATTTAATTTCAGTAGATTTAAGAAAATGTATTCTGCATTTTCAGACGCCACTGATGAAAAATTGTATTTACGCAAACGTTATAGGAAAAGGTTCCAAAATGAAACGTTTTAGGTATGTAACATTTTATATTTATAAAATAAAAGACAATAACATTTTCGATAAATCGCACATTGACTATTTACAGTTTTTATGATTCGTTTATGAGACTATCTGCAAATGACTTGGTTTTGTGAAATGAAAAAAAAACAACGAACGCAATTTCATATTAAATTATAAAACACCGATGAATTCTTCCGTGTAGCTGAGTTTGAAACGATATTATTATTGAATGAAAATATTTTTATACGCTACGTTCTTTATTTGATTTAAGTACTTTTTTTAGTACCTACAGGAATCTGACATTTTTTAAATATATTATTATGTTGCTTATATCTAATTGGAAATAAAAGTAGATGGTAAAATAATAACTTGTGTTAGGTAGATCGCAAGATGATTAAAATTTAATTGTCCAGAAATTCTAAAGTGACTACACTTTGGTGCGGATGAAAACTGAAATTCAAAAAATGACACAGGAATTTAGATGAAAGATTGTGCATTGCATGGAAGAACATCGATGACCCTTGTTCATGTTGTTTTTTATTGAATTTTCGAATAGGAAAAACATCAGATTATTTTTTTAAAAATTAAAACTTCAAGCCGCTTTGAAATAACACTTGGATCGATAAGTCCCGGGACTAACTAAGAAAAACAAAGTTTTTTTGGCAAAATTCGTCTTTATTCATCAACATAGTCTCCTTCAAGAGCAACACAATCAGTCCAGCGCTTCTCTAACATTTCAATACCTTTCTTGTAGAACGATTTATCTTTGGCCTCGAAATAAGCGTTCGTTTCGGCGATGACTTCCTCGTTGGAGTAGAATCTCTTTCCTTGGAGCATTTTTTTGAGGTCTGCAAACAGGTAGTAGTCGCTGGGGGCCAGATCCGGTGAATATGGTGGGTGTGGAAGCAATTCGAAGCCCAATTCATGCAATTTCGCCATTGTAGCTAGCGACTTGTGACACGGCGCATTGTCTTGGTGAAAGAGCACTTTCTTCTTTTTCATTTGGAGCCGTTTCTCACCGATTTCGTTCTTCAAACGCATCAATTGGACAATGTAACGTTCGCTATTGATGGTCTTACCTTTTTCAAGGTAGTCGATGAACAAAACTCCATGAGCATCCCAAAATACTGAGGCCATAAACTTACCGGTCCATATTTGCGTTTTTGGCCGCTTTGGACGCTTCTCACCGACTGCAGTCCACTCGGCTGACGACCGCTTTGACTCTGGAGTGTAGTGAAGGATCCAGGTTTCGTCCATTGTCACATACCGACGCAAAAAATCCGGTTTGTTTCGGCGAAACAGCTTCAAACAGCGCTCAGAATCAACGACACGTTGTTGTTTTTGATCCACTGTGAGCAAACGCGGCACCCACTTTGACAACAGCTTCCTCATAGACAAATGTTCATGCAAAATAGTGTACACACTGCCGTATGATATCTTTAAGGTGTCAGCTATCTCACGCAATTTTAATTTACTGTTTTCGAAAACGATTTGGTGGACTTTTTTGATGATTTCCGGGGTAATTGCCTCATTTGGCCGGCCAGAGCGTTCAGCATCTTCAGTGTCTGTACGACCATGTTTAAACTCAGCATACCACCGACAAATGGTTGTTTTTGATGGAGCAGATTCCCTGTAGCACTTTTCAAGCCATTGCTGAGCTTGCATTGTGTTTTTTTTCATCAAAAAACAATGATAAATCAACACACGAAATTGTTTCGAATCCATTATTCTGAGAATATCAAGACGAGCGTCACTTAAATCACTGTAACTCATGGACCAAACATCAGAATGTCATGAAATTTTGACAGGTATCTTTTGAAGGTTGGTACTTATGAAAAATCATACGGAACTTTTGTTGGCAACGCCATCTATGTGTCAGTCCCGGGACTTATTGATCCACGTGTTATATTATCACAATAAACAAAATTTCTTCCTTATATTGCAACCTTAAAAGCTCAATTTTTCTATAAACCTTAGCCTAAAATAAATAAATTATGTAAAAACTGTAAAATTATTTTTTTTATATATAAATTTACGACGGAAAATTTCATGTACTGCTCTGAATAAAAACTATATTTCGTGTGACAATTGCAATCGAATTTTTATTAACTAGCATTCAATATTAATACATGATTATATAGTAAAATCTGAAAGTATATAAAATAGTCCTTCCCTTTTTTAATTATTTTCCTAACGTAGAGAATATTATATTTTTTCGAAATACTACAACATAGATACCGGAATAGAACAAATTTATTGTTATTGTTGTCTTAATATCTATACAAGTTCTAAACTATTCTTATAGTTATCGTAATGAAGATCTAGTTTTAGACGATAATCAATTCAAGAAAATATGTCACGTCATATATATGTTAATACTGAATCAAATAAAGCTTAAACAACAAAATATATGCAAAATATTAATTTAACGTATTTGCTTTTCATCCCTGTTATATTACAAAATAACATGGGTAAAAAAAATAAACATTTAACATTGAACAGCTGGAAATAATTTAATCATAATATACAAAAGGTGTAGTATCTGCTATAAATTGCAACAGAGTTTCAATGCAGATCAATTAGGTGATATCAATGAATAGTTAGTCACTTCTACGCTGTGACAGCACTAATATCTGAATCAAATACAGAGGTAGTATTTAATAGTTTGATGATAAATGTATTTTAATCGGCTTATACATTTTAATTCCTTATGAAAAATTCTGAGTGACCACAAATACTTTTTTTTTTATTCTTAGATCATCTATTGTTTTGTTATTTAACAACATAAAAATTCAAAACCTTTAATTTTTTAATGTAAAATTAATAAAGTGTATAACGCTCTATGGAACAGTATGGAAAAGGTCTGAGCTGTGTAAGACAGCAAATTAATAATATCTATGAATTAAATAATCTATTCCGTTTATTAGTACGTAATATTTATAAGAGTATAAATTCAATGATTAAATAATCAAATTATAACAACAGTCCACAAAAATAAAATATCAACGCTCATTTTTTCTGAATGACTTTTCTGAGCGAAGCTTTTATGTTGATAATATTGGTGTGAATTTTTTTACGTCTATGAAGAAAATAATTGAATACTTATAAGATTTTTACTAGATGTTACTCAGTTGCAAAATGTATCTTATTCGTTGCCGATTTCAATTACTTGTCGCCTGCTGTTTTACCTAATTGAACTGTGAACATTCTCAAATGTGAGCTAATCCCAGATTTTAGGATGATCAACTTCTGTTATTGAGTGTGGCTAGAGACGAATATATCCCTTTGTAAATTAAACTGAAGAGACGCCCCTGATGCATTTCAATTCCAGTTTACTGGGAATGCAATCAGGATCTGTGAGACTTGGTTATACTGTTATAATGGCTTTCAAAGCAAGACACGGTTTTGGGATTGTGAATTATATCAAACAAATAGATTGCATCAGTCGGGTACATGTTTTCGATTAACCTTGTGTTCATAAAATTATTATTGGTTTGAATGACATTATTATTGTGACACTCAGTCTCTAAAGACTTGCACGTCTGGTTATGCTTTAATTTTAAAGAAAGTAATTTATCTCTTGGATCATTTTTTCAATTTATAAAAATTTTAAAGCGACAACATAATCAAAAAAAGTAACTTTAACACCAGAAATGCACATTTCAAATATATCATCAAACAAGCAGATTATATAAAAGAACAGGTAGATAGTTTTGAAGGTTCCGCAAGTGAGCATATGCCCTAGAAAGAGATCTGATAGGAAAAAAATAAGCATATATGTATTTACAACTAAACTTATGAGAAGGATCATTCTTTGTCTCAAAAAGTCAAAGACGTAAAGTTCGGATATGTATGCTTAAAATGTTTAGAAAATTCGTTGATATTATATAATACTTATAAAACATGTTTCATTGTTATTTCCTGTCGAGCTTTATTTAGTTTGAAAAATCTCTTACGTATTATCTGTATCTTGCCAATTTAACTCACAGGGGGCAACTTGTGTTATCCAGTCGTTTGCTGGAAGATACCTACTCGGCCACTCGACACTCGGCCGCACTGTTACTCTAGAAAATGCAATTAAACATCTAATTTAACTTTCCAGCCACTTCAAGTAGACTTAAGCTTTAAATTTGCATTTGACAAATAGCAGATGTATTTTTAAACATTCAATGGATGTGTAAACATTCGGATTAAAAATTTGATTTAAATGACAAAATTTATCAATGATGAACATAATGTATAATATATTTTAATTAAATAAAATGCATTCATTTGCTCCGGGTCTCATAATATCAAAGTCCTAAATTTTTTTTATTTTGAAATTTGTTCTTATATTTCAAAACATATATTTATAAACAACGCATTTTTTTTTTTTATTTATTTTGCTTATGAGAAAGCTCGAGTCTTAAACCAAGGTCTTTTCAATGGTGGTTGAATATAAATTGCTTGATACCCGCACAATTCGATTTTTCTTTAACCATACCTAGATTTTGGTATTTTTTTTTAATTTTTGTATTAAATTGTTCAATCTTAGATGTAAAATGTTTTCAAATGTTAAAATTATATACAGGTTGTTTACCAGGAAGATTAACTTTTTTGGCTTGTTATCAAGTAAATTAATTTTGATTATGAAAAAAGTTTTATCCAAGTCAATCATCAATAATTTTGATGGTTAAAAAATCATGTGAAATTTTGAATACAACAAATGTGTTATCAAAAAAGAAAAACATATATCCGACATCAGATTAATACTGGTTATGCCTTTCATAATCAGGTATAATTTAAAATAATCATTCATCATTCGTAGTAGCTATTTTAAAGTTCAATTTCTAATAGAATGTGCTTTTGGTTTTTTGTGGTCTGTAATGAGCCGCTTCTTGTGGTCATGCTTCGTGAACCCATAAAGGGCAGTACCCATCAACTAGCTATCAAATTATAATTAGATCAATAAAGGGGATATTATTTTCAACTAATACTTAGTCCATTTCATGTAAATTATAAATGAACTCATTCCCCGGAATCAGTTCTCCTACAATTATTATTTTAAATATTATGGATCGTAATCTAGATTTATTTTTGGACTTTCATTAAGAATTCGATAATTTTAATTTGTTGAGATTTCTTTATGTTTCTGGTTTAAATGATAAAAAATGAATTCGGTGTAAAGGTAATTACTTTTATAAATTCTTTATAAAAATACTAGGTACTTGAAGGTTTAATTTAAATTTCAAAATTAACTGCATCTGTTCAGTGGGTGAATTGAAGTCCTTAATAGAAACTGTACATTCTGCAATAGGTTACAGTATGCTTATATTCTTATCCGTATTCGCAGAAAGAAGTCTACAGTAGGCATTATTGGAAGAGCTGTATGCATGACATACTTACCAATGCGTGTAAATAGGTAGTATTTTTATGTGAAAATGAGGTAGGATTAAAACCCTTGCATTATAATTTTTTTTAATATGTATTGATATCGCAAATTTTTTTGTCTTATTATGATTAATAATCTTATCAATTTATAGCAACTCAGGCCAATTGAGTTATACAAATATCAAACTTCATAATTTCCCAGCAACAGCAATCGCGTACAGTTTAACAACAATTTTCTAACACCATCATAGTTTGTCGTATGTTACGTTAATAACTATAAACAGCATTATAATCAAATTTTGAATAACCGTCTGCAAGCTTCCCTGTTACAAAGTTCATTTTAGACTTCAATGATACATTTTAATTAAGCCGTATAATGTTATTAACATGTATTAAAAATATATTCTAAAATGTAAACACACTGTCACGAAATTAGCATCTTGTTTTTCAATACAGCTAACAAAAACAAATTTGCAAAGTTTGCCTTTGACCCGCTGAATTAAAAACAGGGCTTATTCAGGAAGATTTTAAAAATGTATAAACTGATTATATTATTTTTGTATGCTCTTTTTCCCGTTAATTTACAAATTGAATTTATTATTTATGTGATCAAAAAGAATTTAAAAAAATTCATTGATTGACTCAAATGTTTTTTTTAAACTTTATTATCGATAGTTGATCACTTGGATGGTATCAGCTGTCAGTTTTTATGAAAAAAATATTGTATATACATATGTATATCTGTTGATTTTTTTAAATGTTTATTGCATTATTATTTATAAAATGATGTCCCTATTTTTTGTCTGAACTGAATTCTTTCAATGTCACATAATGTCTAATTAAGAAAAAAAGATCTTACAAAAAAAAAAACAAATAAAATATTGTCAGTTCTGTTGCATCCGTGTGATGAAATGCCTGAGGATGCCGAATGGTGAAACCCGGGACGTTTGTGACAAAACATGTGGAATCGTACAAAATTACAACAATTCAAATTTGATATTGAAATTCCATCAAACACCTTCAGTCGATATCATAAATTAAATAAAATATTGATCTATAATTACGACGAAGGCACTTTTTGGTATATGTTTGATCTGTGGATCAGGTTAACACTTTTTTTTTTCAACAAAAAACCTTATTTGAAATGATGAAGTTTCGGACGATTCATTACATTCACTTATATATATTTCAAGTTTTATGTATAAAAGTATGTAATATCAAAAAATGTGTATTGCGTTGTAATTTTCTCTGAAATATCTAGCACCTTGTTAAACCAGCGATGCCGTGTTCGAAATAATCATAAAGAAATTTTAATTATCTCATAATCGCAGGATCGCGTGCATTTAGAATGTATTTAGGAGAGATTGCTTATTGAAAACTCCCATGATATCATTATAAAGTGTTTTGTTACCAATATATATCGAGAAAATTTGAATATGCGATATAAACATTTTCCACTAGTTTGTGGTTTGATGCTAGAATTATACTTTTTCCGTTATTGTGTTCAGAAATAATAAATGTTACATGTGAGAAAAATGTCGACTACATATTTAAAAGCAAATATTCTTTTGCTTGTATGTAATAGATGAATCCGATGATTTAACTGTAAGAGCTTAACGCTGATGATCAGACGTTGCCGGTTTCAAATCGCAAGGAAACTTATATAATATATTTGGTTTGTTTTTAAATTTTAATTGAGATCTTTGGTATTAATCGGAACAATTCATAATTTGATTTCGAGTGACATTAATAGGACACTGATTTTCTAATGGAAGATATATTCTTAAAAGTATATAATATCAGATTTTTTTTTTGAATTGTTACAACTTTGTACGATTCCATATGTCTTATCACAAACGACCCGGGTTTCGCCCTTCGGCATTTTCAGGTATTCCATCCTGAAGTTGTAACAATTCAAATTAAATATTGAAGTTCCATCAAGCACCTTCAGTCGATATCATAAATTATATAATATCAATTCAAATAATCGATTTGTCACGGTAGATATCAATGTAATTTATAGTTTTCCATTGAGAATATTCGAAATTACTTCAAAATCATAATTAATTTGGAAAACTGCATTTTGATTTTCTCTAAATCAAAAAGTGTTTTACTGTTACAGTCAACAGAGACAGATATATTATTTATTTAATTAGTAAATTTATTGCATTATTTTTACTAAATCAAGTTTGTCAGCATCTGAAATTTAGGTGCCTTGGAACTCAATAGCACATATTTATATAGAATGCGGCATTTTTCCTTACTATGTTTTCCGTTTAAAATAATAGTATAACCTCTAAATAAATGTAATATCAAGTAAATCTTTACTCTTAATTGAAGATTATATTGTATATTGTAAAAAGCACCAAAAAAAACAATAGTTTAAAAATAGGTTGTAATGTAACGAAAATTAAATGATATATTTTTTTTATAAAAATGTCAGATTTATAATTTATAGCTTCTGCATTTTTTTTTTTTTAAACAAATTTTATTAATAAAATACACACTATCTCGAATATTTTGTATTACAATTTTTCTTAAAAAAATGGTAGATTCTTATAGCGTTATACAACTTGATTTAAAAATTTTACATTTGGGCAAAAGTAAACATTTAATTCATTTTATATAAGTACGTACTTTAATGTAATATATTAGCTATCTTATGTCAATTTATTTCTAGATTTTACGAAAAATCTAGATTTTAACATTTTGTTGCAAATTACATTTTTTGCTATCCTTAAATTCCTGAATTTCATTTCTTACTCGTTAAAAAACAAGCATCTGCGATTCGTTTTAATGAACGTAACAAAATAGAAATGAAATTATCATACTGTTTCATTCTTTTTGAGCAAAGGAAAATGTTTTTCGTCTTGTAATGGAAAAGTTTAAATACACAGTAAGGGAAATAGAATATGTAATTACATAATTGTATGTTTCAAATACAGCTAATTTGGTTCCTTATAAATATCCAATAGCAAAGCTTGACGTTGTATGTAGACATCAAGACAATATTCTTTGAAGAGCTATTAAGTGTATTAGGAAGGTAGGAATTTCCAATTGCTTCCGTAAGATGGTGCAGCATGTAGCAAAATCTCATTAGCCTGATGTTGAGTCGGTATAGTAGAGCGCTTCAAAGATCAAATTTAAAACTAATTTACAATCTAGGGGCTTTGAGTTTTTGAGTTAAAAAATGATTCAAGTTCTATCCATATTTATTTACGTAACGTATTTTTTACTCTTGAATTGAGAGCTGAACTAGTGAATTCTGACATAAAAAAAGGAATATGTACATAAACAAAACCAATCATGTATTTTGACACATTTAAGATTTTTTTTACAAAAATGTAGTTATTTAAAATTTTATGTCTATATATACTGTATTTGCTGAAATTTTTGAATAGCAATGCTATTTTTACTGAAAATAGTGAATACATCTACATGTAAAAATATGAGAAGACATTAATTCCAGGCTCTGTGGAAATATTGAAAAAAATAGCTCGCTTGTGGTATATCATATTTTTCTGCCATGCTACAACATGTTTTACCACTATAATATATGATATAAAATAATTTACAAATTTCTGATATTTCTACCGTGTTTTTTTTATAATAAATGATTCTTCTTTGGCCATTTCATTGTTCCATCAACAAACATATACCATATTATATCACTGTTGAAACAATGGAAACTTTATACTTGTCAAGATTGTTATGATTCAAATAAAGCTATATATATATATTATAAAATTTAAAAATTTGCTTTTTTAGAAATTCCTGGTTTTGGTTATTTTAGGTTATTTTTAAATACTTGAATATATATATATCAATTTTGAATAAAGGTATTTATAACGTCAAAACCATTTTTTTACAGTCAACCAAAAATATTACAGTCATTAAAAAGAGATCGAGACAATTTCCAGTCTATACGACTAAGCACTTCATACGTGCATCTGTGAGATCTAAAAAAAAAAGCAATACTTATAATTATAACGCTTATAGAACGGTTCTACGACAATACATAAACATTAATCAACTCGAATTACTTGTAAAAGTGCTTTCGGTACAAGCATTGTTCAAACTTTAAGCTCTGCTTGCCTGAGAGCTTATTTTCAACGCTATATACAGAATGAATTAATTAAATCATTTTAAAAACAAAGGGCTCATGATAGTCTAAAGAGACAATAAGTCATTGTTCCTTGATGGATTTAGTACAACAAAAAACCATCGAATTCTTGCAAACCAGAAATTCATACTTAGTGTATTTAATTTGAAATGTGATACACAAATAATATTTTTTATATAGCTGTAGAAGACTAGATCCGACTTTTTTTCTTTAACTAAAAATCTCTATAAACAATATTATGAAACTTGGGCATTATGACTTTCGATAAATACAGATATATTCATTATTTACAAGCAGCGTATGTCGGATGTTACTGACTTTGTTTCAATATTAAGTTTTTGGCCTTGTGGCAGTGTTTACGATGAAATGCGAGATTTCTTACAGCATTTAAGACGTAATAAAAAATATTTCAAGTGAATATATATGATATATATATATATATCCGCTGAATTTTGTTGTTGTTATTGTTTTCTTGTATGGATTCAAAAATAAATGTTAATAATGCACAGATACCACATGTCATTGTTGAAATATAGCTGTTAGAGCCATCTGTTGAGGCACTTTACGAATCGGCATCGTTTTTGTTTCATCACGACGTTGCTGGAATACAGAAGTTCTTCCAAAAGCTACTACGTTATACCTACTGCGGAAAAGCTCATACAACATGTTGCAGGCCCGTATTCTGCTGCATCCAATTAGTGCCAAGTTATATAGCAAAATGTACCATATATAAATAAGTAACATATTACAAATCGAGCAGCTTTCATTCATGACATAAGTTCGATAACAAGCTCTATTTATATCATTTCAATTTCTATTGTAAATAGTTTTATAAAAAATGCTTAGTCCTACTATTTGCAGGGTACAACAAAGTTGATAGAATTGCAACATTGTTTACGTGGAAATGATTTGAATGAAGAAAGCTGTGTTTTGGTAAGTAGATTTTTGTAGACCAAGAGAGAAATTATTTGGTTAGTCGTTTTGTTGAACATTGAAGCAATTTTTCGAAATTCCTTTAGTGCATCAATATATTTTATATATATATATATATTTTAAACCATATATATATATGTATATATATCTGTGTGTGTGTGCTTTCAAAAACTAAATAAAATTATTTTGTGCCATTAAGAATAGTCTGCATGCATATGTTTTTGGATTAATGACATAAAATCATTTTGTTTTGTCTTTAAAATTAAAAGTGACTTTATGATATAATTTATAATATCAAATAAAGGTGCTTGATTGATTTTCGATAGCATATTAAAATTTTTGAAACTTTGACTGTGTGTTAGTCAACTAATACCTGCCAATGTATCTTTGCTATCTAATCATTCTTATATCAGTATTTTAAGCTGCAAATTTGTTCAAAACAAAAGTTAAATAAAACGCAATTAAATAATCCTTTTTAATATTGCATTAAATGTTAAATAACTTAATTCAGTTTCTAAATCTCACTCTGTTGAATCGGATACAAAGTCTCAGTGAGCGGCGTCGCTAGTCCAATTCAATGGCGGGGCAATTTAACGCGAAAGTTGTAATTTTGTTCATATGAGACTTCTCTCAGGTCGAAAACTTTCGCTTGAATGAAAACCAACTGAAATTTTACTTTGGGTCGGAGAAATTAATATTGCATGTTGATTTCATTTTGAAACATTTCCCAAGTGATATTAATTATTTACAATTGGCGAAAGTATGTAGAACTACATTATGCGAGAATTCTGCCGGAAATCCAGTTGTTATCTGAAGTCGATCACATCTGATGAATATATTTTGGTGATTTTAATACAGTGACAACTATTTTAGGATCTCAAAACACTTTCGTCACCCCTTGGTGACACAGTTAGAGGTCACATTATATATTAAAATAACTAAGGTTGTTTCAAACAGGTCTCTAGCAGACGTCAATAGTATTTAAATAAATCATGTATCCACATTATAAAATAATTACGATATAAAATTACAAAACTTAAATTAAACAGATCAAAAAAATCATGGATTTGTTTCATAAATTAATAAAGGCTTTTTTTAATAAAATTATTTATATAAGACAAGAACTTTATTGTTTTCAACGCTCACTTATTCCTTATTTTCATTTTTAAATAATTCTACGGTGACTAATGTAGAAATAGTTTTAGTTATATACTATTTACAAACACAAAATTATGATGCCAAAAAAAATAATCAAAGAGTACATGTAATCGAATACTACATTTATAGGTAAAACAATTTTTCTTGTTGCAATATGATTACAAATTTTTACTTTGATATATTTTCTGGATTATCGATGTGCATGATATATTGAGTAACACTTTTTCTAGATTTTTATAGTTTTTCTTTTAAAACTGTTATGTATCGCTTTAATATAAGACTTATCCACTAGAGAGATGCTGCGGTATTATTAAATATTCTTTATACACATGTCTCGAGAATGAAGGTACCGCAGAATCAAAACATAAAGCGATGAAACTGATTTGAGGGAGTGCGTTTAGGTGATCTTTTAAACGAAATATTTTTTTTGGGGTAGGCCATGGTCAAGTGGACCCTCGCGATTTGTGGTCGAGCATCCAAAACTCCCCTACTTTTAAAAGCTCTTCAATCTTACCTTAATAAATAGTGTTTAAATAATTCGTGCAAATAGCACTATTTTATTATTACTTAGACTACAGTGAATTCATTGTATTCATTTTATTAGTAGTCAACAATAGTATTGTAAGAGGTTAACGTAAATTTATAGTCAAAGATTTTTTCGTCAAATAAAATTATCTGTTAAACCATTTTAGAATTTAAAAAATAATGTAAAATTGAATTTAAAATATACTTTTAATGGTTATATTAACTGCATCGCAATATACCAAGAATTTCAATTGATCTGCACTATAATTAAGCATTAAAATCGTTTAATATAGCATTGCATTCGTAAAATTATATGTATTAGAATAATTTTGCAAGAAAATGAATTTCTGTAATTTTCATTCATTTGTTTTTGTATCCAAAGTTAGACTTGATTTATGTCTGCGCTTAAATCTACCATAATAAATTCATAGTTGAAATATATGGAGACTAATTGCTCTACATTAGCAAATATGTGTTGAATATTAATATTTTCTGTATCTGAATACATTTCATAATCTTCTTTAATCAATATACAAATTCATATCACATCTGTTCACTTCAACTCTATTTTATTATTAGTTTTATATGTTGCAACCATTAGAAATTCGCCAAATCCGACATAATAATCTGTTTACACCTATTTGCATATATATCTATTCATTGTATGTTTTAGATGAGAAAATGGTTCAAAGAGCACTGAAATCTATGTATTTGTGGATATCCTACGAATCAAGTAATTTCGACGACTTAAAAAGAAAAGTTACCACGCATGCTATTTAGCTCTTATTTACTTTCTGTTGGAAAAGTAAGATGAAAAACTTGTTTACATCTGGGAGTGGTTCGGAGTGAAAGTTCAAGTATAGAAGGTAGTATAACTTTTCCATATCACTTTACTCAGGACATGAACTACGAATACGACATATTTTTATTTGAATTCAATATGTGATATATTCAATTTAAATATTCGATAAATTTAAAAGCAATTTATTTTACTTAATATGGTGCAAAATAAATAAATTTGACTCGTACAGTGCAAATTAAATAAATAATATTTTTTATAATTACTACCATTGCTAATCATTTATCGTTATTTTTATTTTTTCTTGAAGCGTGTCTGTGTGTAAAGCTTTGACTGAATAAAAATATTTTTCATCCACTATTGAATGAAAATAGCCAATGAATCATTGTCAATAATGCTTGTTAAATAATGATACATTTCACTGAATCACGAGTTAATCTTCAGGATTCAACAAACGGAAAATATTTATTTTAATAAAGAAAATACATATCTTTCGATACTATTGAACTAATTAAGTTGACGGAAAATCTTTTTTGTAAGCAATATATCTATTTTTATTGTAAATCTTAAGTATATTAAAAAAGTTTATAAGTGTTGTAAATCTTTGATTAAATAGTATCATAAAATCAAGTGAAAATAAGAGAAGCAAAGAAGAACATCAAAACGGTACGTTATTATGTGAGACCCTAGACATAATTAAAAACGCTGTTCGTAAATCAATACTTTAGTGTGGGGTGAATTGACGGCCTTAAAGCAATGGCGTGCGATGTATTATACTAATAAAACAATATATGTTTATCTATTTTTGACAAGGGATATATTTACCCTTGCAGGGGAAAACTGTCAATACACGGTTATCACAATTCTTTTCTTGATTTAAAGACATATATATAAATCCTTTACTACTCAAATTCCAGAAATATTTAATATACATATAATATTATCTTACGTTTTATAAACAAAAAATTTCAATTATGTTTAAAACAAATGGTAACTGTATGAATTTAGTATGTATATATAGTACGCATCTTTTTCAGGTTAATGCGCACTCTACTTAAACTATCCGAAAATATTTTTTTGAGAAGTATTGATGGTTATTTTTTATCACAAATACAAGCCCAATGCTAATATTATTAAAATAGAACTATCGTTTAATGTTGTAATCATTTTTTTATGAAACAATTTATTCGAAATTATATTAAATACTCATAAAATTAAGAACTACACTGGGACAACTACTGGAGCCTGTATGACAAAAGTGTGCTCCCAGTCGGTAATAACGGTCTCTGTAATTGCAGTATGTGACCGAAGAATGAAAAATGGGGTTCGACTCATATTGATTTATTGTTCTGGAGCTGTGTCGTTCAGAAAATGGTTTACGGCGAAATAGCTCCATATAAAAGACAATAATAGATTCTCTCATGGCTTTTATTTTACATTCATAATATGATGAAAGTTTTTATATTTATAGGTACTATATCTGTTCACGTCAACAATATTTTTTTCTGAAGAAAAATATATTATTTATTGAAATTTAAAACTTTTTTTTATAAAACCACAACTAATCAAAGGAAAAATAAGACTATCAAAGCTGAAATTTTATTCATGGATAAATTTTATTATTTATTTTTTTCAATTAGCCACTCCATTAAAAGTCAAAAATGTTTATTTGGCATACATATGGCACGGATATTATTGATAAAATTTGAAGATTAAGCATGAAAAAAACTTAACCTTTGCAAAAAACATAAATACACAATCGCATACTAAATATATATTATTTCATATGGAAATTCATTATAATAGAAACACGTAATGAAGCACGCATTTACGTCTATTAATGATAATTTAAGCGATTATATGTAAATCGTGCAATCGAAACATATTTCTTTGAAATTTATTGCATGTTTAGAGTTAACTTTCTATTCTACATGCATGTATCTAACTTCAAAAAAATCGTAGTATTTGTCGTAGAGGATTACATTAATATCGTAGACGCTACTTTTCTATGAACATTGAAGAATAATTTTTCATGTTTTTACAAATACAAACTAATATTCAATAAATCTCATAAAAAACGTATTTTACAGAATGTGTTTTTTAAATAATTATATAAAACTAGTTTTCAAATCAATTATTTAAAAAGTTTTAAATTTTGCATTTATATATGAAATTTTAATGTCTCAACAGACCATTATTTTATGCTGAAAAATATAACAGTTAACACCTTAAAAGTGATTAATGAAGCGTGTACGGCTAAACTTACTGTCTTATTTAAGAAAATCAGTTGATAATGCTCGCGATGAGCGAAACCGGTCCTGATCAAAAAAATATATTGTGGAAATAAGTACTAAAAAAATGTGTTTTTATATAATGCCTTTCCATCAAGAAGTGACAGTTAACACCTTAAAAGTGAAAAATATAACTTTGTTTAAGTGTTATACAACTTAAGGTAAATCGCTATTTGTCATGCTATAGTAATTAGTCATTTCTTACTTCCAGGTGTTAAAATGAGGTGCCAGCTATCCTTATCTCACATTTGTCATCATTTATAGCTCTATTGTTGTCTTTTTAGTATGTCATATTACAAAAATTACTTAAAAGGGATCTTAATAGCTTTAGAACCTAAGAGTCTGTCAATTTGTGGTTTATTTCAGAAATCCTAAAGGAAGCTTGCTTTTTTAATGCTCAAAAAACTGTGTACCCCAGAATATAATTTTTTTTAATTCGAAACCAATAGTGGCTAATTACTGTATTTTTTTTTGTTCTTCCAGATAAATGGTAATAAAAAAGAAAAAGTCTCAAAAATGAAAACGAGAAGCATTGATGCGCACGGTTCTGTTTGAGAATTTAAAATATCAAGAAATCTATAGCCACCCAAAGTCAAAAATCTTTAACTAGTCAATAAATTTTCCAGCATACCTTGGATAGGCTAACATGTATGTATAAATATTAAGGTTTGTCACGATTGAAAACTTGTAGACAAATTTGAAGATGTTAAAATATTGCATTAAAACATTTGGGTTCATAAATTATTAAATAACAAAATTTTAGAAATACTCTGTTTATAACTTAACCTCCATTGGTTAGCCTCCATAACTTCCTCCTCAATCTATCTTTTATATGAAGCTATTTTAACCAGTAATCTAACGTATTTAATTCTTAGTATTATGTTATTTTTACTAAAACAACTAAACGATATTTTGTTTATTATAAAATTTGAATTAAACATCATTTTTAATTATTGTAATTCGATTCTAATGAATACATAATAATACATTATAAAGAAAATAGTATAATTAATGTAATGAATTTATAAGACTATTTTTCCAATGACAATATTTTTTCCATAGATTATTTTTACTCCTGTGAGTTAGCAACTATGAGGAAGAGCAAAAATTAAGCGGATCAAATTCTAAAAATTCGTATCTTCAAATATCTGTAATAATTTTTAGTCTTAGAGAAAAACAGTCACACAATAAATGTATTGTTATATTATATTTTTAAAAAGTAGGATTTGTTTTAACTTGGCTTATAATTTATAATGCAGTTCGCTTCATTTTTCTCTTAATCTTTGTGCACTATATTATGTAAAGTTCTCTATTATAATTTGCATAAAATAAATCCTGGGCGACATTTGAATACTCTGCTATGTATTTAGTTAGATGTGTTGAAGACTACCACCCCTACCATTTGGCCAATAACGCTGCTGCAAAGCCTAAACCGTTTCATCCCCTATGCAACGTGTGGAAATTAATGTCTGTTGCACCCCAAAAATGGCCACGGCACGGTACATCGAACCACCCACCCAAAGCGACGAGTCTGCCACCCCAAAAATGCAAGTTCCACCCTCTACGGATTAGAAGCGCGCACCCCTCGTCTGGATAGTTCGAGCCAGTGGAGTCTTTGTGTGAGTTGTAAATTTTTAAATTTTCTTCATTAAAAATATCGGATTTTCTTTATTCGAAAAACTTTTATCATTTCTATTCCCTACAAGTTTTTTAAATTTCATTACTCAAATTAATCAGCCATTTGATAATGGAGTTTCATGCGATATGTTTATTTTGTTTTCGGAAGCACTCACAGAAAACATGTACTATACAAAAGTGTGGAATTGTAAATGATATTCTATTATCAACTCAAAATTGAAAAATATAATATCAAATTTCTCTATTCCAAACTAATTGTTGATATTGTCTAGTAATTTTTTTAAAAATACTGTTTTGTTTTTTAAATGACCAACAAAAAAGAGAAGCTTTTATTCATATGTTGTATTTGCCTAATATCGTAATGAAGCTAATCATGAACAAAACATACAAATCCATTTATTTTTATGGAAATAATGAGAAATCTTATAATATATGCTTAAAAAGTTTTATTACAGGGCAACGACAAAGCTACTAGATTTAACTATGATCTCATATAAAAGTATACAGAAATACAGAGTTAGCCATTTTCATATTGTCAGCGACGCCAATGTATCGAAAGCTAGACTGTTGCACACCGGTAACGAAAATGTTCACCACTCTATCGTGAGAAAATATACAGAATCAATGATTTTTACCATAAGAAATAAACATTATAAAATCCTTAGTAGCAATAGTCAAATACCTGGAAATAGTATGCAATGTCCGGGGATGATATTAATTTAAAAATATATACATTATGTAATAAAAACTATGCCATAATACAACTGAAAATGCCATAATCAAATACAACACATAAAGGTAAGTATGTTTTAAGCGTTGCTGTTTGAACTACGTTGAAATAATTTCAGTCATAAACTTCTCTATCATTTTTTTACACTTACAGTTTCATAACTCTCCACTTATATTTGTTGATCAACTTTATTATACAATTATTTTTTGATTTATTCAATGTAAAGAGTTTTCATTGAAAAACAGGTTCTAAACTGAACCAACAAGATTATACAAATTAGTCGTTACGTAATTTTGGAAAAATATTTTTCAATTGTTTGAATGAAATTTTTTCTGTTAGACGCTCATTCAATTACATCAAAGGTATTATGGTCAAATCTTCGAAAAGAAGTTATGTTTCAATTTTTCAAGCGATTTATTGACTTTTTTTCTGCGCGCATGGATGCTTGTAATATTGTCATACTTTTTCTATCCGGATTTGAAAACAGAATGATCAATTTACTATTTTAAACGTCTTTGAGCCCCTATTTTATATTCTTGCTTAATCCATCATTTTAGAGAAGCAATGATAAATGTTACAGGTAAGAATTAAGTATCATAGGTTGTTATAAGTGTTGGAATACTTTCTTGCTAGTCAATATCAACTCATCAAAAGCGTAAAAAGGTCATAAAATATAAATACGTAATTAATAAATATATTTGTATCAATTAAAAAACAAAATTGCGACTACCAAAGCAGACATAATAAATAATTAAGAAAGAAATTATATATTATAAAAAATACATGTTTACTAATTTTCGTTAATGTAAATAAACATCGTCTATTGAAAAGCTGCATTTCTCCGTTCGACCCTCGTTAAAATTCCTTTCCCCGCTCACTTCTTTAAGCACTTTTATTTAAAGCACTATTTTCTAATTTTCATCCTCTTTCTTCTCAAAACTTTCCAAAGTGGCACTTTCGCAGTAAAACTATAAAGGTGAACCATCATGGTTTACTTTCTTCAAATGGCACAAGTTTTTATAATAAATTTAGTTTGTTATTATCGTCGGCCAGCATTTGATGAAAATGAACTAATGCCTAAAGCTGTCGTAAAGTATTATCGTTAATCTTACCGTCTAGTTTCATGTCTTTTTTGTTTGTTTCATTGTCCATCTAGCGACAGTGACAAATAGTTTGCACAATAAACATAATCTCATCATGATTCATGAATTTCAAAATTCTAACGATAATTACTTTAGAAAAAAAAAGTTTCAGAACTCAGAACTCCATAAAGATTATGTAAAAATAGCAATAAATTTGCGGATAGCTGCTTAGACTTCGCGTGTTCGGAATAATAATCCAAATAAAGACTATGCAAACTCTCAATAAATGATACTTGTTTATATATTTGATGGAAAAAAAAGTAACTTTATCGTGTATTTTTATCATTTTGAGGATATGGTTAATTTGAGATATAAAACTATTTGGTACATCAGCTTTTACTAATCGTGTTCATAAAGAAATATTTCGAATTCACTGTTTTAAACTCACGAGACTTTTCATTAATAACAGCTCAACACTTCAACTTCATAAGACTACGTTATTTTAAAATCGGCTATGGGCACCTAAGTGTTCAAATGCGTCACTTACAGTTGCAGTATATGCTTCTGAGCTCAAAATGGACGTCTTCATAGTAATTTATAAAACTAATTGTAGTTTCTAATTCAAATACATGGATGTCTGAGATTTTGTTATTTCTTTCCAATTATTCGCTTCTAACAGCGATACATAGTGAATGCAATTACCTAATTTTGATGTTGCTCCAATCTCCCTACTCTTATTATCATTGAAAAGGGTTGACTGACTGAATAGTGGAAGCATACATACTTTTGAGTGTTATTTGTGTGATTTCAATAAATTCTCTGAATTCCACAGAATTGTTATATTTGAATCCGTATATTTTGCCACTTTTTTCTCTGATCAAACCTTTTGACACTCTTACTTCGTCAAATCCTCGGATGAAAATGAATTCAATGTTTGCAATTGGCTTATATTGTTAATGTAAATGAGGCATACGATTTTTTTTTCAATGTATATATTGAAAATAAAAGTATATAATATGGTATTTGAATGAAAAACGTGTAATTACATAAAGAACTATTGTCACATGGTGTATAATTTAAAATTTTCCTCAAATTTTCGTGTAATAATGTTTTCTATAATCATTTTTGTATGGCTTTTGTAAGGCTTTGAAGTCACGAATCAATATATTATAATACTTATTGGAAAAACATTGAATATAAGTTAAATGCAGACGTATATTTCTAAAAATAAAATAATCACACAATACAAATGAAGTCTTGTTTATTGATACTTTTTAAAACGTAAGTTGGGATCAGTTATTATTTGCATTCATGTCATAAATTTTCTTACGCCATAAAATTTTTGGTTTCTTCAACACTTCTAAATTGTATCTGATGAAGATTATTGAATAATTTACAAATAAATAATTTTAAAAGAATGCGATATGAAACTAAGAAAGATTCTTCGTAAAGTTGAAATAAGCGACTTGTACTCTCTTTCATTAAGTAATTGCATCCACAAGTGAGTCTCCGTAACCAACAAGCCGCGGCTAGATCCGCATTTCGGCTGCTAGACAGACTTATCGATCCAGACAGAAGCGCTCCCCATTGTAGGGGGTCTGAGCCTCTGTGGGACCCCATCATGGGACGTGCGCAGGGGGACACTGCATCGAAAGGGGATCGGTGTAGCGCTGCGGCCTACAATAGTGGTGTACAACTTGTAGCTCACGAACGATTGCAACGAAGCTTTAATAATATTTGTATTTTCCCATATTATTACAAAAAAGTATAACTATCAATTTATTACAATAATTAGAATACTATAAAATCTGTGAAACTTATATTATCGTAGTTGTATTATGGAAACTCTAATTAAAAAAATGTTCAAATTGCTAAAAACTTAAAGTTGCTGCTTAGTGATGAAACTTTTTGACTGATTTTATTTCTTCAAGAGCCATAAAATGTTGTTGATATCTCTTCTTATTTGCGTTATAATTGATGCATTTGTGTCATACATTTTACAAATAAATCTATTGCTTAGTCTCAACACTCAAAACGTTTATTAATACTTGAGTTTAGTGAAGATTTTTTGCTGGCCTTATCCTTTCATAAATCTGGCTTTAAAACGATTAAAAAATGTGTCTTATTAAATTATATGAGCTCAAACAAAAGAATCAATGAATATCTATTACAGAAACATCAAAACATGTGATGGATGTTCGTTATCACTGTTAGGGGAAATTGGAAATCTCTCATTAGAAAAACTGGTTTTGATTCTCCTTTGTCATCGTTGGGGTAATGCGTTTTACTTTGCGATTCTCGCCACTCGACTGTGACGTAACGGGAAACGATGAAGTGAAAAATTTATTGGCTTAGGTCAATAATGCATCCCTACAAGATTATTTCACTCTTTTTGGGAAATATATTTTGCACTCCATTTTTTTATTTATTCGAGAATCGCTTTTAATAGATTAATTCAGGTACAGAACAGAGTAAGTATAAAAAAATGCATTTTATTTTTCATTTAATATCCATGCTATTTAGAGGTTTTACCATTTATTCAAGTCGTTTTTCGGTTCTTTTACCCTAGTGACATGCTCCCGCTAATCCAATAGGTACAGATTTTCAGAACTGACATGATCAATGTAAAATATATGTTTTGGATATCGGTGTGCTTTCTTTGCGAGTTGATTTCAGGTAATATAAAAAAACTTAAATTTTAGTTTAAATGATTTTTAGATATCTATTACATTGACGACAATGTCTGCTGTATAGTTTTTCGATATATAGATACTTATAACTTTTAAATCGATTTTTTCTAATCGGTACGTTATGCCAATTTTACAAAATGATTTTAGCCACTCAAAAGCCATGGTCTGTAGGCGCGCAATTCCACCACGAGAATATTTATATTTTTTTATGGATTTTTTTAAATAAATTCAAATTGAGGTCATCATTAAAATTATATCTGATTTGAAGAATTTCCTATTCTTATTCGAGTGGAACAACTGTCACAGGGCTATGCCAATAGTTCTTTGTGATGTCCTTTGAAATCTTTATATATTAAATCTGTTTTTTTTGTTGTATCCAATGTGTTGCACAAAAACTTCATAAAACAGACAAAATTCATAAAAGCAGACCTAAAAAATAGGCTTGAGTTATTTTCTTCCTATTTAATTAAAAATAATTAAAATATGTATCAAATGTTTTTTTGTGAACGTATAGTACTAAATTCATAAAAAATACAATTTGAAAGTGGTTCAAAGTGGTTATTTATTGGTGATTATTAAATTGTATGATATTAATGAAAAATCTTATAAAAAACAAATCAAGACAGATTAATGTGTGTTTTTATTTATCTTTTCAGTCGAAGGAAGACTGCACGTCAAAAAAATTTGTTTTCGTATTATAAAATAAAAAGGTTGAAATTTCTCTTCAATTCAATTCACGATATAATCTGTCGTTAAACGTGTGTTAAATTTGGGAAACATTTTTATATTTCCAGTGGATACATTAACGTTCGAAATAATGATTACACTGAATAATCACATGGTATTTTAATGTTTTTAAATTGAAATAAGCGTGAGTGTGTATGCAAGCATTTTTTTAAAACAAAGTAAATTTTAAGATATCTGTTGATGAGTTGCGACGTGCATCTTCCTGCTTATCACACTGGTTGATATTAAAATAAAGATTCTTAGTGTATTCATTACATTATAAAATAGACAATCAAGGGTATTAAAAAAGATGAGCACATAAAAATATAATATTCGAAGTTTCATTTTCAAAATGTCTTTGTTAAAATTTATTTATTGATAGCTTTAATCTCATAGTTGTTGATTTTTTAAGTTGTAATTTCAAATTATCATTTGTTTTACACAGTTCTATTTGTTTAGTGAATAATATTACAATACGTTGTGGGTTGCACATTTAATCAATATTCTGTTACAACTTGGTTGTATGTCAAATGAATAATTGAAGATTCACTAGAAACTTAGTTATCTTATATTATATAATTATTAACAATATTAAAAGTTAACATTTTTATTTAAAATCACTGGAATGGGAAAATGTTGCCGTATCTGAATAGCAAAAGGTAAATGTAATTTAATTGAATGATTAATAAAGTTTTTACTACGGTTAATAAAAGATTCTTTCAGCCCAAGTTTAATGATATTGCTTAACGATCGTATCTGAATCTAACTAACCTTATTGTAAATATTATTCCATCAGGAATATTTATCTTTTAAATTAAAAATCTCTATAACGATCAAAATTTCTTTGATGTCTCTGCTTAATAAAAAAATGTATAAATATATAGATAAAATAGACCATTAAAGCCACGATATTTTTTAGTATTTGCTTTAACTCGATACAAAAGCCGAGTGGCAATAAATCTCTAATTGGCAAGAGAGCGTCCGAGTAAATACTAAAAAATATATATGGATGTATTTTCTTTTTATTCAAACTAACTGATCGAATCATAGGGAAAAATTATTTAGTAATAATTCCTTAATTTTATCTTACTATCTTGTCATACTTCATATCGAATATATAACACGATCAAATATGTAACACGTATAGCAGAAAATCTTAACAGAAAATATTTTACGAGAACTAGTTGTCGTTCAATTTTAAAAATTACAATATTAAAACTAGATAAAATAACATACTCGGGCTGTCAAATGTATTTTAATGATAAAATTTAATTCTCAATATGTATTATTAAAAAACATAGTATTTCTCTATAAGAACGGCCAGCTGTTCTTATGTCCACATTGGAATTTATCTAGAAGTGCTGCGATAATATCAATACATCAATCAATTTTAATAATGATATATGCGATGTCAATAATGCATAAATAAATTGCTTTCAATAATCTGAATGACAGATCAGCTGTTCATACAATTTGGTTGGCTGTCAATATGCAATTATAGATAAATGTTATCGAAACATACTTACGCACCTGGGCCTCGTATAACACGGTTATATGATTCCAAAAAAACCTCGTGTTATACAAGGTTTGAAGTTCTAACAAAATTAAGGTTTGCGTTAAAAAAAAAAAAAAAGTTTTCTACAAAAATGTGCTTTACTTTTTTAAATAAATAAATATACGTTTTCATAAAAACGAAAGGAAATTTAATAACATAATATGCAATTCATTCATCATCGCTATCACTTATATTTCTATATTTTTTACTCTTTTTCGAGATCGGTTGTGAGTTTCCATCATTGGACGACTCTAATTTTATTGTGGTTTTAGCCTTAAAAATTCGTTAATAAGCAATTGTGTGATTTTAGCGCATACATCTTTACGTATATCCTTATAAGGTTCCAAAATATTTTGTGATTCCCTCCTGAATTCCGAACTCTTTTCTATTATTGGATCATTATCAATAAAACAAAAATCTAATTTATTAGCCAATTCCAAGCCGTCAATTATTGTTTTCAATTTGAAACATGTAGCTTCTTCGCTGCAACTGCTTTCCGAGTCATTCATTGTGATTGGTTCATTCAAAATTTCATTTTAATTTATATTTTCCCCGTAAAATATATTATATAAAGCGTGTTGTATAAAAATATGTCACAATTTATACACCCGTGTAGTGTAAAACCGTGTTATGTGAGGCTTACGTGTATATTTACGTGAAATATATATATAAATTTTTCATGATCTATTAGATTCATAAGCCATCAAATTTACTTTTAAAAATTCTATTTTATAAAATTGAATATATATTTTTAAGTTATAAAACAATAATAAATACTATGGTTTTCTAATTGGGAATCTTCTGTAAAAAGTTCATAAAACAAAATTCATTTCTGTACTCTGCTGAATGTACTCGAATACCAAAGCTTTGAATATACTTTTAGTTGATTAAAATATTTTAGACTCAATAACGTCCACGCGTTGCATGGGTCTAAAGCTGGAAGTCGCTTGGTAAACTTCCATTAAAATATGTGATAATAAAGTAAAAAATGGAATAATATTCGATTCCCTACGAAAAATTACTATTACGATTACTATTTCGGTACCACGCCACTGTTTCAATCAGGTGATTCTGACGGTGACATAATGCAAAAATAGTTACCAATGTAATATAACATGCAACGTTTGAACTATCAAAAATATTTTTTTATAAACATTAATTCAAAATAATATATAAATATGAGTCATCTTGTCATAATCAACAAAAATTATCAATGTATTAATAAAGACCTCTTGAGCGGTTGTGTATAAATATCTAATTCCGGATTGATTAATCATATGCCACCTCACATATCAGTCCATCTCAGCAGCTTAATGTAAAATTTTGATTATGCTTGACATATTATTTACTTAAAGGAAGAAGAAGCGTTTTTAATTATTATTGGAATCAATTATATTGGCATTCAAATACATTCCCGATAACGAAATAAATAATTAGAAATGTCAAATTGAATTGCAATAATAATTTAATATAAAGTGATTATTATGAAAATTAAGCAATATACACATTAAAGTAATTATAATTGACACTAAATAAAGTTGATCTCGACCGATTAAAAGAAAACCATACAGAATTGATATTTCTAGTATCAAATATCTACCGCGACTAAATATTTATTTTGTGAAAGCAGAAGACTTGAGACTTAACTCATATTCCATTAATAGTATTTTTTTTTTGAAGCTAGTGGATCAATAGTGGCCGTTTATTGTCGCCATTTTGCAAAAAGAAACTGAAATATCAGTCTCACGCAGTGTTTTATTTGGGGTAGGTTACTATGAAAATGCACTAGGGGTGGAACGTCGCACTAGCGCCCTTCAAATATTGCTGACATGGATGAATCAACGGGGGCTCAAAAAAGTTTTTTTGTCTTGGTTTATTTTTATTATATCTATAATTAAATATAATATGAAAAAAATACTTTTACAAATATAGGCTTTGTGAATCGTTAACGCAGTTCTCTATCTTCTTTGATCATTTTGATTTTATAATTGCTACGCGGAATAAATTTGTCATCTCCTGTGCCTTTCGCTGATTTTATTTGTATTGATGTTTAACAAAGTGCTTTGCAATCCAAAGATTTCAAATAAAGAAATTTAAATTGAGAGTTTCTCTATGAAATGAAAGTATTTCACAAGCTTGCAAATTTATTAAATGTATGTATATATTTTAATGTACCGATTTTTTTGGGGAGTTTATTTATTTATTTTCTCTTTTTATCTATTTATAATATTTCACTCTTCGTCGTCTTTTTCAATTACATTGTGATACATTTTTTTGCTGGTTGTTATATTCCGTATCTGTAATAATTTATATGTATAATTGCAACTAGCTTTATGAAAATTCAATTAAAAATACCATTTAAGTTGGAAAACTGCAAAAATAAAAAAGAAAAAAACCTATTAAATTTTTACTTTATTTATTATGGATGTTATTTATTTTCAAAAACATTGAAACAATACGGTTAATAATCAAAAATATATATTATAAGTTATTACCTTATTATTACGGGATGATATATTTAGAATTCTCTCACGAACTAGAACGAAAATTCAGTTCGACATCATCATAACTCTATAAAAATAATGATCCTCTGTTTACAAAAAAATTCATACTTTTAAATGTTTTCGTATTTTAATACCGTAAATTTTTATGCAAAACTTTCAATATATTGTCGTAAATATAATTTTGATTTTAAAATGAAAACTAATAATATATGACTTATTAAGTACCTAAAACTATATTTTGGTAAGTAAACTTTATCTGTCATCAATTTATGAAATCGATTGTTTTTAAATAAAATAAGATAGTTTTTTGATCAGGGTGTATCCAGTTTATAGTAGAGGCGAGATTCGTCCGAATTATATGCCATCGATCCATACACTGGCCCACGCACCCCCAAAACCGTGCAATTCAACAAACTATTTTACCTCTACCATTACCCACAACACAGGATGACTATTAAACATTTTCTGGTAAATATTTATAGCCACATATTATTCATAACCAAACGTTAATATTTTCAGATTCGGTCGTAGATGATTGATATTTTTTCAAAGGAAACACAATGCAATTTTTTATTACATCCTGCTTAAATCAAAGTGTGAGCATTTTTTTTATTTTTAAAGTACATTTTTTATTCATTTGAAATGATTATGATTATGTATATTGTTTATTTTTATCAAAAATGAAAAAGTTTTTGTTATTTTTTACTGCGACCTGAATCTATATTATTTAGTCTTAAACGACAATTTGATAATAATAAAGTTAAGAAATAATACATACATAAATTTTTATTTTAATTATAAAATGCTGATAACTTAATCCTAAGACTTATTTATACTTGTAATGTCAAATCATACAATCAGTATTCCGAATTATATAATATTTATTTTATAACTTACATGCCATGCCTTTGGTTTTGTATGAATGCTATATTGAATTAAAATTCCAGTTGCAATTCTATTTCATTATTTGAATTGAATCAAATCATTGCCAATGCTTTAACAATTTTTTTAGACTGCTTAAAACCCCGTAAATTTTTCTAATCTTATTTTTAAGATGAGCTTTTAAACAGTCTGTATGTGTAACACCCCTAAATTCAAGCCCTCGAATCGTTCACACAAACTTCCGTGAGATATCTCCCTTCCACAATCTGCTAATGTTGCAGAATCCAAAATGCAACGTTGCTTGTCTCGTCGTTAAAGTTATACATACTCTAAAACCACTAGCAAATACTGTATATCCATAATATATTTTATATTTACAGTGGTAATATATTTTACATGACTGATTTACATTTACACTTGACGTAATTTCTGCCTTTTGAATAAAACAATTTTTCAAATTGCATTTCACCGTGACGAATGCTTTCCAAATAAAAAATATAATTCAAGTGACTCATATTCAATAAGTTTATTCAAATCAAAAATAAAAAATTTCAAATCTCAAAAATGGCTTTCATTTTTGAGATGAAATAAATATTGAATTTATTTCTAAGCAATTTATATAAAAAATATTGCCCATACAAATTTCAAATTATTAAAATTATTATTATAGAATTATTGATATATTAACAAATATTTCAAATTACATGAATATGAAGAAATTGATAGAAAATCCACTGATAAAAAAGTACTCATCTGAACTCACTAAATTTCACGCGTAATAGGTAATATTTTGCAGTAGTTTCGCCAGAACACTAAAATCTTTTTCTAATTTTGTCACTCTAAGAAAACGTATCTAACAATTTAGACGTACAACAGAAGGCATTTAACGTAACCGTATTTTGATAAATATAATAACTAAACAATGAAAACGTAGCCAATTAAAAAAATACCAATTGAAAAAGAAGATTTTCTGTAACACATCGTCAAGGTAAAAAATACGTGATAAATTTAATAAAAAACTGATACATAAGCATGATATTTTAATGAAATATTTAAATATCTAGAAAACAAATGTCACTTAAACATTCATTGTTAAATATTAATACACTTTAATAAATTGATAATTATGCTCGGATTCTAAATGAACGATTATTATGTCATAAATTATATTTGCATCGCCAACATTTCAATGATACAAAAAAACAATATTTTCTATTTTTAAAAAATTCTTATTACATCGACAAAATAAAGATAAATCATTTGCACGCTTTTATAAAATATCAAATCAAGAAAAAAACACAAACTTAATAATTTTGATAAAAAGAGAGACGCTATCGGTAACAAAACCAATTGCAATACAATCGAATTTAAAGTGTTGTTGCTGGCCAAGTTTGTATTAAGAGCGAAAAAATGAAATGAAGCTCTAATGCAAAATAAATAAATAATAATCACATCAGACCTACTACTTAAGATCATGCAAAAATCTCTTATTGGATTCAATGAGACAGTGTTGAAGGAAAACAGTCGATATATTTTTCTTAGTTTTGTCAGTTGTGTTTTCAAACAATACTTTTTCAATTTCTTTAATATATTTTAATTTATATAATACTGAGACCATTTTTTACGCAAAATTAAATAACATACATTCGCACAATATTTCATCACTTATGACCATCCAAAAGTCGTGCCTGGAAGCTCTATTTTCATACCATATTCTCTAATTCTGTAATGAACTCATTTGTGCTGCCTGTTTACATTCAAACAATGTTTACACAATATGATGACAACATTGTAGGTAAAATTCGCTCATATACAAACTCCATTAATATTGAAAGGATTATGAATGTTTAAAATATATAATGTAGACACAACTGCTTTATTATAACTGGTGTCAGTATAAGTTTTATTTTATTAGTGTTTTGCATTCACAATATACTCATTTTTTTAAATATATCCATATACTGCCAAATTAAAAAAAATGTCTTATTACTCAAGAGATGTTTCGTATAACGTATTATTTTTTCTTTAAGTGGGACTGAGTTTGTTTTACATCTCTCGAATTCTGATTGTCAACTTTTGAGCCGGTATTTCTTAGATATTTGATGCGTTAAGCGAGGAAAAAATGCTTAAGACTTTAAACTTGAATCAAATAAACGCCGAATATTGTTTCAAGCAATATCTTCTATCGATGTATTGTTATATTAAATTATTCATTCAACCGATTCTATTTCAACGAAAACAAAATGGAAGCATTGTAATCCAAATAATAGTTTACATATTTTATTAAATCAGTTGTGGAAATAGTACGAACCTTTGCGAAAGAAGATTTTTGAAAAATACTGCATGAAATTTGATTTAAAATAAAACATCTAAAATTGTGAAAATTTTTCCTATAGCATAAACGTCCCGCACTGTATGACACTGACAAATTCAACGAAATAACATTGTCTACACTGTGGTGTTGAAAAAGTTTTCGGTAAAAGTTAAATTTACTTTTAAAAATGGCCATAAACTTAATTTGCATTGCAGTGTACATTTTATCTGAGGAAATTAATGGTCTATATTTTCATGGTGAACAGTGAAAAATATTTTAGAGGCGTAAAAAATAATTTCAAACTCAACTGTCATTCCAGTAGGAAATAATCGTTTACAATCGCGCATTCGGTATAAATAATAATTTTATGTCACAGGAAGAATAAATAAAATAAATGTTTTATGAAAGCAGATGCAAGCCAGAGACGTCTTAACCATATGATGGTAACATATTTCCGCTTCCTGGGAAAATTCAGCGCCTTTACCGAGAACAGCGGACATCAGAAGCAGTGGCTTTATTTCAATGCGAATTTAATTTTATAAAAAGAAAAAGTACACTTGAAACAAATATATTAACATAAAATATAAAAATTAATATAATCTTTCAAGCCATCAGCTACAATTAATGTAGCATATAATTATGTTTTGATTTAAAGTTTTTTTAAACTGTGAAACAGTGAAACATTTTAGAATTGAAAAAACGTTTTTTATAAGATTGTTCACAATAAACCTAAATTCCAACACAACTGATGTAGCACATTTTATGACAACGATACACCCGACGTCAGATCATCAAAAGGTGACAAAAACCGTTTTTCTTCATTCATCGTCGGGCACGTCAAGTTGTTTATTATCAAATATTTATGGGAATTTGTATCTTTGATTTTGCTTTTTTATATAAATATATTAAATATCACAGTGTGGTGGAAAAATATCTTATAAAAGTTAAAATTGTATGTATAACAAAAATAAAAAAATGTCTACACTTAAAAGTGAAGTGGGAAATATTTTTTCCATGCAATTTTGACTGTATGGGGTTTTCTGTTTCGTTCCATTTTCTCTTGTTACATATCAAAACGACTGCATTTAACAGCGTATTAAGCTTAACAAAACTTTTTGACGATCGTATATTAATTGGTGTTAAAAGACCAAAATAAAAATCCAAAATTTGATATATTATATGTAAATAATAATTTTATTATTGAGGATTTTAACATTTTTTTTATAAAATTTTATATTGACTTCATATTAAAAACATGTAAAAATTTTAAAAATACATCAACCCTTGAGAAGTGTAGTTAGAAGTATATTCTTTCATGCAATTTTGACTGTACGGGTTTTCTTTTTTGTTGCATATACTCAAAGCGGTTGTACGTAATAGCGTATTAAACTCAAGAAAATAGCTCGACGATCGCACATTAGTTGGCTTTACTAGACCAAAATTGAAAATTCTAAATGCTTAAACATATAATATGAAAATTTGTGTTCAGAATTTCATTATATTTTTTTTGATGTTAATTTATTTTCTATGTTTGGATCGGTTTTTCCACGATTTCAACAATAATGGAAAATGTTTGGAAGAAAACAGTATGTTCGGCATTTTCAAACTCATGTTCTTCTTACGTATTTTCCCATATTATCAAAAGTTGTTTTGATAAAAACTCTACAATCATTCTTTCATTGTGTGGATTGAATAGCTAACGTACGCTACGTAAAAAAATACCATCCTGTCCGTACTTTTAAAACAACTATAAAAATGCATTATGTTCTTACTATCATAAATAATCCTTATAATTTAGTTTAACGTTTATTTTATATTTACCGAGAGTTTATTTTTGCTTCGTGTTTATATTTTGATGTTAAAGATCTGGTCGTGATTACAAAGGAGGCTTCTAGTGGTTGGTGCAGTGAAGATGGCTGTCAATGGCACCACAACTCTTCAAGCTTGTCAAATTCACGCGGCCCCACAATAACTTCGCAAAGCTTTCATATTCAAAAGTCTCACAAAAATATGCACACTAAAATAAAGAAAGAAAGTAAATATCAAATTTTCATTGTGATATATTGTGAAATATTTTGAGGTTACTAGGATATGCAATTCAGTATTACGGTGATGATTCTTATGTTGACACGACTGATTAGAGCAGTCAAAAAATTGATTGAGAAAAATATTTCAAATTTTTACTTTTAGTTTTCGGATCCATTTTAAATACGTAAATAATTTTTGTTTTCATCGTAACCATTAAAACAGCAAGCGGAATATTAAATTAATCTAATTAGTTGATAAAATGGATGATGGTTTTCTTAGACTATATATTTAATAAGTCTTTTCCGTTAGCCATGTTTCAAAACGTATTTTCTACTTTAAAATAATAACAGTAAACTTTTTTACTACGAATGATAAACGAAGTTTATTTGAGAAATAAAATTTTGTAGTCGCATAGACGCAGCAAAGAAAAAACAACAATTACTTTACCATCATTAGCGCAATCAGTTTCAGTTAATCTTTTAATGATATCGACTATTCCTGGTTATTTTATAACATCCGTATTAGTAGTCTTTTTTTATTGTTAATCTATAAATTATTATACATTACATATTTTGCTATTGAAATTGGTTTATATTGCAACTAACGAAACAGCCATAATATAGATATATCTTTATAAGGAATAATTTACAATTTTGTTGGATGTTAAATAAAGATTAAAGAGGATTTCATATTTTATTTAAAATACACAAATATCCTCCTTTTTAAGAATAGATGTAAAAAGATTTCATCTTTTTCCATCGTTATTTTTTCGTATTTCAAGTATGACAGATATTCATCAAATAATGGTAATATGCATGCAGCTTTATTTTATTTTGATGAACCTATTTAAATGAAATACTTGTTTGCTGCGCAGTTTCATTGTAGCCCTCCCCGGTCTAAGAGGGGTTTAAAATATTTGTCTGTGTAAGGTTGGCAGAACTGTATTCTGGAATAGAATTTAGGGGTTGTTTCACAAAGGTACAGTGAAATTTTATGGGGGTGACGGCGAATCACGAGGGGACCAGTGCACCCCCACACATTTGAATTGGTTACTTCAGTAACTATATAAGCGCATTAAGAACACATACAAAATTTTCAAACACCATTAGTATTGCGAAAGTTTTGTTTGAATATTTTTTTTTATTTTTGTTTACAAAAAAATTATAATATTTCTGTTCTGTAATTTTGTATAATGTGTGTAACTTTCCATATCTTTGGTATAGGTTTATTTGTAGGTTATTTATTATTATTACTCAAATTTAATTAAAGGACAGAAAGAATCTCCTGAAATAAAATTATGATTTAAAAACATTTTTTCCCCGAAAATACTCGAATGTGGATCGTTTGGTTTGGTCTGTACACGTCTTCACGTCCTCTCAGTTCTATTGGATCCTTGTACTAGAATGCCTAAAGATGTCGAATAGCCCGGGTAGTAAATGAAATAAACATGTAGGTATATACAGTGTTTGAAAAATTCAAATTTAATTCAAATTCGATAAAAAATAGTTCCATTAAATAAGTGTTTTTGAAGGCTATTAAGGCTTGAAGTCGTTTACATAATAAGGGATTATTTATCATAGCTGTTGTGAAACCAAACTCGTTTTTTTATGAAAAGGGGGATGATTTATCGCGATACAATCTCAGTTCGATTCCCAACAGGCATCCACTTGAAATGTAATACTATGTTGTTTGTGAAGTGTAAATTGGATGTAATGGATGCATTTATATACTGTACAATTACCGCATTCAATTTCTAGCCATATTTATTAATTTGATGTTGAAAAACTTGCCATTAATGCGTGGATTTATCGTTTAATTGACATGGCACGATAAATATTATATACAGATTAACAATTAATTGACAAATGATTATGTATGGATTTGAAATATAATTCAATGAAGATATGATGCATGCATCGCTTACAACGATTAATAAATATTTTTTGAGCTCTTTTACAGTATCGTTCTGGTTATCTTATCGACAAATATTCTACTTAATTTATTGCTTAAAAGCAATATATCACACACTCTTATCGATGGGTCACCATATTAAAATATTATTATTTCTATTTTTTTAGCGATATTTGATATTTTGATTTCGTTTTTTCTACTTTGAATATAATTTTCTTAATATACTTGAGTTAATGTCAGGTAATTTCGAGTTCATATTAGTTGACCAATATTGCAATGAGCAAAATATTTAAGCAAAAAAAGAGGAACAGAAAAACTGCGTTGATATATAATCGCTAATTCAAATAATTATATATTATTCAGATAGCCACCAAAAGCATTTTTTTCAACATTATTATGTATTGAATATTACAAATACGTTGTAAAACTGTAACTCATAAATTTACTGTGATTTTTTTATAATTTAAAATATTTATGAAATCTCTATTGTAAAATGGTTACTCATAACAGAGAGTACTACTATAATTTTTGATTCAAGGATTTTTAATTGAACATTTTTCCTATTATTTAAAAACCACTGTATTTTGAAATTAACGAAGCTAAAAGTATAGTCAATCTTATTTAGCGCTATTATAATTTTCAATGCATATACATAGCACCCCCTATATTAAATTGTGATTAATCTGACAACGTGATTTGAAGATAATGTTTAATGAAAATTCACCCCTTCGCTTAAACTTTTCTTCTCAGCTATACAGTACACATTTCAGCACTTTAATTATTTCTGATTACGTAGCGACGAAAGATATAAAGTTTCTTAAATAGCTGAATACATATCATTTGTTTTTTGTGAGGGAAAAATTTCTTTTTTTTTCAGAATAGAAAATCTTTCAATAGTTTTATTAATTTACTTATCATATCGCGTGTGAAAAAATTATGTTGCATTGACGATATTATATCAATCATGATAAAAATGTCCAAGTATTAAAGTCTAAGGAATGGCACATTTAAGTAATTATTTCATCAACGTATTATTTAATAATATAAGTTTGTAACGAACGATTTATTTTAATTTTATTTATGTATGAAAAGAATATCACTTCGTACCAATCTAAAGTTCTAAGAAAAAAGCTCAATATTGAAAATCTAAGCTGTAAAGTTTTGAAGTAGGAATGTTTTGAAATCAACTGAATACTAATCTGAAGAGATATATCTGAAATTGAATACTATAAGAATTATATTTAATTATTCATTCATTTGGTACATAAACGTTATAAAAATTACAAATAACACTTTATTTCTTTAACAACGTCGAATATATTGAACCATTTGACATTGAAAATTAAAAGAATAGATAAAAAAAAACAAGGATAGCAAGTCAACTAATCATTTTAAATAATAAAAACACCCTGGTTAGTACTTATATCTACAATGTATTTTATGATAAGGACGGTTTCGCTTATCGCGAGCATTATCAACTGATATAACGTCAACAAATACATGAAAAAATAGTATTTGTCTGAAATCACTCTCGTCCACTTGGAATATGTCGACATCCAGAGCAATGTTGTTAAAAATTGTCAATGATTTTACCATCGACATCCCGATTGTACGCCAAGATCCTTAACTGATGAAAAACACGAGAGAAATCAATCATTCATTGAATAGCGGAATAATAACATCTGCAATTCTCTTGTAAATGATAAAAGATTGTAATTGTTCATATTAAAATCGAGTTTTGACTCTTTCGCCATTCTGTTATATTGTTTAACCAAACTAAAGACGGGTTCAATCATCCAAACAGTGCCAACTTGCAAAAAAAGTTTTAAATCATCAGTGAATAGCAAGAATTTAACATTTTTTATAACAAATTTAAATGGTTTAAACTTTGTACGATTGTACAATGTACACATATTTTGTCACTGAACTGACTGTTCTTTCAGTTGCATCCATGTGATAGAATGCTTGAAGATGTGGAAAGGCGAAACCCTGGTCGTTAGTGACAAAACATATGCAATAAAACAATGTTTCAACAATTCAAATTTGATTTTGAATGTTCATCAAGCAGCTTTAGTCGATATCGATATTATATAATTATTTTTAATTACGTTTACTATCTCATTTACAAATATGTTTAGCAGCAATAACCCCAAGTTTGAGTCTTGTGTAACACCATAATGGGTGCAGAACTGAATTATGTGGATTTATGTAAAATACACATTAAATAAATACACTTTTTTAGCTCAGAAGATGGACGTGCTGTAGTTATTATTTAATTTAGTTTTGAGTAAAAAACGAGTGATGTTGAGATAAATGAGCGCATTTATACAAGTGGTTGTTGAAATTATTACTGTGGCTAACTAAAGTCTCCACAAGGGTAAAATAATTTACTTTTAAGCTTAAAGTCTGGTCAGTCGGCTTTGAAATAACATCACAAACCTTAAAAAATATGACAAATAATATAATTAGCAACGCTTTGTTGCTTTACTGTACAGCTATAAAAACTATTCAATTTAGTATTCTCTTTTTATGTAAATTAAGTTTTGCTGTTGCATATTTTTGTTTTCGGGAGAGCGATTCAAAATATGGTAAAGTTGTCAACTCATTAATTCTTTCGTTTTTTTTATGTAAATCAAATCTTTTGATATATTTTTGTACACAAATTGAATTCGTAATGGTTGAATAAATAACTCTCATACAAAATTTGGATACAACAGATGGGTGCCGGAAAATCGTAGACACACTCTACGATAGAGCTCTAGCTACACTCCTTATGAAAATATCAAAATTTAATATAATATTGTCTAATAAACTTTCTGCTTACGTAAAATATTATGTGTTAAGGCTCAAAATCGAGTTATTACTCAAATAAAGTCATTTACAACATTATTTATCGTCACTGTTAAGACATTTAAAAAAAAAGAATTTGTATTTGGAGTATATTATAAATTTATATTTCATTTTTTTTAAATCTATATAATAATAAATGCATAATATTTATATCAAAAATACTTTAAATACTTTTAGATATCCTGTAGCATTTTCCGATAGGAGAGAAGCACTACTCGGTACGTAGATACTTAATGGTATGTGTTTATAGATACCGGTTTGACAGTCTAGACGTCTGGCCGGTATTTTGACTGTACCGGTGAGTGTACCGGTGTCTGTGATGGCGCGGACTTCCCTTTCAAACTGTTTTAATTTCATTTGATTGATACTTGCGACGTCTGGCTTGTTTTCCTGCACTGTATGTCAAAGTGTTGTTGATTTACTTCTGCAGACAATGTTGATTAGTGCAAAATATTAAATATTATTATTACGCTGTATTTGCACCAGGCAACAAAAAAAAAATAAACAAAAATTGATATATGCGTTGTTTCGAAAAAAAATATAAGAATAATAACTCATGTCTCTTGCCAAAAATGTCTAGATATCACACCAGCCATGACAGCAAGCAAAAATATTTTTTTCATTAAATATACAATACTTAGTATTAGTCGCAGTGAATCTTAAATCAAAAGTTTAAGGGATATAAAAGCTGTACTCTCAGTATTTAAAAGAGGAGTAAATTTAGATCAGAATATAAATAAAACAAAATATGAACGTTTTATGGTCAACTTCCATAAGGTTTGTTAACATCGATCCGGGCTTTAAATTTTATGCATCTTCATACATTTGACTCACTACAAGCGACGGTAAATATTTTGTATCATTTAACTAAAAGTCTTATATTATAAAAATATAGGTAAATAATTACATTGCTTTTGATCTCGATATCTTTAAAAAAATATGTAAAATTAATTAATGATATGATTAGTTAAATAACATTCCGTTCAATATAAACCAATATCAAATGAAAAATCAATATTTTAAACGTTTTCATTTGTCATTTCGATCACATTAAATGCATTTTTTTTGTTTACATTTTGTATGTGACAACCAAAAGATTATGCAATATTTGTATATAAATGTATTCATACATACTGTATTACAAAGTTTTAAAATGATTCTTTAAAGTTTTAAGAAATAAATTACTATTAAATTTATTTCTATATTATAAAAACAATTATCGCTATATTGGAATGTAATGATATTACGTTGTATTGATAATTATTCCCAAAATAAATCGAAGCTTTTAAAAGCTGTGTCATATAAACATAGCGCGCAGAGAAGCTTTGATCTTAATGGATGCAGTTAATGACTCGTAAGTAAACATTTTATTATAAAAGAAACAATAGAAATTTTCAAAGCAATCTATATTAAACTTAGCACAACGGTAATACATTCTAAAATTGGTATACAAAAGTCATTGTTTAGAAAGTATAATACTTGAGTTTATAATAAATATAAGACAAACTACAGGCGAGGATTTTATCGAACAAAGATAAAAGCAAAAATATATGCCAAGATTCTTCAAAAATCTCCGACGTCGCTTGCATAAAAGTGAATACATATTTATGAGAATGTATATTCACATTGTGTTCCAAAATCATTATTTATATTGGCGTGCAATAAAATGAGTCATCGAGAATGAGTGTTTTTTTAATTCTTGGCAGCAATGAACTCTTAAAAATTTCTCGCGAATTTGATAATAAATTTTAAGGACAAAAGTTTCCGTTTCAATAATAAATATACATATATCAAATTTGAATTGTTACGACTTTGTACATGTCATATACATGTTTTGTCACTAACGACCCGGGTTTCGCCTTCCGGCATCTCGACAGAACTGACGTAAAGTAAACAGTTAGCATCGTCTTTATACCAAAGTTATTGATTGCAGGAAAATATTTACCACAAGGCAAGCAGTAAATTGCAGCTAAAATACATGGGATACATACGTGGGTTTTTTTCTTTTATATGAAGATACCTACTGTCAAACATCTTGTGATTAAATATAAGAATTTACGTCATGAGATTGTCGATTCATCGAACCAATCTCACGTAAAGGGTACAAAAAGGGAAGTTGGTAAGATTGAGCTGATCATTGAGAATGGAGTTTGAATTTAATAACTGGCCTCTATTCATTTCTAGAATCTTCTGATAAAACAGTTTATGGCCGTGTTAAATTTGCTGTAATAGCCAGTGACTGCCATAACTAATAAACATTATATTTTTACAGTGATGTCAGTATTTTCCCAAATAGCTTGACACATTTTGTCAAAATTATTTTATCGATGTGGTATAAAAAGTACGGTCAAACGGCGTTGGTTGTGCACGTAATTATATTTTATTTCGTATCTCTATGAAACACACTGTGAGTCGCTTACAACAAATCTTGCAAATATATTTGAAAATGAACTCTTCAATTTTATTTATCTCTTTGCATTTGACAATTCTTCACTATCTATTCATTTCTTGGCAAAGCATTTTTCACAAATACAAAAGAAGAGAATTTACATTCAGTAATAGCATATAACAACTGAAATGTGTGTTTGAATTATTTGATATTGCATATAATAGTTAACTAGTTTACATTTTGTAGAAAATAGGGCACCAAAATTCGTTATCAACGTCAGAATTGTTATGATCGTGGATGATTATTTACAGTTTTAAAATAACTCAAATGTTTCTTTTATTTCCACCGAACAATATATACACCAAACATTTGTTTTTCTTTTCTATCAAAATTTTTTTACGACAGCAAAATATAGGCCATAATAAGTGCTCTCAGTTTTTTTTTATTTATAGTTATATATTTACATACTTTATATCCAATACTTTCATGGAATCTATCTAAGTTTTGTCTTAATTTTTACAAATATGTCTTACAAATATTTACAATATACATTTAAAACTATAGAATCAAAAAAATATATATAAAATAATATTAAAAAATAATAATAAAAATAATAAATAAGGCGACAATCACGTACAGACAAACAAGTTCAACAACAAGCTTCAACCTAAGTCCTCAAAAGCTTGGACTGACTCTTGTGACGATATCAAAGTTATATTGTTGAACAAAATACACTAAAGAAGAATTAAATATCTTCTTTTTAAATAACTACACATCATCTCCAATATATTAACCATTTGGACAGCTTTCATTCTCTTAACCCTTAATGCTGTTTAGTCGGATTCCGTCCTCACAACGTGGTGCAAAATTTACCAATTTACTGTCACGTATTGTAGTAATAATGTTCTGTATTATATGTAATGTCTTAGTCTTGCATCCAAACACATTAATATGTAACTAAAAATAGTGATGAAGAAAAATGAAGTAAATTACTTATATATATTTTTTATAGATCAAAAATGTCGCAAAATTGAAATACTACTAAGGGTTTATATTTAAACTCTTTTATTAATATAATACTACAACTCTCAATCAATATACGATTAAATCATACCATTAAAAATGTTGAAATATGATGATTTTTTGGGCAACAGCTTTATTTTATTATTAGACCGTCTATTTAATTGTACCGATTCCTATTTAATTGTACCGATCAGAACATAATTATTTGTCTTTAAACACAATTTTAAAGTAATTATTTATATTGCTTGAATTGGCATTCACTTGGTAGAACTCCATTATAACACGGTGAAAAAATAGCAATGTATTTTAGTTCTACAAAATTATTTTTAAAAAATATAGTTGATCACCTTTGCTGATCATCATATTTTTTCACCGTGTAATTATTTATAATTCTCCACAATATTATTCGAATACTTTCTTCTTCTGGATTGATTATTATTATCACTTTATGATTTTATCTTCGTTTCTTCACACATAAATTCCTATAATTTTATGTAATAATATAATTTAATTTATTCAAAAATCGTTGAAATATCGAAGGAGCGATTCTTTTTACAAAATTTATTGTAGAATCATATACATTTCAATATTACATCGATGTATGTTAATGATTTGATCCAAAACACATTTCTGAGAGTGTAGCTTAATCAAACAGTGTAGTTAATATGAAACATACCGACCCAATCACTTTTGAATAATCACATTGGCTCTTACTATTAAAAATTTACTAGCGATTAATTGATGTAGGTACATAACTATGAAATATGGCCAAACACGTCTAAGTTAATCTATCGGAAAATATATTTTCTACTCCCAATCATTATTCGAATAAGCGATTTGCGAATACAAACAACGTGCGAATGAATGTTGTCAATTTAAAAGTTCAAGAAATCTCTGAACTATGACCGTGTGAGAAACCACTTTGGAGATTTTTGAACTTACACAGAGTCTAGCCAAATAGCGAACGAGAGCTTTCGCTTGTCAAAAGCTTTTTATCGTATAAGGTTATAGCTTTCCAATGCCATTGGACTGTAAACCTGGTTTCTATAAGAAGTGATGGGGAGATATCGTAGTTTCAGTACATGTGATTTTTGCAATTATTACAATATTTAATATGTATACTGATAATGATAGTTTCTTAAAGAATAGCATTGGTTTTATTTATTTATCGTCACACAAGATTCTTTCCCTAAAAAGATGATTTCAATTTACAGGAAAAAAATATTTTCTCCAGTTCTATCAAGAAATTTCTTATTATAATCACTGATTACCGAAATTATGTATTCATACAGTATTCCCTTGCTTTATCATTGCTCTACTTGATGAAAGACCATTAAAAAATTCACGAGAAAAAATATTCATATGGGAGTCATAAATAATCCTATTTATACATCTATAAGTCAGCATTTAAATGATTAATAAAAAATAAATCCAAACTACTCTGCTCGTGATTTAAAAGGAAATATTAGACTATATGTATACTTAATTACTTTATTATAAAATAGATTCTTAGAAAAATATTCAAAGGGTGTCGTTCAAAAGGATAATAAAATTATAATTGAAGCGTCTTACTCGTCGTTAATGGGGTTTGTTTCAAAGTTTTCTCAATGATAATGAGAATTCTCCTTTTGTGATACAAACTTTGCTTACTATAAGATGTTCAATGATATTTACACTATTTGAGTCAAATGTGTACTCGTATATTTATTTTAATATAAATAATATTTAGCTAGACAAGAAAGGATACTAGACAAAGCATACAGATAAGACTTATTTTGACCTTACGTAATTATTTTTTTGACTTTGAATGTGAGACATTAAAAATATTTATAGGTGTTATAACAACAAATATCAACGTATCTCTAAAACGCTACCAATCTATAAATGGAATTTCTCTGAACGATGAAACGTAAAATTTCATGAAAAAATTCATTTTTTCAATTGTTTTATTGATATTTCTGATGCATTTTGACATCGTCAACCGGGCGTAGGTATTGGAGAGTGTCTTTCTTTTTTTAAATCTTTTTTTTTTCACGTCTTTTTCCTAACAAATGAGACTAACGTTTATTTTTCCTGTCTCAGCATTACCAAAACCATTTTATCATTATTACAATAATACTATTTACTCGTACCGTACAAAATTTAGACAATTCAAAATTAATTTTGTAATACTTATAAAAAATCTTACTTAGTATAATTTCATGCTTTTTATTTAAGAAAAGAAGTTTAAAAAAAAGCTGTCAGATGCACCTACATCACGCCACTGAATTCTGTCAATAAATCTTTTCATAAATTATTTACAGTCGATTAATAAAATAAATGCATAAAAAATTAAAAACATTTTCTCCATGAATATATAATATAAATATATATATATATATATATAATATTAAATTAAGCCTTAAAAAATATCAAAATTCAATATGTAACGCTGTAAACGTAAACTAACACCAAAGTTTCATAGGAAAAAAATGTGTTTTGCTACTTAACCATTATATTTTTAAAAGTACATCCGTTTATGAATCAATCAATATGTACTTTCATATCTTAAAAGTAATTTGGCACATAACCAAGAAACTTTTGTGGCCAAAGCCCCATTAAACAATCATACCTGAATTAACCATATAATTACCAGCTGCGTCTATAGAAATATTATTGAATGCTATTTTTTAAAGAGGCCTAAAAAGTCTTACAATAACCACCATGTTGACAAATAAATAATAGGACGCAAGATCTATATTTAACAATATATTATATATATATTGCATAAGTCAATAAATTTAAGCGTAATGTATCGCTTTGCGGCATCTACGCAGCGTAGAATAAATCAGTTTTCAATGTAGACCCAATTTGTCATGATGGAATACAAACAATGAATAGATAGTGGCCTGGAAAGATTCGAATAAGGTATTGGGCAATTATTCAATGTTTAATTAATATATTATATTATCATCGACGCTCTGGAGATTTTCACAGTACTTGTTTTTTAAGATTAACCGACGGTGAATGTTTCCATATCAATAATATTCAGTTTTACAATACAATATTCAAATATATCTTTGAGCTATAAATATTTTTATAGCATACTTTAATAAATGTGTATGTTTGGAAGTTTGCATGATATTTACTCTTTTATAAAATCATTCAAAACACGAACGAGGTGATATTATTGATTGAATTGGCTTTATTGAGTAGAACAAGTTAATTAACACATTAATTATGCAATAAAGTTTTATCATTTAGATTTCGTGATTATGTAATTCTTACAGAATTTCAATATTTTACAATAATATAAGCATGCTCTAATAAACATTACAAACCGATATTATCAAAGAAAGATAATTTGTAATTATATAATATATGTATTAAATATCTAGTTATTGTAAAATACCTTTTTTGCCTTTTAACTTCTTTTGAGATTTTACTTGCACTTGCTTTTAGCAAGAATCTGTCCGTACTTAATCATGAATATGTTTAATCTGTACTACGATACCATTGGAGTTAAGCATAAAAAAACAACTATAATTTATTTTTGCTGACTTTTTTTGTCATTTCATCTGTTTAAACTGATATCAAAATAATGCTCATGCAATAATACTATAGTTAGCATTATGACGCTGGTAATAACAAAATCAAAAATATTTACAAAAAGCCGACTTGTAAACACATTTTTTTTATGTTAAACATTATAAGCAAATAATTGATTGTGTGGCGCTTAATCTAAAAATTACACTATAACTAGGTTAACACTGGTCGAGTTTAGTTGCTTGTGGCTATCGATACTCTTGCATTCTTTTTTCATACGTATTTTGCTAATCAAATCAATATTAACAAAACCTACGTAGGATTTATAATTGTGATGTGTTGTTTTGCTTTATTGCATCATACGTTATTTTCATAAACACAAATTAACTCACGTCTTTTACATCTCGTGCTCTGTGTTGACATGAAATTTATTATTTTCACAATAATACATTTGTAAAGTAGTTAATTTATTTACTAAATAACAATGAAAAATCATGTGATTTTTGCTTTAATTAAATGCTATTTTAAAAACAGCTATAAGTATGCTTTTAATTTTTCTTTGATGTGTTTCAATCGTTATTATTTTGTTATTTTCTAATTTATTTTTAAAAAAAACCATCTTATCGCATCATAATTTCCTAAGTGGCCAATTATTATGACATTAAATAATTATCAATCTCGAACGTTACGAGACTATTATATTACATTACATTAAATCAAAACGTATTCTTTTGCGTTGCCTAAAAAAAAAATACATTTACGAAGCTTTTGAAGCTTAAAATGTGGATACGATTAGAATTTTAAATGTATATCGTCGTGAATAAACTTTTAACGCGTGATTACCGGCCTCGTGGTAAGTTTGGACCTGCTCTAAAGTATTGCCCTTGAGTAAAATATATAGTGTGTAGGATTTTGTCAGGCTCCCGAAGGTGTGTGTCCCAGCCGGGCCTTAAGTCTCCTCCTTTGAAAGATTTACGACGGACCAATGTTTTATTGCCTTCACGAGAAGGCTTCGATCTTTATCTTTGGCCCTGTTTACCTCCTTGGAAAATGGAACCTGGACGCTAACATACATAAACATTAAACGACTCGGTAGCTAAACATATAAACACCCAACTCTCTTTCTAGCATTCAATATCAGTTAAAATAAAAATAGTTATTTACTAAATATATATTAATTGAGTGTAGTCTAGAATATTGTGGAATGAATTTAAATAAATGATTTTAAATATAATAATTAATTTATATTAATTTCACTCGTTATTTTGACTAGAAAAAACTTTTTCTCAATAAGCAATAAGTATTGATAGAAATTTCTATACGAAAATTTATATTTAATAGAATATACTTCTCTTCGATAACCACGTCATTTATATAAAATTTTATTTTTTCTAGATTTTTAATTAATTCAAATAAGGTTCTTATTTCATATTATTATATAAAAATTTATTAAACGTCGCACCCATTTACCCAGAATCTTAAAAGCCTGTATTCAATACAAAATTTCTAATAAAACATAACATAAAGAATTAAAATTTAAATTCAAAAGAAAAATAAAAATCTTTTTGTAGTATTTTTCTAGATATTCTATATCTAAATAAAACGTAATACACATCTAGAAAAATTATAATAAAAATCAATAGGCGCCAGAAATTAGAAAAATTACCAATAATGGGTTTTCTGCATATTTGTATAATTGTAGATCATTATTAAATTAAATTATGGACAATTAACAATATTTATATTCTGCTACAACACATTTTAACTGTAATTTATGAAATGCAGTAAAGCATTAAAATAAATAGATCTTATTTTTGATTTACAATGATGAAATGAAGTAAAAAAGTAATCTGCAGGATTTTACTTACCTGTAAATAGAATCGGAAGTATTGCAGGGTGTTGTGGACAGTACATTATCCTCAAATTATCCATAAGTCACTCTGTATCCAGTAAAAGTAATAGTATGTTACGCCATATGATCTGGAGGTATTGTCGGCCTTTACTTTTTTGTGATCGCTGTATATTTCAAAACACCTGTAGATACCAACACTGAAGAATCCCTTTTGGCGATTCGCGTAAATGGTAACTTTGTGCCGTCGTGCAAGCGTAAAGAGTCTTCTATGTGTATTTTCGAATGTCTCAGTGAATAAATATTGAGAAGCTACCAGTGACCTAATTCATAGTTGAAAGCTTAATGACTACCTCACTGTTGTCACTGGTTTTACCGAGGCCTTGCCTTTTCAGCACTGTGAGACCAAGCAATGGGTCAACTCTTACTAACTTTGCATTCAATTCCTCTATTGCAATCATATTCTTTGGTCTCTCCGAGGGATAATTGAGTATTTAAAGCATCCTTTATCTATGTGTTGGCTTCATTGGTGGGAAGGAAATACTATAAGATAACTACCGAGTAGGCTGTCATCGAAAATTTTTGTCATACTGGCTATTCTAAGGTTCACATTTGACAAAGCAACGGGCTTCTCTTAACGGAATCAATGGAGCCAACCCATGTATCTGTATGTATAATATGGATCTGACCTAAATATTGTATTATGGATCTAATGCACCTTTCTAACGCACCTCGTTCAGCCCCAAATCATTAAAATTATAAGCTTAGCTATGTATCCGAAGCATTTTTGGAAGTACAATCGTTACTTACTAGGAAGTCTGGATGATTAACCATAATATTTCGTGAAATAAATCACATGGAATCTACATATGCTACATACGGTTATAAGGTACCAGAATCTTCACCCCTGGTGTTGGCTACAGCCAAAGCTATATCCAATAGCTGAAATGGGAAGATAAATATAAGGATTCGTTGGGTTGAACATCACTGAATTCACCATCATTAAAATAGGTTCACTGTGTTCTAGATCTTTTTCATCTGTGTGATAAAATTCTTGTAGATGCCGGAAGACAAAACCTGGGTCTTGAATAACAAAATATAATATGTAACATTTCCACATTTTTTGATGCAAAGTGTCAACAATTCATATTTAATAAATAAGTATGATTGTAATTTGTTTTGTATCAGTTGATAGCCCTCACGATGAGAGAAACCGGACCAGATCATAAAAAGTGTGATTTTATTATTTAATTACGTTTTTAATAACCATTTTCTTGCAAGTGTTTAAGTGTTTGCTTCTTACAATGACTAAGGTCCCAAAGTTGTCAGTTTCAATTATTATTACCCCACGAACAAACTTAAATAAAAAAAATAATAAACATTCAAAGCATCGATAAAAAACTACTTTCAAAATTTTTATTTCGCATCGTATAATAAGCTTGGGAATAAAATTTCAGCCGTCCTTGACACGTGAGTTCTACGAAGCTACGGCGTACTGTCGTACTACCTACGGCCTACTCCATTTATTTTGCTGTGATACTTCGTAGACGGAGTAACATCATTTTTTTTTTATATATTTATATATTTTATAAAAGTAAAAATTCAAGCTCGGTGAACTTGGCATAATCTTAAATGTAATTTATATTTGACGAAAATAGTATTTTTCGGCTCAAGAAAGAAAAATATGAATAGAGCTTAAAATCACTTACTTAGTTTGTAACGCGTTATTCAACTAAAAAATTTTAAATATACAAAAAGCAAATACCTAATTAATATTTTTAAGTTAGAATAATAACTTTTTATCAATTGTTTTTCTATTCACCTAAACGAACTTTATTACCACGGATTTAAATGATTAATGTTATATTTTCTTTAAGTTTACCGTCTTTCAAAATATATATAATTTGGGCGCATCATCCAACTATACTGAAATCATAATAACACCAAATTCATATAAATATAGATCGTCTTTGACTTTTAATAATATTTATATTAATACAACAATATATATCTTAAAAGGCCAATTGGGTTTTCGATTGTATGTATAATTCTGTTTCCTTATAGCGCTTTTTTCTAAAAAAAAAATTTACTTCAGAAATCAAAATAATACAATTATTGAAAGGTAGAGAATTAGAGTTATAATTATAATCAGGCTTTTTTTTCTGCAGAAACCTGTGAATAATAATCATGGCTAAGAGTATTGGCAGAATTTTCAAAGACTAAAATAAGTGTTGACTATTACTTTAGAGCGAAGATTATTGATTACTGTAATAATATGTCAACATTTTTGAAGTTAAATTATTTTTTAAGAGAAAAATACGAAATGAAAAACAGGTTTAATATTTTTTATAATGGTTGACTATCAAAAAAATATACTTAGTTCTGCTTTAGACCATGAAATATATTTGCAACTACTTCACATATATTATGGGACATTTTAGATTTCTTTACAGTGCGATTTGAAATTACTTGCTCAATAGATTGATATTTTAAAAATATTAAGCGAAATAAAACAATTGATGGATGTGACTATTTTTTTAAATAACACACTTTACACAACAAATAAACTTTTAAGTCTCTCATCTTGTTTTTTTGCGTATTTTAATGAATAAAATTTTACACTCGGATATATAAAACCAACTAAATAACAATCATAATGTTTCATACTTCCTAAAAATACAATGTTTTACAGACAAATAAATCTAGATATATATATTATGTCATATAAATATTCAGATTAAAATTGTATCGGCTTCTCGATCACACGGTATAACAACACCCAATAGATACATTCGGGTAGTGATTTATCCAGTAGTGTCGAAGCTGGATTTTATCGAAAGTTATAAAGAGCCTCACTGCATACCTCACTCCACATCTAAGAAAAGACGGTTTTATGATGATACTCTTACTTCATGAACAGTGATAGTCAACTTTATAACACAAAATATTAGGAATAATTTACTATTTTAAAGATTTCGTTAAGTTGCATTTCACTTCCAACCCTTCTATTGTATCTTTACTCATCGAAGGGGCAAGTATAAAACAATTGGACTGGGACGCACGGACTAGAATTTCAACTCTACCACTTTCATCAAACCATCCATGATTTTTACCAAAAGCAAGAAAGCTGCGATCATACATTCCCTCCCATCCAAATGATTGTAGTGATTATCTTACCACTAGTTTTATCCTTGCTCTAGAGATTGAAATTGTTTTAAAATCTGCACATTTTTTACTTGTATATTAGTGTTTTCCCGTAGAACACGCGCCTTCGGCATGCATTAAAATGGCACCTTTGGTGGTAAAGGATATAATATAACGCTATTTATCTGAGTGGTGATGATATGAAATTGAATTATGAAAAAAATAGTTCACCAGATACTCACATAGTGTACTTATTACACATTCATAAAAAAATACATACACTCTATCGTGGTGTTGAATGAGGCCATCTGTCATTTTTCTCGCGCTCTTTCAACCATAAACAAAAAAAATCACTATTGAACAAATCGTAACGTACATATGCCGTTACATAATATATATAATAATAATTAATTGTTAAGAAAGACTGTTATTAAAAAAATTGTTACTTAATTGTGATTGTAGGTATTCTTTGACATTTTTTAATCAGATTTTAAAATACTGGAGTTTTAAGCTTTAGTTTCCGACGTGGAATTTGGATTGTAATTTTATCTTTTTCAGCTCATTGCCCGGAAAAGAAAACAAATTGAGGGTAATAAATAGTACAAGTAGACTAGATAGACATAATTTTGTGTAAAAAAAAATAACGTATATTCTTATGTATCTTAAAGAAGTAAAATTTAATGTCATATTCGTTTTCGATAAGTAAAATTTTATGCATGATTTTTTAATCCAATATTTTTAAAGCAGTACACCCAGTCCTTTTTTTACGCGATACATGGTTCCAGAAAATGGCGCGTAAAAAAATCTCAACATTTCATATAATTTGACAATTTGGTTCCAAAAATTTAAATATCGCGTGAAAAAGTTCCAGAAACGTATGAAAACTGCCGTCCAAAAAATCGCGTAAAAAAAAGACTGGGTGTAAATATAAATCTGAAAATCAGAAAAATACAGAATTGGAAATAATGATAAAAAATATATATTTGAAGTGTGACGTGATCATATATCATGTATTATTTGAAGTAAAAAGATAGCCACTCTAACGCCTATTATGTCTATCTATCTCCCGCGCCACAATGTCAAAAGTAAAAGCTCATTTTACTCCATTTATCACGGCGACGATCAGCGTCCATTGTGGAAACGGGAGGAACCCTAGGCTCGCGAAAGCTTTCCTCTGTGCACCAAGACCAATTGTTCGACTCCCTTTTCGTTATCGCCCCTCGACACCTACTCTTTTTTTAATATACACATAATTCTATGTGACGGTGTAATGAAAGACCTACATAAAGTACACAGTTTTCTCAAGCTAAGACCAGAGCCGGCTTATTTATAATAATCACGATTAAAGTTTTTTGTAAGAATTACCTCAATACGATCTGATTAGATACGCATCGGTCATTAAAATATCAAAATGTATATTAGACAATATATCCAAGGATAATTATTCAAATCTGGACATCCGAATGACCAATTTTACGACACTAAACATGTACACCCAGTCCCTTTTTTACGCGATACATTGGTTCCAGAAAACACAACTTTCATATAATTTGACAATTTGGTTCCAAAAATTAAAATATCGCGTGAAAAATTCCCAGAAATGTATAAAAAACCAAAATTTGCTCATTAAAATTCGTGCAAAAAAATTTATATATTTTCATGTCTTTATTGCTTATAAAAATATAATGAGACTATAAAATTTTTTTTTTTCACTTATATGAATTATTCACTGCTATCACTCTCAGTTGCGAAATGTAATCGTTTGCGATTTTTTGAACGAAAGTCTTGCATTCTGTATGAATCTGAATTTTGCTCGGACTCTTGTATATCGGAATGTGTATGACAGCCAAGTTAAAACTGTCAATACTCACGCAATTGCATTATATTTCTTTACACACCCTAAAACATAATTTCGCATAATATCCGATACACTTGTCAACATTTGGCAATTGTATGTGTATTTAAAAAAATGGAATGCTTTCCAAAATTAAGTTTTAAAAATACACTATTTTTTTGTTTAAAAAAATAATGAAACGTACATGCCTATATATAAATTTCTTCTTTAAAACAAATTTGGGGAAAAATCGCGTAAGACCGAGTGAAGCGCGTAAAAAAATATAACGGTGCAGTCGAAAAAAATCGCGTATAATCGAATTCGCGTAAAAAAAGGACTGGGTATACTAAGCCAGTTGCCGGCAAACTAATTAGTCGACTGAGCCAAATATCAACTATACAATGTTTTAAATTTCTTTTGAGCGCCATTTTTTTTAAATTCAATTTATATAGTTAGGTAAATTGCTATTAAAATGATTTGGGTACTCCAAAAACAGAGTTTTGCTAAAAACGTCCTCGATCTGATTAACGTATGATCACTGATGCCGCTTCTTCCAACTCTTTTTCAAGTTTTAAATCTTTGATAAATTATAGTTAGGTTGAATTAAATTTGATATATTAAGTATTATAATATCGATATCATTTATTGAATAAAATAAATCCCTTAAAAATCAATGAGTTCAAATTATAATAATAACTGACAGAAACTAATTTCAACTAATGGCCTTGCATCTCCAAGGAATGTTTGCTAAAATTATAACAAATACTAACCTTAGAAATATTTTTTCCGCGAAATCATCGTGTAACATTTACGATGTCATTGTAATACACTTTTAATCTTTGCTAAATTATCTTGAAATGTTTATGGACCTTACGGCAATTCATTTATAATAGCCGTACTTAATCAAAATACTACATTTGTTCATGAAACCTAAAATAAAAATGTAGCTAAAAACAAATTTAATCGAGGCCATAAATTATTCGAATTCTAATTTGATGATGTAGGCTACAAATGAAGTATTGACTGCCCCAAATTTGAATTTATTTTCCACGGTAATATGTAAAATAGCCTTAATTATGTATGATTGATACAACCTCACATAACTCATAAATAGAGCAACAGGCTTCCTATTTTATATATATTTTGAAAACAGATCTACAAACTTTATGCCGTACCTCTAGCGGTGAAAAGTATCAGCGTAATATAAATTAAAAATGTGACTGTGAAATTATAGATGACTCTATGATAATAAAAAAATATTTTCTGCGATTAACAATAATAATATATTGTCACAACAAAAACACTCAGTAATTCAATAAAATTGAAAGTTATAAAACAATACTTTTTTTTTTATTGCTTTCAATTTTATATTATTTTATTGTGGTTTTTGTGTATGTCAAAAAATCTTAAATTTGAGAAGTTTTTAACATAATGTTTGTTAATTTCAAAGGATAAGTGAACATAAAATGGACCAACCCATACATACGTTATGTTTGATGAAATATTTTATTAAATATATATTTTATATTACAATTACAATAGGCTTGATTTTCTTATCTCCAGGACCATTTGAAAGAAGTAGTGTTAGCTTATCTTAAGGCACCATAAAATCTGGCATATATTTTCCTAGTTGGATACATCTAATCGATCTTTCTAGAAAAAAAAAAAATTTGCGCAGTTAATCTCCATTTTTTTATTTAAGTATGTTGAAGATAAAAATCGTAACTCATTCTCTCTTTCTGTCTCTCTCACTTTCACATGATCATAATAGTTTCTGTAAACAAATGCCATAGAGAAAGAAAACGCAACCAAATAAAAAAAAAGTCAAGTATGTATGAATTCAGGTAAGTCGAAATCGCAAAAGTATTTTTTTAAGATAGATGTTTTTATTTTTATGATAATGAACTGCTCGAAATATTAAATCCCAAAATAATTTTGGCTCTTCTGTCATTGCAATACATATTTGTTTGCTAATTTGAAAAACATACAACAAAAATAACAAAATATTTCAACCAGATAAAATACATTTAAAATTATTGCAATACTAATAATGACAAAAATAAACGATATTTTTTCACCGTGTTATAATGGAGTTCTACCAAGTGAATGCTAATTCAATCAATAGATATTATTTCAATTATTCTTACCAGCAGGGTAGCATGAAATATTGAGGGAATAGGTTCAGAAATATACAAGGTAATTCAAAATCAGTTTAATAATAATCATCAATATCTAATATCTTTTGTTTAGTTTCTTCCAACCTATTTAGGTTGTAAGAAACTTCTTGTTATGATGCTTATAAGCCAAATCTTATAAAAATCCTGGCGAAATTTAATGATAAAAAAAAACATTTGTAAATACCTTATATTCAATAGTTCTTTTCTATTTGTTGTATTTATATATAGATAGGATTTTTTATGGAATTGGATTTATGTGGAAAATTATCTGATCCCATCTAGAGACAGCCCTGTTTCTCAAAACATAAAAGAAAAATATTTAAAAGTGTCTTAGTAATAATATTTATTCATACATTATGTACATCGTAATATTGTGCATTCTTTTATTATGTAAATCTCTAATTTAGTACAAACATTATTAAGTGCAATAATATTTGTGTAGCCAATGTTCATTGTTGTTAAAAAGATATATAAGTTCACACTACTTTCATATTTCATCTATTTTACTGGAAAATACTTTAAAATAATGTGTTTTATTAACTTTTTTGTGTTGTTGAATGTCATCGGTGTTGGAAAAAATGTGAGTTTATCAGCATATCATTCAAACAAAAAATCATTTGAAGGAAGAAACTCTCATATTGTCACCATAACCAAATTTTCGAATGTTTAAGGGGTAAAAATCATTTCTATCTAAAGTTTAAAGGTTAACCTATATGGAGAATATACAAAAAAAGCATAGTTCTACATTTACTCACCACAAATTAATAAGTAGAAATTCATATTTTTGCAGCGCAATATTAAAAAACATATAAAGGATTCCCATTAAGTTGCACCACCAATAATTACAACTCCAGGCCATTTAACCATTTACTCCTAAGCATTTTCAGATAAATATTAACCTTTTTTTACTGTAATTAAGTTTTATATTTGTTTTCCAGGTATTAAGTGTTAGTCAAAGCAATATTATTTGCAAAAACACAACTCTTGATGCAAATTTTCAAGATCCAAATGTCGTTTCACAATATCAAAGGTAAATTTAATAATTATTTTATCAATGCAATGATCGTACAAAATGAAGTGAAGTGATTCCTAAGTCAGCTTTAACATTTTCAACATTTAACTAATCATAACATTATTATTGATTGGTGTACTATATTTTAAATAATAAAAACACATTTTTTTTAATACTTATTTCCACAATATATTTTTTGATCAGGACCGGTTTCGCTTGATGATCGCTCAGTTGATAATGCTCGCGATGAGCGAAACCGGTCCTGATCAAAAAATATATTGTGGAAATAAGTACTAAAAAAATGTGTTTTTATTATTTAAAATATAATGCCTTTCCATAAAGAAGTGACAGTTAACACCTTAAAAGTGGTGTACTATATTTGTTACAAGAGGGAACCAAGGGGATGTTTTTAATATATAAAATTAGCTAGGAACAAATAACTCTATGCTTTTCCCAATATCTAATGTTAACAGGAAAATGACAATAAATTGATTGACAAATAATTGAGGTGAAATTATTTCTTGAATACATCAAGGGAGAACCCGAACGGTAAACCTACCTACTCAAATCACAGAATAAACACATTTCTTTTATAAAAGTGTAGTCTATTAGCTGCAGTATTCCCATACAGAGTTCCGTCTTTGTGATTTTGTAGCAAGTAAAGCTGACAGGACTGGAAATGAATGAAGGTGCAGCCGGGTTATAAACTCTCGTATTCTAATAAAGTATGCCATATTTATATGATTTTTACGATGATGTTCCTTATTGAAAACAGTACGCTGGAAATCATTTACATCATTTTAAAATTAGCTGCTACAGAGCTATATTATCATATTCCAGCTCAATTTCTTTTAATTTCTAGGATATATTTGAAAGTTATGTGGGACACACTCCCTCCTACTACACATCGTATGAAAGAACTTCGAGATATTTTGTTGAAGATGGGTGATAGTGATTCAAAATTTTTACGTGATATTGCTTTTTTGCATACCGTGAGAATGACTCTTTCAGTTGAGAATAGCAGTCTTTGCCATTACACCAAAGTAAGTAAGCTAAATTAATATTCTCTGAAGGTATAATAAAATATAATATTATCAAATAAAAATTGCTTACATTGTTATTCCACTGGTTTTGATGCAAGTAAACATATTTTTTTTATGAAGTTATCATGAAATTCATTCAACTGTAGGCATTCACTGAAGTGTAGAAGTAGCGGTTAATTTCTTGATGTTTTATTAAGTAAATTCAATAATAAAAAGAAAAAACGATAATTCATTGGGCATCTTTTTTTTCATTTATACACAAATCAAGTTTTTCAACAATACAAAAATATTAATTGGAACTAATTATTCCAACTCTAACTAAGGAAAATACTTTTTAAATTTGCAATTTAGATTGATCTAGATGCAAAGCTTAAATTAAATAGTAATCCGACAAAAAATATATTGATATTGAAATTTACACCATCAATTGAGATATTTTTTTTTCAATAATATAATTGTTTCTCAATATCTCTTTAGTGAGTTATTTTTATTTTGAATGATATCATGTTAATCAGTGAAAAAAAGTAGGAAAATGGTGAATAGCAAACAATATTCTTTTTTTTAGATTGTGGAATATAAACAATTACATAAATATATATCTTTATAATTGATGAAACAATTATGTCTGAAAGTTTTCAATCAAAATCATAAAACAATGCATATTACAAGTGTAGTGTGTGATTATTGGATACGCCCATGTAATAAAAATCCAACTATCACTTGCGGTTTCAGTGTACATAAGTGTAAATAAACAGATGAGTGTGCTTTGAAAATATTTACAAAAATATTTTCAGATAGCTAACGCATCCATTGAATCGGCTGAAGGGAATGGGAGTGCAAATTCGTCAGCAGCAAAAGCTGTAATAGGAATAGCATCTCTAATTGGACATATGTTTACAGTTCTAGAGCAAACTTCTCTGAGAAAATCAAACTGCAAAAATATACCAAATATAGAGGTAAAATATTAATAGATTAGAGATTTTAATAGGAAAAATATTTTTGAATTATTTATGTTAAAATAATGTTATATAATAAAGATGTAATTGGATTTATGGTGACACATGCATAAATCTGCATTAAAAAGTATTTCACAAATTGAAAGTTTATGTAGAAACCACTGTATAAAAATATTAAAATAACAGTAATTACAATATCATTTTAAAAACAAAAATGCTTATCAGCAAGAAAATAGTAAATATTCAATATTCATGAAATCATGAGATATGCCACCAAAATGACAATCGTTATTAATACTCCAATATTTTATTGTAAAATAAAAAAAAAATGTTTCAATGAACATATTGCTCTGCTTTCAGAAAATACAAGACGTGTGCTATGAAAATGGTTTTGTATATCCATACAAAGATATTCTTAAATACTATGGAGAATTACTTCCCTGTGCGGTAAAAAGGATTGCTTCATCTTTGTACAATTCAAATACATACAAAGAAAGAGCGAGCGCTTTGTTTTTGTTTGCTAGTTTGTCAAATCTTGGTCAACATTTAATACAAGGTCATCCTCCAGAAATATTTTTTGAGGTGAGAGGCAAATCTTCCCATTCAGAAAATGATAAAAATTTAAATGTCTACAATAAATCGACAAATGCAAAAATTTTATTTCGTGACATTTATATTTATTTTCAGAATTTCGAGATATTTTCAACAATATTCCCACAAAATTGTTGTGATGCCATCAGACAAAGAATTGACATTTTGAATAAAGATGCTACGTCCACTGCCCTACAAAGCGCACAAAATATTATCAATGAATATTATTCCACCTAAAAGAAGAAACTCATTTACACAAATATACAGAAATACTTCACATGAAGTGCAGGTTTACTTTTAAAGGTAAATTATTGTTAATTGAAGCAACATTAATAATAAATAAATAATTATTTCCAATAAAAAATTATTATCATGATTATAGCAAATTAATTATTTAACCCAATTTGCCCATGGCTTTTATTTATGTCCCTAACTGTATAGTGCTAAGTGTCTTACGGTTCCAATTATTAGTACAATTTGTGTATAATATTTATAAGAGGATAACACAAACCTGTGCTATTGTCTTAACTTATTACAAAATTATCAAACGTCAAAGGTCGCATCAGCAGATTAGGACTACAACTATTTTTGTAGTCTTGATATACAAATGAATTGGTGATCTTGAACTAAAATGTTTAAAGACCTCAAATTTCACAGCACCCTCTTGACGTAAAATGTTTAACCGGTTAACTGCCAAAAGCGTCATACGACGCATAATTTTCTGTGAACGGAGCGCCGCTCATACAAAAATTACGTCTTAAGACGCGCCGTTTTAACAACCTTGACCTTGTTTTTTTGACAACCTTGCACCATGAACAATTAATTTTATGATTATGGATAAGTGACTGCACGACTGGCGCGCTCTTCATTTATTTGGTAAGTTTTATAAATAAACGTTATTACACTTTCAGAAACGATATGTTTAGAAGGTTTTATTTTTGTCGTAAAATTTGCGGCGTGCTGGGTACCGCCATACATGTACCTGCCGGCAGTTAACCGGTTAAGGAAAACAAATATTTGCGGAGAATTACTTTACTTATATTTTCAAATCAAAATGTTCTTGCTTCACTTTTTGCCACTCCTGCACCAGCAATACTTATGGCTGTGGCTACAGAGCCTCCACCATTTCTGTTGAAATCTTGACGCTCAAATCTTGGCCGACATGCCGATTTAGAGGCATAATTATTCTTCTCCCCTTGAGTCTGGTGAATAGATTGCTGTTTATTTAAATTTCCAAGTTCATTTATTCTTTTGAGTCGCTCCTCGCAACAACATTCTGGTATAGGTAAACTATTTTGCAACGAAACTGACTGAAAAAAGAAAACAAAATATATTATTTTCTATTGATAGAACTTTCCTTCTGAGATTGTGTTGACGTTTTAAAAAGTAAATCAAATCAATAAAATTACTTCAAAGAACAACCTCAATAACTCTAAAATTCAAGAACATCATTCCTGATACTAAGCATATTTTTTTATGCAAAAATTTGGATCAAGTGTAATTTAAATCAAAAGTGAATTTCTTATTGAAAACTCAAATAAAAAAAACAATTTATGATTACCTATCATGTATTTGACGTTTTTAATGTTGTGTATTTTTGGTCGAAAAAGCTATTAAAAAACTGATGTATTCTTGAATTAAAGCTTAATATTCATTATACTTGCAACATTTTTAATGACCTATACCAATGCTATTTAAAATAAAAGATTAATGAGACAAGTGATAATAAAATATAAATGTTACCTCAAAGGCCAAGTCAAATGGCCAATTAGCAAAATAGTTTCTAAAAGATGGAGTTAAGCTGACTGTAGCAACGATGGCGAGAAATTTATCCAAATAATTTTCAGATCTATACATCATCAGAACTGTATCTGTCAAAAAGTCAGGAAAGTCACGCCCCAACCTTCCCCAAATGGGTCTTATCCGGTAAACAAATCCATCTCCGGCACATTCATATTTTGGCACCTGTAAGATGGTACAATCATCATTTATTATCATTTTACATAGGACCAAAGAATTTAGAAATACTTTGAAAGAACCAATCAATACTCTGTGTACATCATTAGCATTTCCAAAATTAACCAGATTAAGGAGTGTCAAAAATATATATTTTCAAAGAATAGCTAAAATATTTTCGAAAAAAGACAATAAGAATTATTAAGTTGTAAAAAATGCTTTAGAAAATGTATTTTTAAATAAGCACCGTATTGATGGAGGAATCTGCTTCAAGTGTCACAGGTAGCTTGCAACCTGATGCAGAAATAGAAGACGAGATTAGGAGGTTTGCACCCGAAGACATTTGACTCAGAAATAAATCTAAAGCTGGCGCCATTTTCGAACCATCTCGGTCTGTTACACATGCGACAGTTGCATTTATTAACTAAAAAATAATTCAAATTATTATTGACATTAAACTTTGTCTAAGTCAGTCTGAAGATAAGACTCAAAGATGTGGAACACGTTTAGTAGTAATAAAGTTACCAATTTCAATTTTCCAAAATGAAATATCAAAAAATTTACACCAATCCATCACAAATATTTTGATTGATTGTCACTATTATAATATTTTTTTTTTGGAAATTCTTTTTCAATAAACAATTAAAATTGATAGAATATTAATTCTGAAGCGATTAGAATGATTATAATCAATGTAGCAAGTTCATTTAATATATTTTATAACTTAAAAAAGTTTTCCTTAATCAATTTGAGTCATGAATAAAAATAATAGTATAAATTAAGAATCACTCCATGTTTCTGTCAATTTAATGAGTTTCTAAATTAATATTTTATTTCAAGAAGAAAGATTTTTCCTTTGCCAATAATGAACACATGGAATAGTAAATATGTTTATCGAGTTTTTACCTGTGCCATCGGACATCCACTGGGTTTTTGATCCAGATATGGCATCTGTGAAGATAGCCAGTTGACACTTAATGCTGTGTACTGTCGATAATTATCCTTTGGGCTGGCTAGCAAGTCTCTCAATATACCTCGATACCTGGTACCGAGCATTGATAGGTTATGTATCGGTGTGTCTAATATTGTGGTAACGACAGACCTGTAATTATTGATGCATAATATAACAGATAAATTTTTCTATAGTATCAGAGTACAATACAATAGTGTAATACAATATTGATTCCAATGTATCAGGGAAAAAATCATTTAAAAATCTGATATAAAACTATTATTTGATGTTGATTGTAGTAAGGGCGTATATATAATATAGTTTGAAAATATATCAAAAATCTTTGTATCGAAAATCTTCACATTTTTCTTTTCTACCTTTTATGAATATAAAATTTAGTATGCCTTGAAACATCCTTCCTGTTGAAATCTTTTTAATAATAGTTAAAGCAAAATAAATTCTATCATAATAATATGAATCTATTCAAATGGCCTTTTTATTAAGATCAGGAATAGACAATGGCTTGTGATAGTTCTTTGATGGTACAAAAATCAGATTCCAACCAAATAAAATTTAGTCTTTCACATTTCGGTTTGTCTTTTAGCTTTTGAATTTTCTAAGCTAAACCTAATATGACATCAAAATGTCCCAAGTAGAGTCACAGATATTGTTGGCGACTACTTTTAGTTTCAAAGCAACATGGTGAAGTGTCATTTTTTTGATTCGCTGAATATCATATAGGACAAGAGTCTGTAATGATGAATGAAGTGGTGAATAAAGCAATCTAAAATATGTATTTCATATTCAATTATTACATTGTAGTTTTCCTTTTTTCCTCATTGGTAGTTGCCAGGACACTTGTGTTTGGGCAAATACACGGTTTCAACTCCTTGCTTAAATCAGTACTATTGCCATTTTCCTGATATAAAGACTGTAATCAAAATAAAGTGCATTAAATTATTTTCACAAATCCATTCTTCCATTATTGACAGACAATTGAAAAATAAAAACATATAATACAATAGAACAATCATTGAAAGAATTGAATTAGAAAGAATAAGAATATCAGTTATTTTTTGATTTCTTTTAAGGGTTTCATTAAATTATTAAAAAATTTAAGACTTTCTTGGCTCTTTTGAAAAATTTATAAAACCAAGTTGATGCTTCATTCATGTGTGTTAGTAGGTCAATTGGTTAGTAGGTAGAGTAAAAATTATCAAACAAGAAAATAGTAGGTCAGATTGCAATAAAAACATAAACTATTTCTTGTAGATATGAATTAAATTTCTTCAATAGATTTTTTTCTATATAACATACTAACGAAATCATAAATTGTATAGCAACCCTAGTAAATAATATTCAAAGTCATAATTATTTTGGATAAGTTATTCGACAGGACAAATTCAAAAAAAAATATTGTACTAAGTAACTTTAAATAAAAAAAATATATAGATTCTCAATCAGTTTATGTTCCTGTTTGTGTTTATTCAAAACATTGTCATTTTTCAACGTAGTTTTAGTTTTCAAAAACAATAATTTCAGACGTCACTATTTTATTGAGGGCACTCAATGGCTTTTTTGACTAATAATTTCATAAGATTTTGATTTATATTGAAAGACACTAAATCGTTTCAGTTGCCTTAACTCTTTGTTTAAATCAAGTCAATGATCTTTAATAATCAGATAATACAAGAATGAAATGCAAAAAAATACTAGCATAATAAATTGAAACAAATAATAAGACAGCAGAAATATGTCTGAAGATTGAATGCTTTTTAGTTTATGACAAATTCTTAAATAAGTCCAAGCACCACAGTGTTTTTTTTAATATTCTATAATTAAATTACATACTTTTTTCTGTTTTAATACAGCAGGAAAATACTGTTCTTCTGCAATTATTACCTAACTATTTTCGTTTTTTTAACGTTATTAATTAATCCAAACTGATTATTAAAAATATCAAAATTTACTTACAGAGGCATCCGTGATTGAAAATAATGACACAAATAATATAAGAAGTACTTTGAAGCTCTTCATGATGACAATTAACTTGATGACTTTTGAACAGACTAAAAAATAATCAGGTAATTATGAAAATTACAGCAGCTTATATAAGTAACAGTAAAAACACCAAATTCTCTTTGGGCCCTTTAAATATACTCAGCCATACATTGTGAGATTACTCTTCCTCATAACTTTATACATAAATTCAAACGTAAGTATTAGCCAGTTTTTGGCAACATTTTATACTAAATAAATTACAGTTAAAAAAAAAAAAAAAGTGAGTGAAAATTTTTGCAGTAAATCATTAATTGTTATTGAAGATTTAAAGATCATTGTTGGATAACTAATATTTTTTGGCTCTATGAATTTTTCAATATTGACTTTGATTGTATTGTTCACAATTTGGAAACCCAGCATGGACAGTTTCATAAATTAATTTTTGATCAATTCATGGATTTATAATTGAAGGCATTTATGTCTTCTGGTGTCTAAAATTCTCTATCATCTCTCCAGTCTAAAAAAAACATGACGACCAAACAAACAATAACTCTTCTCCTATACTTGCTCTATTTAGAAAAGAAGAGGCTTAGTATTTAAGTAACAAACAGTTGTCATAGAACAACTCTTTAGATGAGGAGTCTGTATTTATTATTATACTATTGTATATTAAATGTAAATTGACCAAGCGCTATAATCTTATATCATTTTGCAAGAAAACATTGTGCATAATATGGATTCTTAGCAGATTTGTTGAAAGTGTAATTCTCAAAAAAATTCTTCACATAGAGTAAACTGTGGTTTGAAGGATTGATTTTATTCATTTATAATATGTATGCTTTTTCTAGAACATTTGAAAATTGGAAGATATGCATACATGTATTTGCAGATGTAACCTGCAGTTTATTATAACAATGTGTCCCCATACAATATACCCAGTGACGCATTGAGGCACTGCCACAGATATTGATGGGGTACAGACCTTGAAGGTGCTGTGTGGTGGTCCCATGCCATGAATAAGGCTCAGAAAGATCAAAAAAGAAAATATAATAAATATAGAAATACTGGATAGGTCTTATGAAATCTAGCGTTTCAAATTTAAAAAGATCGCTCTTGTAAAAAATCTAGGCATGTATGGTCAATCTATTCAAATGAAATAACATGTTTGAACAATGAACTATACAAAGCAAAATTATTTTGCATTCATATGGTTACTGAATAAACTTTCAATAGAAAATTGTGTTGCATAAATCAATGCAGTGCATTATTATAAAGTCTCTGTATATGCAACTGTTACACACATATTCTAATGTGTCCAAAAGTTAGGGCAGATACTATTTTCTTTAGAAATGCTATGTGATTGATAATTTGCTTTTTTTCTGAATGAATGGTCACCATCAATAACAAATTGCCATTGCCTCCAGTCTGAAAATACAATAAAAAGGGAAAAGCATAAGACAAAATTCTAAATTGATAGATGCAATCATTCATCTTTTATGAAATTCATTCATATTATGTAATACTACATGCAAGTTTTCATAAGAACTCAAAAGAAAAATAGTATTTCCGGAGAGCGTTTACTCAAAAGCCTTTTTCAATATAGGCTCGAATGCTTGTTGCAATTGATTATATTGTCTGTCCAAGCCTGATTTTTATAAATAAACTTTGTAGGCATGAAATAATACATGAATATGTCTGTGTCAATTGTGAGAATGACATTTTAATTGAATGACATTTGGAACATAATGAATTTTATGTCATTGACAGATGTTTGACAGGGCATTGTGGCATCTATTCGTTTATTTCTTCATAGCCAAAAAGAATACAGCTGGTCAAATATTTGACTGTATTATAATGATCGATGAGCAATTATAGACGTTTTACAATCTAAACATTAAAAAATAGCTACTATTCATAATATCTTGTATTCAATGGATGAAATTTTCCACTAGGTTTTTTCTATTCTTATTCTATGTCTATGACCTTTATGCATGAAACATTTCTTAATAGTTAAGTCACACAAAATAATAATTTTATTTTTATTTGATTTTTGTGTGAAGCATAAGAGAATAAATGTCAAATATGTCATGATTAGATTGTCTATTACACATGCTGAGAGAATGGACATATTTTTCCAATATATCCATAATGACAGTTGCATTCCACAGGTGCACCCATCTCTCTGCTGGCTTAACACTTGGGTGTCGGAGGTCTCGAACAATAAGCTCTAGCCGAAAGCAGGCGTTTTTTAGCGAAAAGACAAAAATATAAAACTTTCTTAAAATCGCCACAACTTCTAAACCAAACCATATTTTTGATTGAAATTTTCAAAGAAATTATGTGTGATATTTGGTCATCATAGATAAAATAAAAAACAATCTGATCATAATAATTTTACCATATTTCCAAATAAACACCTGTTATCAATTTTGTAAATGGCACCACACATATTTTCAATTTGAAAAATTTAAAATATTCCACGTAAATAATATCATAGTTATCAATTCCATATTATTATATAATAAATACTTGCTATTGCCACAATTTTAAAATCACTGGAAATGTGTAATCTCAAGATGTAAATATTCAAGAAACATGTGTCACATCTTTTTTTTGGTAGTGAATGAGACCATCCAGCCTAATAACTCATGAGTTTTATTGCTTCTTGTCATAAAAGGGCGCTGTTGCTGCAGCTATTTCATCCAACAAACAAACCTGTGGCGATATGTCATACCCCGCAAACAACTGACCGACCTTTATTTTCTGACAATTAAGTATTAACTTATGTCAGGTTTATTTAAACATGACATATGGAAGTCACTTTTGAAACCAAAAAACTGTGGTAGTTTATTTATGCTAAATACAATTTAACCATTTGTAACAGGAACGCCTTAATAGGGTAAAAAATAATGACGTATTTCAGTTCTAAAATTTTTTTAAGGTATATAGTTGATAGCTATTACTGTTTTGCCCTCACCACAAATATAGTTAAATGTACATTTACATTAGTTTCAATTAAAGATCACGACTTCTCTTACATAAGTCTCCTTCGAGAAAAGTAGTAGAGAAGTGGTTTACTGATTTAGAAGCAGCCATACAAACACCAATGATGTTGAGCGCTCTGGTCATCTAAATCTGGCAATTGTTCCAGAAAAAATTCACATAATCGTTTTGCAAGACAGCAAAGCAAAATTACATGATATAGCTGACACCATAAAAATATCAGAAGGCAGTTTATTCACTATTTTCCATGAGAAGACTCTGTTGGTGAAAACAATATGTTGATGATTCAGAACTCTGGAGCAGTTTAGGCTTTTTAAAAAGGATTTTTTCATACATGTGACAATGGGTGAAACATAGATCTAATTACACTCCTGAGTCAAATTGGCACACATATTAGGCTAAATTGGATGGGTCTAAACGAGTATATGAACAACAAATGTCTAGGTAAGAGGTTTTACTTCCATTTTCTCACAAGACTGAAAATACTACAATGAACAACTGGCGGCTGTTGTACAGCATGTTTTAAAAACATTTCATTCCTCTCGTGCATCCACAATATTTTGAAACTATATAAATCTGCAATAACTTGTATGATTTTTTTTTATGTAAAACTTAAAGCAATAAAAAAGCCAATTAAATATGAAATTTTTTTATTAAATTTTTTAAAAACAATAAAATACAAGATTTGAAATGTCATCATTCAATTTTATCGATCTTTCTTGCTTTTCTGAGGTTTTCCGAATGCCTTACCCTTCGGTGCTCTGACTCCCTTCTTATTGCCAGGGGATTTGGATCCCTTCCCACCTGTCTTGAAGCCTCCAGCCGGTTTACCGCTGGCTTTTTGTTTCTTCTTGAACATTTGGGTTTCTTTTTGCTTGACATTCGCATCATACCTCATACGTTTGGCTCCCTTCTTGGAGACATCTGTTAAGTCAGCAGTGAAATTGCTAGCCTTTCTTTTCTGACCAGCTTTTAGTGTAGACTTTCCACTACTAACTTCAGGGTCATGGACAACGTGTATTCTTTTCTGTTTCTTGTTTCGTTTCACTAGTCTAGCTTGAACCAACGCCACCTAACAATAAATCCACTAGTTATAAAATTGCATCTCAGCCTAGTAACAATATGGATACTGTTATTACAACTAATAACAATCAACAAAACATTTTTTTTTATACATATACATTTAAAAAAAATAATTTGTTGATTATACATATATAAATATATATTATATAAATATCTATACACATCTCGAAAGTCAGACAATGGTAGCCAAATGTAATTGTTTACTAGTTTTATTACATCCCACACGATAAGATTCATTCCTTAACCATTAGAATGCTACGCGGCGCAAAAGCGCTGCGATCGTTTGTATCGAAAATTGCGGCGCAGCGCAAAAGCGCTGCGAGTTTCAGTGTGTTTTCGGTGCTCCGCGGGAGTGCACGTACGCTAACCTCGCGCGTAATTTGTAATGAGAGTGCATTCTTATACATTTAAAAATAACTTTTATCGTTTTTTTATATTATTTTAAAATATCACTGCTCGAAACCATCGTAAGGGAAACAAATCGATATGCTGCACAGTTTTTGGCCTCGCACACTGTATCGGATAATTCTCGAGCAAAAAAGTGGACGCCGACAACAATATACGAAATGAAAGCCTTTATTGCTGTCATACTCGAAATGGGAATAACGAGAAGGCCAACAATTAGTAGTTATTAGTAGCTATTTGTGCGGCAAAACATAATTGTTGAGCTATTTTTTTTTGATTTTTTATTTTCTAAAAGAAATAAAATACAATAATATTGATATCACTTTATGTTTAATAAACATTAATAAACAATAAACATTTTATCTTTATAATGCAAAAATAATTAATAAAATTGATTGATATTTGTCTAAGTTAGAGTGTTTTATTTGACACCATTATTTTTTCCTCTAAATTAATCAATATGTGTATAGCAATTTTCATTTATTTTTGCCAAAATTGCTTAGCACTAAAACGGTTAAATTACAATCCCAAGTACAGTCAATAAATTTTCATTCATAATTAATTCATACTACCTACATTTGCTAATATGAGCAGCTGCACACAAAAAGCAGCACATTGACCCAATTAGAGATTGAAAATATGTTGATATTGGTACATCAGTATTATATGTTTAATATTGGTTTTACAAATATGAAAGTTAGTTTTGCAAAATTAAATAAAGAATTAAGATTGAAATAAGCATGGTGTGAATGAATCAATATCTTTATTTAGATATATGATATATATTATTAGATATATAATATTTAAATATTATCTTGCACAGGGCACTAATTTTCTTTTACACATTTAAATTATTCTTTCTTTGAATTAAAATATCAACCCAAAAGGACTAATCAATCAATGCAGGAAACTGACAATCTTGATTCATTCTTCAAACAAATATTCCAATAGTAGACAAATACCACTCAAATTATCACAAGTATTCGTTAACACAGTCATAGAATTATATATCATGACTGAAAAACAGCTGGAATACCGGGTGTTGATTTTGGTTCATTTGAGTTGGATCAAAATAGGATTGTTTAATTAATATGTCTACTTACCCTTTCTAAATCAGCTTCAGCTCTTTCTTCGGGTGTCATCTTTTTGAAACCTTTCTTTTTGGATTTCTTCTCACTCACTTTTTTTTTATCATCAGGTTTAACAGGCATCTCATCTGAGTCTTTCATTCTCCTGGCTAAAATTTAATTAATTAAAAATAATTTTATATTACACAAAGGATGATTAACAAAAAATATTCACCTTAAAAGATAATGAATTTTAGAAAATAGCTTTACTCACGTTTTGGTTCGGGTTTATCTTTTTTGACAATAGACAATCTCTCTTTTTCTGCTTTGCGCTCCTGATATGTTTGGAACCAGGGTCTTTCCCTTTCTTCGGGTCCATTTGTCCCGGCTAATCTCTTTTCCATCCTATTGTGTTGATTTTCTGCTCTAGCTAAGAGTCTTTCTGCATATTCCTCTTGCAAAATGCTTTCTGCAATCGAAATATTGTGTAAAGATAACTGAAAAAATCTAAATAAACAGTGAATTAAATTCACTATTTTTTTAGGTTTAATTAGGAGAATAAAGGTTATAAAACACACATATTTGATGTTGATCAAATGAATTAATTGATGTGAAACTACAAAACATACCAGTTGTAACAATACTAATTAATTATATTATTGTCATTTATAGTACATTCACACAGTTATTTTAGTATCATTTAACCCCCAGGCGCATGAACTAAAATAGATTTTTCAATCCCTTAGTCCTTAGACAGATCATTTTTTTTTTGTGGAGGGAATAGTAAAAATTATAATAATGTTATATAATAGCTATTAAAGCAATTCTTTTTATAACAGGAATTAATTTTTGTCAGTTCATATTAAAAATAGAATAAACTTTTAACTTAATGTAGATGTAAATTTTAAGACTTTTGAGTTGAAAAAATTATGGATACCCATTTTTATTCACGTTAACATAACAATATATATTACATATATATAAATAAATAGATTATAATGACGTTATACAAATTAATAAAAAAACATGTGAATCTTTTTTTAATCCGCTTTATTATATATCTGTGGCAGAGTAGATTCACTTAGTTCGATTTTGTTTGAAATTTAATTTATCTATGACATAATATGCCAATTAGAATATGGACCATGGGGAAATCATTTCAATTCTCAACATAAATGTACATGAATTTTCAATAGAGCATAAATCAACAAATTTGTTATACATCAAGATCATCTGTTCATTACGTACAGAATGCATAAAAGTCATATTGTACTTTCTTTTAGAATATAAGAAGACCATATTATTGTTTCAAGCCTTTCTATTTTACGATATCATTCAGTTAATTAGTATGTGTAGCATTAAATTAAACAGAAAAACATTTCATACATATACCCTTGGCTTGATATAATTTTATAAATATTTCATTATAATTAAATCTTTCTTTGAAAAAATAACACACCTATTTGCGGATCAAGTGTATCCACTTTAGCTTTATACTTAGCAATGATTTCTGGGGGCAGTACTCTAGCTTTTACAGGATTTTTGGCTCTTTTGACGATTTCTTTGACAAGCTTCCTCTCTTTCTCACCAGCTAAAGAAACTGAAACACCTGCCCTTCCTGCTCGAGCTGTTCTGCCAACCTGATAGAAAAATATAACATAACAAAAATCCAATTTTATTACATTTTGTAAAAAAAAAGGCTATTATTAAGGCCTTTCTATGAAATTAAAATTCAAAAAATATGTTACCCTATGAATGTAATGTTCTACGGTCGCAGGCATTATAAAATTAATAACAGTTTTCACACCACTGATATCCAAACCTGAAAAAAATAAGTCAAAATCAATATATTGTGTACAAGATTTTTTTTATCTTTAGAAATAAAATTGATAACCAACCTCTAGCAGCAACATCGGTGGCAATAAGAACATCTGCTCTCTCCTCTTTGAATTCCTTGAGAGCAGCCAACCTTTGTGGCTGCGGCAAAGCTCCGTGAAGTTCAGCACATTTAACACCCAACAAACCGAGCAAGAGATGAAGTCTGTGAGCTTGGTTCCTTGTACCGACAAATACCATGCAGTGAGAACGGAATGAACGGCAAACGAGGGCTCCTAATATTGCTTCCCTTTCGCCTTCGCGCCCTGCTCGGATTCTGTAATCATGTATTTTAACAGTGGAAATTGAACATAAGAACCACATTTTCCAACATATTTTTTCTATAAAAACTAATCAAAGAGAATAAATTATATTTCTTTCATCATTTTCAACAAATTTCAACAAATTGGCAACTTTTATTGAGTTTATTTACAACTAATGATGTCCAATGATTTTAAAAATTTTAATCCATATATTTTAGAATGAACATTTCAAGCATACTGGATATCCAATTTTAAGAGAAGACTCGTAAGATTATAAATTCTACGATATTACCTGACAAACTCCTGCCTCAAATTAAATGCCACTTCCTTGTTGGAATTAACGAATATCTTCACAGGTTTTGACAAGGATACTGCAGCTAATTCCTTGACTTGTTCTGTCATTGTCGCAGAGTACAACATGGTCTGTCGTTTAGGAGAGCACATTTTAATAATTTCCTTCATTTGATCAGCAAAGTATTCATCCAGCATTCTATACAATAAATTAATTACACACAAAATTATTTCAATAAATTATGTAGCAGAGGGGCTAAAGCATTGACTGCTTAGCTATTCCTAGTCATCTGCCTGTCTGACACTTGATAACAAGAATTCATTCTTTTGATTTCATAAAATATATTAAAAAAAATTCTTATGGTCACATGAACTAGTACTACATAGTAGTAATGTAGGTCACCACTACACATTTAAACCAATTATCTTCCCTAATCATGTAATTCATATTTATGTCATCGGTTTATTTATTTTATTTGGTTACAAAAATTACAAATTATAAATTTATTGTTTTTCCAATGTCAAAGACATTTAAAAATTTTATGTTGAAAGTTGAAACAATAAACAACAAAAATAGCAAGGAAGTCAACCAAGCAAGCTCATGTAAAATCTACTTTAATATATTAAAAATAGTATTTGCGTGAACTCACTATCGTCCACATGGAAAATGTCGACGTCCAATGCAATACTTTGAACATTGTTAGTGCTCTTAGCATTGGCATCTTCGTTGGGAGACTGGTTCTACACTTTGGAAGAACGAACAATTCAAGATGCTGACTTCTCAAAAAAATTATCCAGAACATACAATTTGACATTATCAAAGATGGCAGAATTGTCATTTTGGCCTCGTATAAGTCGAAAGAAATTGATGTCAAGACCTAATGTTTAATTTTATAATTCTCACCTGTCTGCTTCATCAAGAATCAAAACTTCAATTGAATGTAGACTAAATGATGGAGTATTTCTCAAATGGTCAATCAAACGACCTGGAGTTGCAATTACAACATCAGGATTCTTACGCAACACTGCTTCCTGAAATTTCAGCAGATAGTTAAATTACACAGTGAAATAGTTCTGACGATGGCGTGAGCCTGGCGTAAGCCGAAGTAGTTGTCATCTATATTTAAAAAAATAATTTTGTAGAACTAAAATACATTGCTATTTTTTTTTCACCGTGTTATAATGGAGTTCTACCAAGTGAATGCCAATTCAATCAATAGATATTTAAATTATTATTTTGGGCAAAATCATAATACACTTCATCATAAACGCATTGAGCAGTATCTCACCTAGAGTGTAGAGATTTTCAATAAAAGCATACAAATATAATTTCCCACGAAAAAAAACCTACTATTCTTAAGGATAAACTAAACTTATTTCTTTAGAACACGGTGAAAAAATAGCAATGTATTTTAGTTCTACAAAATTATTTTTAACAAATATAGTTGATAGCTATTTCGGCTCACGCCATCGTCAGAACTATCTATCTATAGTTCTGACTATAGATAGATAGTTCTGACGATGGCGTGAGCCGAAATAGCTATCAACTATATTTGTTAAAAATAATTTTGTAGAACTAAAATACATTGCTATTTTTTCACCGTGTTATAATGGAGTTCTACCAAGTGAATGCCAATTCAATCAAATTATTTCTTTAGTTTTTATTTGAACTTTTCAACATAAAAAATATAGGGGTTCAATGAGTTGTATCTTCATCATTAAATTAATTACTGTCTTATTAGATAATGTTATTATTAGATTAGTTTATGAAGTTTTTATTTGAATGACTTATCACCTGAACTTTGAGATCCAAGCCACCGACAGACATGCCAATTTCTACATTGGTAAACTGGGCAAGTTGTTTGGTGACCTGATACACTTGGACACCCAATTCTCTGGTCGGTACCAATACAACAACTCGAGTGACCGGCGTTCCAGTGTGTGGTTTGAATAAAAGTCTTTCCAATGTTGGCAACATATAAGCTGCGGTTTTACCTGTACCAGTAGCAGCACAGCCACAGACATCTTTACCTAAAATTTATCATAAGACATACGATTCCTTTCAATAGATATTTCAATAATCATAAATACAATAATACATATAAAATATACTGCCTGAATGAGTAATTTATAATAGTTGGCACTGTAACTTAGTTTTTATGGATAAGGAAAGGAAGTGGGGAGCTTCATATAAAATAAAAATATTTACAAGTTCACCGATACACATACTTGAGCCATCCATCATTTATCAATCTATTGAAACATTGCAGTGAAACTAATTGGCCTAAGTCTGTATTCAGTTGAAAAATGTGAGAATCAAAACCACACTCATTAGCTTTGAAATAATGTGTGATAAATGTATAGATTTATTGAAAAATACTCAGTGCTTTAATGAAAACTATTATTTCTTTCAAATTTACCTAATACACCTATCGCTCGATTTATACAGTAGATAGGTTACTGAGAAAAACATGTAAATCGAAATTGTATATTTTTAAATGTAAAACTGTGCAAATCACAAATTTTCAATTATCACTTTTTTCTAATACATAATAAAACAAAACTATGAAAAAATATAATATTCATATTAGAATATACATATTCTTTTATTAATTAAATACACATATAGCGTAAATATATTGAGGTACAAAAAAATGATATCCAAAAGATTTATAAAAAAATTATTGCAACGATTGGTGGAGTTTTTATCATTCATCACTATCATAAATCACTGTCAACCTCTTCTTCGTAACTGTTTCAAAGTCACTTTCATCACTCGAAATTATTTGTGGAGATTCGATGATTGAAGTAGAAAGATTTACAACATTTGCTTCGAATTTCTTGTTAGATCTTTATAGACCTTATCATATTGAGCCAAGCATTGATTAATATCACGTTGGAATCGAACGGCCCATTCAACATTTGAGTCATTTGGTACAAAACTATTACCTAATTTTCTTCCCAATTTGAGTTCTTTGTGAATGATTTTAGCTGTAAATGTAACTGGTTCAAATTCTTTTTCATCAAAATCATTGTCACAAACACTAGTTTCATCAATTAAGTTAATTAGATCATCTTCACTAAGTTCTTTACCAGCCACCAAATTTTAAAAGCCATTTTATTTTTAATCCGTGTAAAAGCGAAAACGTGTAAAACAAATACCATGTAAATCGAGGGATAGGCGTATATATATATGTATATATATATATAATCATGCAGTCACAAGATAGTATAAAATAGATGATTGATAGACATTTTTGATATGCATGGATATTGCCTACTGTCCTAAACGTAATGGTCACACCACAGCATGGTATAATCAGTCACCTTTGCAAATGAAATTCAAAAGCTTTATTAACCCAACCATTAGGATTATTCATTTTATTCACATAGGTTTTACATATAAGAGTTTACTTACCCAATAACGCTACTGGAATTGTAGCAGACTGAATTGGCGTTGGATGAACAAAATTCATTGCACTGATAGCTTTGAGAAGTGGTCGTGAAAGATTCATCAAATAAAATGATGCATTTTGATCATAGGGTGGTGCCTCCTCAAAGTAGTCCGAATCATACTCCACAACTGGATTGTCTAGCTTATCTAGTTCCTAGGATATGAATAATTATTTGAATGAAAAATACTTAAGACTCGATTTTAATTTGAGTGTATACGGGAGACTAAGCACATTTCTTGTTATCGACATGTATAACTGTCGATAAGTAAAATTCACAGGTGGACCACACCAACTTAGCAATTACCATTTAGTAATATAATGGTATCATGAAGTGCACAGATATTAGTCAGAAGAGAGCATGTCATCATATAAGGACAATATAAAGCAAAGTAAAAAGCTTAAAATAATTGTTGTTCAAAAAAATGTATGTCAACGATTGGAAAGCACTGCTGTGTTGTGGGATTCGCTCAGCCATAGTAGGCGGTGGTATAATTTTAAGAATAGAACAGAGATAGTATTGGTAAATATAAAATATATGTACAGGGCTTTTTTCCCCAAGTAATACAGTGGAACGGCATTCCGGCACCTTTTTTCACAGTATTTGTTTTTAATAATTTTTTTTGTGCGCTTTGTGGCATAATAAAAGATGCTATAAATTTCATGTAAATGACATTTGAATATAATTTTGTTTAGTAAAAAGCTCGGCTCTTTTTTTTCTAGAAAAAAAAGCCCTGTATATTATAACATGAAAGTACATAAGAAAACCACAATGCAGTAAAGGAAATTTGAATTTTTATTCCAAGAATATCATTATTTATTAAATGGTTACCTCTTTTAGTTTTTGCTTTTTTGAAAGCTTTTTCGGTTTCACTTTGATGGCATCATTTTTCATTTCGTCATCAGAAATATGTATGTCATTGCAGTCGCCGTCATCTAAATTGTCATTATTATCATATATATTATAAAAAAATGATAATCAATGTTTATCTTTAACGCCATAGGTTACTTTGTAAAATATGAAATTAAATTATATGTCATTCAATATTCAAAATTAAAATAAAGACAATTAAATATATTTCACACGCAGCATTCTAAAATAGATTGCTATATTTTCTGATTCCCCATTGATGTATATTAGGCAAAAATAAAATGAGCTCTACACATAAAGTACAAGTTATATCCTGCTAGAAAACATTTCGCATTTCTAATCTAGTACATAAGACAACCAATCTATTGTGGGGCTACAATATATAAAAAATAGATGAAAAAAAATATTGCTTTTATTTATTATTTCCACTGACTAACTGCAAATGGTTTTAGCAGCTTTGACAATTTTCAAAAATATGTGAAATAAATTTAGAAGGGACTGAAATAATCTTGAAAAATTTCCATAATGTAATAATATAGTCGGGAAATACTTTCAACTCACCGTCATCTGAGTTTGAAGATTCATCTTCACTTTTGACATCTGTATCATTTTTATTTTTTTCTCTCATTTGTTTAATTTTGTCATCTGTTTTGGATTTAGCTTTTCTTTTCACATACTTGGCTAAGTCGTCCCACGTATCCTGAAGAATGTTTAAATATTTTCAAAAAAAAATTGACAAGGATAGGATTACAAGATATCTCACTTTAGAATGTTGAATTAAATTTAATATCGTTATTTCCGAGGGAGTGCTGTATACCACATAAATTACACGATCGTTACCTTGTTATAATCCTGCACTGACGACACAAACTTGAATCCAGGATTGAAATCGGCTTGTTTTTTTTCTTTCTGTTTGGATGGCTGATACTGCAAACATATAAAATCTAATGAAGATATAATTTCCTTGAGAAGATATAAAATCTGGTAAACAAATAGTGTTGTAAAAAATATTTTATTCCGAAATCACATTCATTGAATATCCGTACAAATTAGATACTTGACATTTTGAGGTTATGATCCAAAGATCATGTATAAACAAAAAGATGTTACCTCGATTTCCTCATCAGAATTTTCAGATAAATTTTGAACTTCGTCGTCATCATTTATTGTACGAATTAAATCAGCATACTTTGGTTTAACTTCAATCATTTTGTGGGAGAATTTTAAAATTCTAGCATCTGGAGTTCCAGTACGGGTCAAGATAAAAACACATGTGGGGAAACGTCAAAACTGCAAATAAGTATCACCACTAGAAATATTTTAATAGACAATAAAAAGTGAAATCTCGATTTTGTACATGAGAAATACTGAATATATGAGAATAATAATAATGAAGAGCCAAATATCATTCGAATATATCAACTTATCATGCTGTATTTTATCAGTATACTAAAATTATTACGTATACATTTTTTTTCTATGTCGAATTCCAATGTGGAACATATTTAGTTATTGTAAAAATATCTCATCACGTCTTTTATATTTGAATACTATTAGAGAACATTATAAATAAATAATAACTGTTTTATAATTTCCTATCCCAGGGCAATATCAGGATGCGATCCAAGTTATCAATAAAATTTATTTGTATGTAGGTTACTATTTTCAGCTTCCTTTTCAATATTTTTTTTTATAAATAGTAATTATTTAAATAATTAAATGATTTTTATGTGATATATCTACTCAATTCATCATTTGCTTATTCACTAGCTTCAAGTTTCATTAGAGTTTTGGTCATTTTCAGTTGGAAAAATCAATTTCAAAGAAATAATACTAAAAAGCAAAAATTTTGTTATCATATTTATTTATAAAATTGAACAATTTTTTTTCTTTTTGCAATAAATTTCACCTGTAAACTCACTTGGTACAAAAAAAAATCAAGAATATTTTCCACATATCATTTTGCATATTTCCTCAAAATTCAGCAGAGTGAAGCAATTTGAATTTTTTTAACATGAACACCAATTTGGTTTTTTATTTTTACAGATTTTTTTTTCCCTCCATAACGTAACACTTTTCTTGACGTTTTCTTTTTATGTATATAATGTATACCAATGTATACTTTTACTTCTCATGGTGCAGCAAAGTAAATGTGTATAAACTATCAAATATTTCAAAATAGTATGATTTTTTTCACCTTTTAGGTGTGAACTCTCACTTGTTGATGGAAAGACATTATAATTTAAATAAGTACTAAAAAAATGTGTTTTCATTATTTAAAATAGTGTTCTTCATTAGATATATTATGACAGGAAAAAGTATTGAATTTCTCACCATAATGAATAATCAAAACTGGAGTGTTTTTCTAAAAGGCAAAATCTATTGCTAACATAAGAAATCAGATAACTATTAATACATGTACAAATAAATAAATCTTAATAAACATGGTCTCTTCATTTTGATAGACAACCAAAGAGAAATAATTTGCTTCTACCATTCGTAACTTAACTCTACTAGATAAAAAAAATCTCACAAAAAAATGGAACAGAAGAAATTCCCTTATAGTTCATATCACATAATTCTATGTAATTAACAAAAGTGATATAACCAGTTTTTTAATTGTATATTTTCAGTAATAAGCTCTTAGGCGTGCATAGTTTTACATTTTTTAGTGATGATTGTATTGTTGAAATCTGAATATTAAATGTTGAATGTAGAAATCCTTGAAGAAAACTTTAAACATTTCTGTGAATTGTTACGACTCAGTTCCATTTGACAAGGATGCATAATTTTCTAATATGGTCCAATATCCTAATTAATGATAATCATAAGAAGATGGCGAGCGACACCAACCAGTGCAGCTTTAAAAATACACAGTAATTTGTTGATATGTGTCAGAAGGTCGGAACTGTTCTTAAAACCCAGTTGATGTTGAAGAATGCTGCAATCAATACTTTCATGAATACACCAATGGAATTGTTATATTTTCATTAAAAAATAATCTTGTCAATTTTGCAACGAAGTTTATCTTACTAAAGTTAAACATTAAAACTAAATTATGAGAGCTATAAAGATTTCATTATGTAACAAAAAATAATTTCACAAGTCAGATGATAAAAAAAACTTATTTAAATGAAGTGTAGGTCTCTCAACACCCTGCGACATCTTGCTCATTTGCGGTAACTGAAAATCTTATATATAAACGTAATGTGTAAGTTTTACAGCCAACGGATAGGAGATCTTATTTGATTTAGAAAAAAATAAACATAATAATTCTCAAAAAGTTTTAAATCGTATGCCTACATAACAATGTATTCATACCATGTCAGTGTTTGTGAATGCATTTGTGTGCTATGACGTAACAACAATCTTCAAATGTAATAAATGACTGAAAGGTTGTATATTTTATATCATAATATTCTATCATTGTGTAAGAGTTAACAAAAAACCGCATCTAAGAAAAAGTCTAACACATTATTTTAAATGTGCTACTCTGAAAAAGTCCTTTCATTTTTTAATAGCTCAAATCATTGATAAAGCAGAACAAATTCACCAAAGTATATGACCAAATGAAAATCAGATCAAACAGCATTCGGCGTCATGAAAAATGCGTTGGTAATAAAATGAAAGAAGAAATTCAGTGTCAAAAAAGGGAAATAATGTGGGTGATGGGGAAAAAAATTGATACGCTGCGTTAGGTCTAAAGAATAAATATCAGAAATTGAAACCGCCGTCGATATCTGTGGGCAGGTAGCGATTAAAAAGTCGAAAATTTCGGACATTTTTAACTGGCTGTACCATCTGTGAATGAGTAGATTTACGACGGATTTGCAAAATATTTTTTTTTGTCAAAAACAATTTTTCATGCAAAATCCAAATTCTTCACTTTTTTTTCAGAAAAAAATGGGTTTGATGACGTCACTGTGACGTCATACACTGTTGTCGATTTTACTGTGATATCACGTTCGGATCGGTGTTCGGCGTCGTTCGATCCACCCCTCACATCTTCGTTCGTGCCTAAAGTGACACCCCCCACGGCGATCGTCATGTGACGTCATCACGGTGACGTATTTTTTCATCGATGAGCGAAAATATTTTTGTTTTGATTGAACATTTTTGAAAGTATTTCAAAACGTTTTTCATACAAAATTCAAAGATCGGTCTCGTAATGTAACGTGAAAATCAAAATTTTATGTCGATGAAGCCCATTTTATGTCGACATTTTGAACTAAGTCTATCAAACACCAGCAGACGTCAAACAAAAGCCCATCAACGGTTTGATTTGTTACTAAGCGTTATACGAAAATTGCATTTTATATATTTCGGTGTTGTTTGTAAAGAATTCATGTGATGTTAATAATTTTTCGCTAATATTTGTTTTATAGATCATCTCAATCGCCTTTGGTTTGATAAACGCCATAGCATTATACGCGATTGATGTGCATTTCTTGAAAAAATTTGTGAAAATTTCGTTCAGTGGCGACGCGTTTAAGATAACCGTGTTGTTTGTAAACAATTCATGTGATATTAACAATTTTTATCGAATATTTGTTTTGTAGATCATCTCAATTTTGTCTCGTGTTGCAATTTTCTTCAATAAGAGTGTATTGTTTTGATTGTTTAGATTTCAACTATTGCTTTCCGCGCAAATGATCGATATTTCTAGAAGATCTCAGCGAATATTTCGGTCAATATCTGTGTACACCCAGTCCTTTTTTTACGCGATACATTGGTTCCAGAAAATGGCGCGTAAAAAAAATCGCGTAAAAAAGTCATAGCTTTCATATAATTTGATAAATTGGTTCCAAAAATTAAAATATCACGTAAAAAAGTACCAGAAACGTATGAAAAACCAAAATTTGCTTTTTGAAATTCGTGCAAAAAAAATATATTTTATGATTTTATATACATTTACATGAATTATTAAAGGTCGAGAATAGTGCTTTTCAAAGAATTTAATAAATGCATTGTGTTTAAACAAGTTTACGAGCGGACATACATCCCATGATTTTATCCAATTGCATTAAATTTCTTTACACACCCTAAAACATAAATTCGCATAATATCCGATACACCTGTCAACATTTGGCAATTGTATGTGTATTTAAAAAAATGGAATGCCTTACAAAATTTTAGTTAGGTTTTAAAAATACAAATAAAAATTTTTTTATTTACATTTTCATATGTGTGCATGCCTAGCATCATATATAAATTTCTTCTTTGAAACAAATTTGGGGAAAAAATCGCGTAAAATCGAGCGAAGCGCGTAAAAAAATGTAACGGTGCCGTCCAAAAAAATCGCATAAAAAGAGGACTGGGTGTACATTGAATTCAACGTGAATGTGAATAATGATTTCAAATTTAACCTATCAATTATGTGTATAACGTTATTGTGGTTCCTTGCATATTGTGTATACATCACATTATATTATAATAGTTGCCTCAATTCCGATTGTCATACTTCATTCGTTTTCATATATTATCACTTCTTATGGAAAGAATATTTCTGGTGCTCGGAATTCGGCGATGATCGGCGATCGGCATGTGACGTAATAATTGAGACGTCAGCACCGTGAAGGTATTACTTTTTAAACACATGTCTTTTGGTATACGGTGAAATGCAGCAATTTTTCATTTTTTGAAAGGTACTGTATCTTTTTCTTTTATACACAATAATAATACATTTATGAGTATCGTTTTCAAAAATTTCTTAATATTAAGGAAATGATTCGCTCATCGCGAGGAATGTTACCTGACAGAATACAAATTATAAACAAACCTATTCCTTTAAAATTTTGATATCATAATTAACATGTATAAAAAATTTCAAATTTAGGAGCTAGCAAAACAGTTTACAAGCTACCATAAAATATACATATTATTGAAGTTACTATAGTGTCACATGAAATATTAGCGATATCTTTGTAATAATTTGCAATCAAAATAATGTCAAATAAAAAATCAATTAAGTGTTCAGAAATAATCGTAAAAAGTCATCAGAGTGGGAAAAATTAATATTAAAAATTATTGAAATTAAAACAATCTTTTAAACATAACACAATAAATAATTTAAAAGATCGATTTTAGTTTGGCGGAGATGAAGATCTAAAAATGAATATCACTTCTTATGGAAAGAATATTTCTGGTGCTCGGAATTCGGTGATGATCGGCGATCGGCATGTGACGTAATAATTGAGACGTCAGCACCGTGAAGGAAATTAAAATATTCTCTTAAACATAGTGCAATAAATAATTTAAAAGATCGATTTTAGTTTGGCGCAGATGAAGATCTAAAAATGAATCAATATAATGTGGAATGTGTGTAAACTTAATTTACTATAAGTGAAAAAATATTTCTTGAATCAGGTTTTCTTTCACATCGAGATCAAATTTTCTTTTTCAAAAAACAAAATCCATTGCCAAGCATTCAAAACTGACAAACGTCAAATGAAGAGATATCATCGGACAGTGAATATTGCAAATAATTGGCGTTATTTTAAACTCATTCATTTAATACATGAGATATATTCGTTGCAGTTTTTCTTTATGATATAGTTTTGTTTCTGTTGTAAGGATAATGAGCATAGTTCTCCGCGAGAAAGGTCGACATTTGTAGAAGATCTCTGAGAAAATTTCTGCCAGTAACGACATTTAGCGACCAAATGGTAAGATAAATGTGAATTTGAACAACAATAGCACCCTAAGTCTATCGTCTAGTTAGTTACACGAGACAACATTACTTGCGCTTCAATTAAAAAGAAATGAAGCTTCCTCTACTATTTAAAGTAAATGCGCTTTCAAAGGGTTTACGGCGATTCAAAAATATCCCTTAAAATCATATATATTATAATATAAAGATATTATTTTTTATCAGCGACTCTTTCGCATCGAAGATTCCATAAACAAAATCCGTTGCCAAGCATTCAAAAAGTCACATTCGTCGAATGAAGACCCGTCGGCTGTTGTTTTTATTGATTGATTATATATAGCTTGACCGAGCTTTTAATGATTTTCTCGTTTTAATGAATTTGTTTTTCAACAAATTATCGGTGCTCTTGGCTCATTAATGTGTCTTGGACGAATTAAAAAATCTTTCTTGACTGACAACTGACATACGGCAAATGAAGATCCAACGACAATTGTTTTTGGTGATTAGTTATTATCGACAAGTGAATATTACAATTCGCGTTATTGAATGAATATTTCTTCTTCATTTCGAAACTGTTTGACGTGAAAAAGCTATTTTTGTTTTATAAGTCATACTTTTGACTGCTCTCGTGTGTTCTCTTATCGATTGCTGTTTCTTTTAATATGAAAATGTTCTTTGCATTGTAAAGATTTCGACCAGAGCTTTCCGCGCGAAAAATCGACATTCCTAGAAGGGTTTCGAAAGACTTTTCAGTCATATGAGAAGATATGCGACTTTAAATGATTAAAGTGAATGTAACGAATATTTTTTGTACATAACGCTCTGTTATTGCTATGCATTTTGCAGACATATCGTAATTCTATTGGCTTAACAAAAAAACAAAAGTCTTAACAGTTTTACAAATGACCTATTTGTTTTTATATTATATTTCAGGTTGTTGGACGCAGAGAAAAGTACTGTGACCTCTGAATGCTTGATGTGCCGGAATTTTTTTTCTCTTTTTGGTAATGGTAGGACTGTGTATCCGGCCCCAGATAATAATCCACAAGTTTGTATAAATGGAACTTTCTCACGCATCGCGTCTCCTGCACCATGAATTTTAAATAATAATGATACATAAATAACTTCGAATGATGACTGGTTTTAAATCTTAATTCAGAAAAATGGTCACCCAGGTGTAATGAAAAAATTCTCACAAGCAAAAAGTGCCACAGTGTAAGTATCAAAATGTCGTAACAATCCTTTATCCCTCGTACACAATTGATTGAAAATTCGTTGCCAAATACTTCAGTGTTTATAAATAAGATTTTGCTTTGGTGTTCCAAAATCTAACATTCACACGGCCAATAAGTGTGAAGTGTGTTATCTTTTTACAAGAGGTTACAAAAAGTCTAAGAATGTAAAATAAGCGTTAAAATTATTTTTTAATACATAAATCAAATATTTAAATATTTAATTGCTTTTATTATATTATTAAGGTAACAAAAACCCAACACGTGTATGATTAGTGTCAAAATATCATACTCTCTCATACAAAATTGATGCATTTTACTACAGCAGTGCGGTTTGATGTATACGATATAAAACATTCTAATCGTGTTCAACTAATAATTTTGTTTTCTCCCTTCAGCATACACACCACGATAAAACGAATTGGAAATTCGCTGCCGAATACTTCAGCGTTCACAAATAAGGTCGTGCTTCGATGTTTAAAAATTATCCAATAACATATGACACAAAACTTACCAACAAAATTCTCCAAAAAGCTCACAAAACCTCAGGCTATAAATATTCAATGACTTATTTATTATTATTGACAACACGACCCGTTTAAGAAGGTGTGTATCATTAATCGTAAGTCGATCTAGGCTATCTTAGCTATCTTACATGCACTTACTAACAGGCCATTTCTTGGTTTTCATCTCCGCTACAGTGAGGTTTTTTTTAAATCGATCAACAGGTAGGCTGTGAGTTCGAAGCAATTTACAGTAAATTTTTAATTAATAAATATTCAAAGTTAATAAAGTGTTAATGCAATGATTAAGATCAGCGTCGCATGTGGATGAAAACTATTTTTTAAATTTTAAAGGAAACTGTATTCATTATAGCGCATTAGGAGACATCATGTTTGTGACAAAGCCTCCTTCTATACGTTAGGTGTCATGTTTTCTCTTGTGTTACTTTTATTTCGTGTACTAAAAATTTTGCTCGGCAGGCGAAGTCAACTCATAGAAATAAGATATAAAATTATTTTCGGGTCCGTACTACAGCGACGTCATATTATCTGAACGCTATAGCAGCTTTATATAGTTGAAGATTCATAGAAATAATGTTTCTAGAATAAATATATATCGATATTTAGAATCTAACTAACATACATGTCAAACTAAAATTGTAACTTTTGAATTATCAACATGGTATCATATATACTCACTATACGATATTTTGATGCCTACTACAAAATATAGCTTTAATTCTTTCTACATGATTCATTTCATTTATATATACATACATATATATATATATATATATATATATATATATACATATACATATATATTAGGCTTTAAAATCTATTATCTATCGGATATAACAATGAGAAATATGCGGATTGAAAAAAATCTGTTACATTCTTAAAAAGGAGTAAATTCTGTATCACTTATCCAGGTTGTTTTGAGTGTGCAAGAAAATCGGATTCTACTCATCCTAAAAATTGAACATTCGTTTCCATTTTTTGCACATGTTAATGAGTATGCGATGACGGGAAAAATACATCGACACAAAGCATATATTTTAAATTGTTGGGCTAACGGATGATCATAAATTATCTTATAATTTTGTAATGTAATGTTTTTGATGTAAACACAGCTAAATTTACCTGTGAAGTGTTGCGTGAAATTTTTAAACTGAATTTATCGAACACCCGCAGTCATCACTCAAAAGCCAGTAATATAATATTATAATAATATAATTTTATAGCTCTTTTAATCCGATCAGCTGATCGGATCAAAAGAGCCATTAACGTATGAATTGTGCTCGTTCACAAAGACGTTTCGAAATAGAGGGATGTTGTTTTAGGGGTATAGAACTTTGAAATGGAATAAAACAAAGATGAGTTTTTTAAATACACATGAAATTTACTTAATTCGAAAGATAATCTTGTGGCTTTATAATTTAAATATGACATCTGGCATATAACCGCCACGGCTAGCTCGGACGTAGTCTAATCTGGAGGTCCAATTTTCGATGACTTTTTCCAACATTTGTGGCCGAATATCGGCAACAACGCGGCGAATGTTGTCCTCCGAGTGGTCAATTGTTTCGGGCTTATCGGCGTAGACTAGCGACTTGCCATATCCCTACAGAAAACGGTCAAGCGGCGTTAAGTCACACGATCTTGGAGGCCAAATCACGGGTCCGAAACGCATTTTATCATTTCTAATTCATGAACGGCATCCAACAGATACTCATTTGGCAGTTCACCTCGAAAATGTACAGCGAGTGTAATTCACAACAGAAAATAGACGTTTAAGAGCATTGTCACCACAGCCTACAACGTTAACAGCATATTTCTTATTGTGTAGGGATCATCCCTGATGTTTGCAAAGACACTACTTTACTCTAAAGTGCCAACATTCTACAGATGGAGTGCATCAGAAAAATAATGTCAACGTCGCAAACAAGGTAAAGCAGTTGAAGGACATTACAATGTATATTCAACCGACGCATTAGGCCGTCTGTACACTGTTCATCCAAATAATGCAGAATGCTTTTACTTGCGATAACTGTACATCAACATACGTGGACCGACATCCTTCCAAGAATTGAGAACAGTAAACGGTCGACTATGTGTCACTTATCGTGAAGCTTGCTCAAATACGTGCGTTATTTGCGGTAATATTAACAATGTGCTGTCCTACCAATTCAAAAGATCTTTGGGGAATATACAAAGACTACATAAGTGAAGATATTTTAGATAGTTTGCGTGCAACAATTCAAAATCCACACATTCAATTCACACCAAGCGTGTACAATGAGGCATTGCTATTGATTGAGGAAATATGTTTAGTAATCGCTAACAAATCACTGGTACAATTGAGAATCGCTGCGCTGAATCGATCTGACGATTTACTTGATCGTGATTTCCAACGAGAAACACACTCTGATGTCGATGAATTGGGTAAATTTGTTCAAACGAATCTTCCGAAATTGGTTCCGACATTTTGGCAGCCACATGATCACGAAGAAACATTGCACTAGCAATCCCATCATCTGGAATTGCAGCAAATCTTTTGGATGGTGGCCGAACATCGCATTCGGCACTGAAATTGCCATTGAATATGCAAATAATTGTGACACCAACATGCAATATCAACAAAAATTCTGAAACGGGCAAACTACTCACATCATGTAAAATCATTGTATGGGACGAATGTTCTATTGCATACAAAAGTCATTGGAAGTACTTCATCGCACACCAAAAGATTTGAGAGGAAATGAACAACTTTTCGGTGGAGTACTGTTTTATTGTCTGGTGATTTTTGACAAACTCTACCTGTTATGTCACGTTCAACAGTGGCCGATGAACTTAATACTTATCTCAAATCATGCGGTTTATGGTGATACGTACATAGATTCATTTTGAAGTCCAATATGCGTGTACAACTACAACATTATGCATCCTTATGATATAGGAAATGGGAAAATGACAATAGAGGAATCCACACACAATGTATCACATTGCCAGCAAATTTCTGTAAAATAACCCCAACCATAGACGAATTGATTCTCAAAGTTTTGCCAAATATTGCACACAATCATAAAAATTATCAATGTCTCACTGCACATGCTATATTAGCAGCCAAAAACAAGGGTGTCAATGAAATCAATTTCAGCGTACCAAATGAAATACGGGGAAAAACAACAAAGTATAAATCCATCGATACTATAACGACTCAAGACGAAGTCGTCAATTATCCAACAGAATTCTTGAAATCACTTGATTTGCCAGGCATGCCGCCGCAAGTTTTAACATTGAAAATTGACGTGCCTATCAATCTTCTCCGAAACATAAATCCACCAAGACTTTGCAACGGTTTCAGGCTTTGTGTAAGAAAAATGATGAACAATATGATTGAAACTACAATTTTAAATGGACAATTCAAAGAAGATGTACTGTTGCCTCGCATCCAATGATTCCTTGAGATATGCCATTTGAATTTAAACGTCTGCACTTTCCAGTTCGAGTCGCCTTTGCAATGACCATCAATAAGGACAGTCGTTACAAGTGTGTGGACTAAAATGTGGACGAAAATCCATGTTTCTCACATGGACAACTGTATGTGGCCTGCTCACTCATTGGAAAACCTTCTGATTTATTTGTGTACGCACCAGATAGAAAAACAAAAAACATTGCTTCAATAAACTCGCGGTTTCTTTTTTTTGAGTGGCATTGCAACTCAAGCCGTGTACACGCTAGTAATATTATAAATCAAAACTACGTGATGTGAATTATTTAAAGATATTGTTTTTGAATCAGCGATTCTTGCGCATCGAATGCAAATTTTCTTTTTCCAAAAACAAAATCCGTTGCCAAGCATTTAAAAAGTGACATGCGTCAAACGAAGACCCGTCGGCTGTTTGTTTTTATTGATTGATAATCTTCAGCGAGTTAATATTACAATTTTTGTCGTTTAAAAGCATTAAACCTCACAACATTCGTGACGTTTTGGCGTTGCAGTTTACCCTTTCAAGATAGTTTTACAAAAAACAAAAAAAAAACAATTAAAACCATAGTTCTCCGAGCAAACGAATCTCTTTCCAACCCAAAAGATGTCTCGTGTTGCAGTTTCCTTCAATAATAAACTAATACACTTTGTATTTGTTTGATCGCTTAGATTTCTACTATAGCTTTTCGAGCAAATGATCGATATTTCGAGAAGTTCTTAGCGAATATTTCGGTCAATACCTATGTACATGTGTTCAATGTGAATGTGAATAATGATTTCAAGTTTATCCGATCATATATGTAAAAACGTCATACAAAAATTGCGATTAATATATCCGTGCTGTTTGTAAAGAGTTCATGTGATAATAGTAAGACTACCCTCATGTAAATTCGGCCATTAGTCGGTTGCACATAACTATTTCGCCAAGACGTGACATTAAATTATGTATATGTCATGGTACTAAAAGAGATTGTGAAAATAAAATATTTTTATCCATAACAGGCATTTAACATAACTAATTCCCTCATCTATCATTTTAAAACTTACAGACGTCCGTGGAAAACTCTGGTGAAAACAATGATTTGTATCACAATTTTTGTCAGTTTATATATATATATATCAACAATCTGAAATTATATTCAGTGTCATTTGAAGGCTTATTTGTATGTATGTCCGATCTATGATATACCTTGAATAAAGACTTTTAATGAATATATATATATATATATATATTTCCTCCAGCGCAATCCTGTGTCAACAAGTACAACCAACTTATAGCTTGACCGAGCGCTTAATGATTTTCTCGAGCGTAAAATAAAATTAACACACATCTCTGATGGTTGTGAATTTTGACATAGCAATTCTTCAAATGAATGCATCATAGTTAACGATTTATTTGTTTTAAAACAAATTATCGGTGCTCTATGTGTCTTGGACAAATTTAAAAATCTTTCTTGACTGACAACTGACATACGTCAAATGAAGTTGGATCTTCAACAAATGTTTTTGGTGATTTGTTATTATCGACGAGTGAATATTACAATTCGCGTTATTGAATGAATATTTCTTCTTCACTTCGAAGCTGTTTGACGTGGAAAAGCTAATTCTGTTTTATAAGTCAAACTTTCGACTGCTCTCGTGTGTTCTCTTAGCGATTACTGTTTCTTTTTATATGAAAATGTTCTTTGCATTGTATAGATTTCAACCAGAGCTTTCCGCGCAAAAAATCGACATTCCTAGATGATTTTCAAAGACTTTTCAGTCATATGAGAAGATAAGCGACTGTGAATGATTCAAGTAAATGTAACGAATATTTTTTATACATAACGCTCTGTTATTGCTATGCATTTGGCAGACGTATCGTAATTTTATCGGCTTAGCAACAAAACAAAAGTCCAAACAATGGTTGGACGCAGAGAAAAATACTGTGACCTCTGAATGCTTGATTTGCCGGACAAAATTTCCTCTTATTGGTAATGGAAGGATTGTGTATCCGGTCCCAGTTAATAATCAACAAGTTTGTATAAATAACATTTTCTCACGCATCATGTCTCCTGCGCTTTGAGTTTGTATTAGGTAACTCCGGAATCAATGTCGTTTTTTACAGTAAAGTTTAAATTTGATTTTTTTATTAAGTTATTATTATTTTTTAGGCAAAGTAATTACCAGCGTTGTCTATAAATCTTTGCCGTCTATTTTCAAGATTTAAAATTCCATTCTCATAAAAGGTGTTTGGCTTAAATTCGAAGAACTCCGAGAGACCTGATTTAAGGTATTCGATTTTTTTGTTGCTTAGTCGCGTTTCTAAAGAACGAAACAAGTGATCGAGAAATCGTGAAACGAGAGCAGGTATAATTTCTTGTAAATTTGTATTTAACTTGTCTATCTGATCACAATAGAGAGCTCTCCGGTGATAAGGTCATGGAGAAACGGGGAAGAATGATGCTTGAAGACTTGCAGTATTTTGCATATGCTGATGCGCTGCGCTTTGTTATGATCAGTGAGCGCGTGACGAACCCAAATGTTTACTTTTTGAACATTCCCGAATTTCTCTATATCTCTATATATCGAAATATTAATGATACATAAACAACTTCGAATGATCACTGGCTTTCAATTTTAATTCAGAAAAATGGTCAACCAGTTGTATTGAAATATTGTCACTAGCAAAAAGAGCCACAGTGTACAGTGTGTGAACAAAATTCACAAAAAGTTTACAACTCGTCAGGTTATAAATATTTGATTGCTTTATATTATTATTAAGGTAACAAAAACCCAACACGTGTGTGATAAGTGTCAAAATATCAGACTGTCTCGTTCAAAATTGATTCATTTTACTACATCCTTGTGGTTTGAAGTAAATAAACCATTCTAATCATATTCGACTAATAATTTTATTTTCTCTCTTTTCAGCATACACACCACGATAAAACTAAATGGAAATTTGCTGCCGAATACTTCAGTGTTCACAAATTAGGTTTATGCTTCGATGTTTAAAAATCATCCACGTAGCCAGTAACATATGACACAAAACTCAAAAGTTTGTATTAGGTAACTCCGGAATTGATGTCGTTTTTTACAGTAAAATACAAATTTGATTTTTTATTAATTTACTATTATTTTTTATTTTTTTTTAAGCAAAGTATTCACCAGTGTTGTCTATGACTCATTGCCGTCTATTTTCAAGATCTAAAATTCCTTTCTCATAAAAGGTCTTTGGTTTAAATTCGACGAACTCCGAGAAACCTGATTTTAGGTCCTCAATATTTTCGATTTTTTGTTGCTTAATTGCATTTCTAACGAACGAAACAAGTGATAGTCACTTGGTGCCAAGACCGGAGAATAGGGTGGATGCATAAGACATCCCAGCCAAGGTCCTGGATCTTTTTTCGTGTTATGTCGGCAACGTGCGGACTGGTATTTTCGTGTTGAAGAATAACATTCCTTCTTTTCATAAGAGCAGGTATAATTTCTTGTAAATTTGTATTTAACTTGTCTATCTGATCACAATAGAGAGCTGCAGTAACAGGTTGTCCTTGTTTTAACACCTCATGATAAATCACGCCATTCGAATCCCATCACACACACAATAGGGCTTTATAAGGCTTTATTCGTCCTGGTTTTGGGGTTGAAATTGGTGTTTGACCACGATTTAACCATTGTTTTTGTGAATTTTGAAATATTCTCACAAGCAAAAAGAGCCACAGTGTACAGTGTGTGATAAGTGTCAAAATGTCGTAACAATCCTTGTCTCTAATCTCTCTTGTAAAAAAATTCTCGAAAATTCGTTGCCAGATACTTCAGTGTTTATAAATAAGATTTTGATTTGATGTTTCAAAATCTATCGACTTTATTTTCTCGTTAAAAATCATTCACACTTTCAATAAGTGTGAAGTGTGTTATCTCTTTGCAATAGTTTACAAAAAGTCTAAGGATGTAAAATAAGTGTCAAAATTATTTTTTTATACATAAATCCACAAAATTTGTCAACAAAATTCACAAAAAGTTTACCACTCCTCAGGTTATAAATATTTAATTGCTTTTATGTTATTATTAAGGTAACAAAAACACAACACGTGTGCGATAAGTGTCAAAATGTCATACTCTTTCGTACAAAATTGATTCATTTTACTACATTCGTGTGGTTGGAAGTAAATAAACCATTCTTATCATGTTCAATTGATAATTTTATTTTCTCTCTTTTAAGAATACACACCACGATAAAAACTAAATGGAAATTTGCTGCCGAATACTTCAGTGTTCACAAATAAGGTGTATGCTTCGATGTTTAAAAATCATCCACATGGCCAGTAACATATGACCCAAAACTGGCCAACAAAATTCACAAAAAGCTCACAGCACCTCAGGCTAGAAATATTTTATAATATTATGCAGATTTATCGAGATGATAATATGAGACGCAATAATACCGACGTCGAGTTACTTGTACTTGCCGATACTCGCATGTATTGTGTTTGGAATAATGCAGATTATTAAAAGGTTGCAATACATTTTTATAATTCAAATATATTGAGCATGACACTTTTACATGGGAATTTAGATAAGCAGTGAAAGCGTTAATACATGATATGTTTGCGTGGCAGTTTTTCTTTATGATATAGTTTTGTTTCTGTTGTAAGAGTAATGAGCATAGTTCTGCGCCAGAAACATCGACATTTGTAGAAGATGAGCCAGTGACATGAGTCTGCCAGTAACGACATTCAGCGGCCAAACGGTAAGATAAATTTGAATATGAACAATAATAGCACCGTTAGCCTATCGCATAGTTAGTTACACGAGACAACATTGCTTGCGCCTCAGTTTAAAAGAAATGAAGCTCTCTATTGTTTAAAGTATACAATATTACTTTATTTGTTTTCATAGATTATCACTTCTTATGGAAAGAATATTTTTCAATGATTTTTAGTTCGCGCCGAATATAAAGTCACGTTAAACAGAAACAATAAAATCATGATATATGAAAAATAAAAAAATCATACAACGCAATCGAGCCCATTTTATTTGAAATTATCGAACATCCGCAGACGTCAAACAAAAGCCCATCAAAAAAGAAAAAAAATGCGTGTGTTAATAAACGTCAAGTGAAACGCATAGCGATTTGTGACAACGGAGAGCATGTCTAGTCTTTATTATTTTAAGTAAACTGTGCTTTCACAGGGCTTGCAATTATCCGTGCTGTAGACCTTGTCAATTTGGTTTCATCTCATCAGAAGAATTATACTGAATTTCAATCTAATTTGATATCTGGCTGTACTTCGTTCGGATCAACGATTCAACTTTCAAAAGGTCAGTCCGGTCAGTGGCGAGGGGCAGTCTAACGCTGACGGGAAAACCTTTGGTACGTTGTAAACTATTTTTTATTTTTTATAGCATCATTAGAGATAATACAGTGAAAAAATAGCGATATAGTGAAACGGCGTAATGTAGGGCGCTAGGCAAAATAACTATCATTGCTTATATTTCACCGCGTTGTAATGGAGGTATACCATGTGAATGCCAATTCAATTAATTACAAATATAAGTTGTATTTATTTAATATTTTGTGCATATTAAATTGATTTTTATTAGTTGGAGTTTTATTGTAGGATGCGAGGAGACGGTCATCACTAGATTTTTTGTTTTTCTTTTATAAAGGTCGATTTCAATATGACGGAGATGAAGATCTAAAAATGAAGCAATACAATGGGGAATGTGTGTAACCTTACTTATTTGTAAGTGGAAAAAATATTTCTTGAATCGAAGTTTCTTTCACATCGAGAGCGAATTTTCTTTTTCAATAAACAAAATCCGTTGCCAGGCATTCAAAACTGGCAAACATCAAATGAAGTGATGTCTTCGGCGAGTGAATATTGCAAACAATTTGCGATATTTTAAATTCATTCATTTAATACATGATATGTTTGTGTTGCAGTTGTTCTTTATAACATAGTTTTGTTTCTGTTGTAAGGATAATGAGCATAGTTCTCGGCGAGAAAGGTCGACATTTGTAGAAGATATCTGAGAAAACTTCTGCCAGTGACAACATTCAGCGGCCAAACGGTAAAATAAATGTGAGTATGAACAATAATTGCATCCTTAGCCTATCGCATAGTTAGTTATGCGAGACAACATTGCGTGTGCCTCAACTTAAAAGAAATGAAGCTCTCTCCATTATCAAAAGTAAATGTGCTTTTAAAGGGTTTGCGGTAATTCAAAAATATCTGTTAAAATTTTATATATTATAAATCAAAACATCGCTGCTTTGCACCAACGCGATGTGAATAATTTAAAACATTTTTTTTTTAATCAGCGATTCTTTCGCGTCAACCGCAAATTTTCTTTTTCCATAAACAAAATCCGTGGCCAAGCATTCAAAAAGTAACATACGTCAAATAAAGATCCGTTGATTGTTGTTTTTATTGATTGATTATCATCAGCTAGCGAATATTATAATTTTCATCGATGAAAAGCATCAAACCTGATAAGATTTGTGCCGTTTTTGCGTTGCAGCTTACCCTTTCAAGACATTTTCTATTCTCGTGCATAGATTAAACATAATTCTCCGCGCAAACGGATTGCTTTCCAACCCAAAAGATGTCTCGTATTACAGATTGTACACCTCCAATAAGGGTGTATTGTTTTGATCGTTTAGATTTCTACTATAGCTTTCTGCGCAAATGATCGATATTTCTAGAAAATCTTGGCGAAAATTTCGGTCAGTACATATGTACATTAAATTCAATGTGAATGTGAAGTTCCTTGGATATTGTGGATATATTGTGTTATATTATTTGCCTCAATTCCGATTGTCATACTCTATTTGTTTTCATAGATTATCACTTCTTATGGAAAGAATATTTTTCAATGATTTTTAGTTCGCGCCGAATATGTATAAGTCACGTTAAACAGAAACAATAAAATCATGATATATTAAAAATAAAAAAATCATACAACGCAATCGAGCCCATTTTATTTGAAATTATCGAACATCCGCAGACGTCAAACAAAAGCCCATCAAAAAAGAAAAAAAATGCGTGTGTTAATAAACGTCAAGTGAAACGCATAGCGATTTGTGACAACGGAGAGCATGTCTAGTCTTTATTATTTTAAATAAACTGTGCTTTCACAGGGCTTGCAATTATCCGTGCTGTAGACCTTGTCAATTTGGTTTCATCTCATCAGAAGAATTATACTGAATTTCAATCTAATTTGATATCTGGCTGGACTTTGTTCGGATCAACGATTTAACTTTCTGTGTATTCGATGGTTGTATCATTGCAAGAAAAGGTCAGTCCGGTCAGTGGCGAGGGGCAGTCTAACGCTGATGGGAAAAACTTTGGTACGTTGTAAACTATTTTTTATTTTTTATAGCATCTTTAGAGATAATACAGTGAAAAAATAGCGATATAGTGAAACGGCGTAATATAGGCGCTAGCCAAAATAATTATCATTGCTTATTTTTCACCGCGTTGTAATGGAGGTATACCATGTGAATGCCAATTCAATCAATAATTAGAGAT